>CM039679.1:285887142-286309642 GCA_022537955.1 Schmidtea mediterranea
ATTATTTTTATCATAAGCTTACTCTTTCTAGTTCTCATATCATTATTATATCATTATTATAGAAATAAATACTAATAAATAAATAAAAAAATTTTATATACATACAAAGGACGTTTAGGTAAAAAGAATTCTCACAAGTAATTTTATTATACCTATTTATTCATTTTATTTCAAAAGTGTTACTTATCGTCTGACAGTATCATCTTCGTAGACTTTTTTTGAACCTTTAATTAAATAGTATTAATGTTCAATGACTAGTCTATGTGCTAAAGCAAGTTATAGTATATTAATTGAAATCTTGAAAGTAGGAGAATCCTTGAAATTTTTTATTTTGGTTATCATTTTTTTTCAATGGGATCCCTGGGACCATCAAATAGCAACCTTGGAAAACTTTCACCTGAACTTTTATCTAAAATTTCAAAATGTTTTTGATCTTTTTAATTTATCTGCTTCACTTATATATGGAATCAAAATGAATAATTTAGATATTTACATAATTATTGTTGTTGTTTTAATTAAGATAAAAAAAGTGGCGCTACTGATTCCGATCTGTTTGTGGAAAATTAACCAAATTAATCATATTTTATGTATAATTGCGCGTCACATTTTTGTAAACAAATCAGTGATAATTGTAAATCATGTTCGGCAAAAGTCCGCCACATTTGACTGATAGACAATTAGATAAATATAAATAAATTATTATATTTTAATCATATTCCTAAATAATTGATAGAAATGTATTGAAATATTACCACTTTTATTGAATGACTTTTGACACTGAATGCAGGCAAAGATAATTTTTCCGCACTTGGATCAATTTGGATTTTGTTTAAATTTACCGGTGTTTAAATAAATTAATAAATAATTATTTAAGTAGCGATATAAACAAAATAAGTTGATAACAGAATTAGTAACAACCTATATGTTGTAAAATTTGTCATTAAAACATAGCTTAAAACATAGGTTCCCAACCTTTTCTGGATTACTGTCCTCTTTGAAAGAAATAAAATTCATAATAGTTATTCCAAATAATAAAATATTTTTAAACATTATTGATATTAAAAGTTTAAAAGTTTATATTTAGTTAAAAAAATAAAATGTTTATTCATGAAAACAGCAATTTTGATAGGTTTTATTTATGTATTATTTTTATTGCCTTAAGTACTGACATAGGTGCACTGTTTCACCAGGTCGGGTGGATGAGATATACTCTAACATTGCCGGTTTGAAATGATTTTTTTTATCGTGTTCAACTTTTTAATACTAAAATCTTACATATATTTATTATTACAGATTATTTATTTTAAACAATTTACATACATAATAATTTTTTAAATTGCATATGTTTAATAAAATCAGAGAAATCTGGTTTGAATCGTTTTGAAAAAGCAACTCGAAGGTCCGGTTCCAAGTTTAATTTATTTCTGAGTTTGTTCTTTATTTTTATCATAGTTGAAAATGATTTCTCACAAAGGTTTTTTATTTTACTATCACTCGACATACTCGACTCAGGAGGCCTCTGCCATAGACTACAAGCTGAATTTGGTTTTCCTATGATACTACCATTATTTCTAAATGTTTCAATTTTAGAATATATTAAGTAACAATTGCCTTTTGAAACATATATTGTTATTTTTGTATCAATTTGACTTTGAAAAACTTGGAAGTAGATTTACTTAAGCAAGAGGCCACTGCTAGGATTTTTCTGGAAGTCGAGAAGTCAGATTCAAGTCTTTTTCCGAAATCTCTTATTGCTCATTCTGAAGTTAAATCTTGCAAAACTTCATGATAAAAGATTTCGGAATTGCAATTAAATAATAGTACCACAAAGTTGCAATCTCTAAAATTGACAAGCTAAAATAATAGTAATCAAATTGTAAGAGAATTTGATTTAATTCTCAAGTGAAGAGAATGGGAACTAAAAACTCAACTAAATTATAGGAGAAAAAGTTAAAAAATTTTGAAGAGTTAAAACGTTTTAATAAACAAATTGTTCTGAAAAACGAAAAAGTCTTTGTTGAAGTTTTGTTCAGATTCGTTTTTTGTTGTTGTTTGAGCTGGAACCCTGCCAATAATATATAAAGTTCAACTGTATTGGTAATAGTTTGAACTATTGTGACTGTGATAATAATTAAATGTTATTTTGTTGAGTTATTATTCTGATCGAGAACGTGTGGAGTTAGATTTACGGATTTATCCTTACGATCGATAATTACAATTAACAGACCAATGAAATATTGTCATAATTTATTTTTTTATTATAAACAAATTTGGTCTTTAATTTTTATAAAAGATATTATTTTCCGATAACTTCAGTGAATTTATCCAGCAGCATATCAATTCTATTGATTATCTGTCACAGACCGTTAATGCCAAAATGAGATAGTTTATAATTTTCCCAGTCTTTGGTGATGCATATTAACGGACAGCCGCTTGTTTATTTGAATTCGATTAAAAATGTCAATGATACTTCATAATAAAAAAATATATAAAAATACCGCAATGAAATGTAATTATAATTTATTTATAATAAAAAAATATTTTTTAATTTGCATAGAAAAATGAATACAAGATTCTTTATAATAAATACGAATATATTGTTTAATTAAACTGACAAAATTTGAATTTCACTATTGTCCTATTCGGTAATAAATTGTCATAATTTTATTTTTGGAAACTTAATTAAAAAAATCGATTTTTAATTAATTTTACTTGTTTTGTTGGGTTTTTTGATATCATTCAGGAGAGATATCAAACCATGAGAGTTATATAGTACAGTCTTCACCTAAACGTCTTAATATTATAAATTTGGAAATATTTTTTGGTTTTCAAACATTAATTCCTTGTTTTTTATGAAAGTTATATATAATCAACATTAACATATTTTTTTACTTTCTCTATCAATGGATCTGCTTTAAATCACTATATAAATCAGTAACCAAAGTTAATATAATATAATATACATTAAAACAATCTTCAAATTTTGAGAAATTGAGGAATTTTACGCCAGTAATATGTATCAAGCCGTTTTTTACATATTATATTCCTAATAAATACTAGATTAAATATATTATATAATTTAATAAATTTGAATTAATTAAAATTAAACTTTTAATTCAACTTGATCAAAACAAGATTTAATAATGTTCACAATTGATTTGAAATTGAATATTTAACTCAATAAAAATGTACTTTGATTTTGTTTAAAACACCGAAAATATTGTGTTTAGAATAATATTTGTCAAAAACAATTTATTACAAAAATATGAATGTCCATTAGTTTTACTTTTATTTTATTTTTTAAAAAATTTGTTAAAATTTATTTCAAATATAAATACACAGTGATTAATAATAATTAACTTTTTCAATATCCATTTTGAAAATCATAATAATAACTATAATATTAATAATATTAAAATGATAATAATAATAATAATAATAATAATAATAATAATTATAATAATAATAATAATAATAATAATAATAATAATAATGATAATAATAATTATAATAATAATTATAATTATAATAATAATAATAATAATAATAATGATAATAATAATAATAATAATAATAATAATAATAATTATAATAATAATAATAATTATAATAATAATAATAATAATAATAATAATAATAATAATACGAAAATCAAATTATTTATCTACATACCACATCCATTCCTGTCCTCTTCGCCGTACAATTATAACTAAAGTTTCCATAAACAAGCCTCCCAAAGTGATGGTCAAAAACCATACATGACTGCCATCAGAAAATTTCTGCACAAGTATTATACAGGTGAGTGCGTGAAGCGTAAAAACCATTCGAACAAGAAGTGCTCGTGTTATGGATATACATTGCATGTTTCATTGCTTGTTTAATTTACAGAATTGGTATTTAATCGTTTTTACTTGTTTTCTGATTGGATAATTTCTTATAACAGAGTGATATTTCCCCAATAATGTAGAACTATTTAAAGTTTCAAACGATGCCCGAAAACAGACTCGATTTATTTGTAAAATCTTTGGGAAAAAAGGCGACTATATAAATCCTGTAAGAAAAGTGTAAATTTATTTGAAATATCAATTAAGAAGAATTTCCATTGGCTGATAAGTTGTGATCTATTAAATTCCGGATTTGCAATTTTTACAATTATTCCACCAATTTTTAAATTTTAATTAAGTAAAAAAATTATAAAAATATTTCTTTAGATTATGAATTATTTTTCTCTTTTTAATTTGAATTGATTTTTTGAATATATATTTTTAAAATATTAATATCATATGCAAAAATAAAGGAAGTGTGTTTATGTGTCCACAAATGCGGGAACGTCTGAAAGATGTAAATTTTGATCAAGTTCTAGGTGATTTTGAGAAGATTGCTAGGAAATAGTTCAAACTAGTGACTGAGAATTTTTTGGGAAACAAGAAAGCTGATAAATATAAAGAACTTGTGACGAGACTTATCATAGTTTATCAGAAATTAGACTATAACAGATTCACTTTCAGCACTCTGATAACTGTGGTGCAATTAGATATGAACGTGGTGAACGTTTCCATCAGAACATGTCGGCAATGGAAAGTTGCTAATGCTTTAAATACATCTTTCATAATCCATATAAATATATGTGAAATAAATTTTGTGTGTGTCTAATGCTTAACATGTAAAGCCTCATTAACAAAGATGGTACATGTGTATGAATAATTAAGATAATACAATGCATATGATTAATAAAGACGTTACTATACATTTACATTCTTAGCTATTTTCACGAAGACTTTGCAAGTGCATGATCAACAAAAACTTTGAAATAAATTATATCTTTTTAGTAACACAGTTCCTTAATCCCTTTGGTTTTTAACCGTTTTCACACTATCGTCTAAGTTAGAACTGTCAAACACAAATCTGACTAGGGGCCAATTCGAAAATTATCCTGATCTGCAGGAGGCACAATAAAAAAATAGTAAACCAAAAACTAGAGATAATATTTTTATTTATATTTAATTATAAATATATACTAAGTTCATTATTAAATTCGACTTGATTTTTTTAAAAATTCGGATATAAGATTTACTGAAAAAGTGGTTTTACAATATTTTTGCTTAATTCTTCGAAATCTACACCAAATTTTGTAGTTGAAATTCTCAAATCTATCATAGATGATCGAAGCTTGATTTTACAAAACTTCATTTTAGAAAAGATATTCACAGAATCCAGTGATTCTAAACGCATTCACAATGTTTGCTGCAAAATTACGTAAATTGGAATATTTTTCTTCAATAATATATTTTTGATAGAAATCTATTTTATTTATTTCACGAGAAATTGCTTGAATCCTAGAATTGTATTGTAAATCAAATATTTCCATATGTAGTGGCACTGTTGCCGTAGTAACATCAATATTAAATGGCGGTGAAAATATTTCTAAATTCTTTCCATATGATTTCATTTAGTTGAATTTTTTATTAATAAAATAATAATATATGTCAAAATCTTAGTTTCAAAATTATAGGTTATTTAGGATGTTATATAGTTTTTCTGAATCAATAATTAGTAAACAAATTAAATCCTTTTTAGATGTTACACAAAAGATTGTTATTATATGAACATGCATTAGTATTTATATTGCAACCTTCACACTTCTGGAGAGTTTAACAAACTGTAAGTTCTAAACTTCCAGAATTTCCACGGGTAAAATATCCACAAGAACATCATCTTCCAAAATATAATTATTTGGGTCAATTGGGTTCAAGTGTGTTTTAAAAAAGAACATGCTAGTGTTTGCTAAATTCATTATAAAATAATTAAACTAAAAATGGATTTAAAAATTTGTAATAAATGCAAAATTGAAAAACCAAATAAATCGTTTAGAACAATCAAAAGAAAAAAAAAATTTATTTTCCTGGTACGAGTAAAGAATGCTAAAGCACATATCATAAGTTAAATGAACAAAAATAAAAAGAGAAACGTTTATTAGGAATAAGAAATTGGAAAATTACTTTAACATTAAAAGTATGTACAAAGTGTAATATTGAAAAACCTATAAGTGAATTTAGGAGTAGTTTAAAGTAGGATTATTATGTTTATAACTCTGAATGTAAAGTATGTCAACGAGATTATGCACAAAAAGGAAAAAAATAATGAACAGTATAAAAAACGATATAGTGAAAATTCAAAAGTTAACTCATCATTTATATGGGGGTATTAGAAGAGAATTAAAAGAAATCAAAGAAAGTCAAATATTGTTAAAATATTTAGGATGCTCAATAAATGATTTTTCTCAATGGATAGAATTTCAATTTTATGATGGAATGACTTGGGAAAATCAAGGTTCTTATTGGCATATAGATCAAGTAGTGACATATGAGAAGTATGTCCATGGATATTTGGCTTGAAAAAAAACAAGAGACCTCCCCCTAAAAACTTTTCTTATTTTTTTTCTTATTTGTTTAAATGTTCAAATTTAAAATTTTTAAAAGTTTTTTAATTCTTGATAAAAAAATTCGAAATATTTCGATTAAAAAGCCTAAAAAATAAAAATTGGCTTAAATCGCCTATGAATGGTCGTACTGAGGAGTATTTTCGAATAAAATTGGCTCAAATCTCCTGTCGAATAAAAAGCCAAAATTATATTTGATCGATTAAAAATCATGAATATTTTTATTTTTTATTTACTTTAATTATTTGTTTAAGTCAATAATATTATTTATTTATATTTTAATTATATTATTATTAAATTTAATTGTTTGTTTTAATTAAGTCAATTATTTATTTTTAAATTATATTATTATTAAAGTAAATTGTTGGTTTTAATGAAGTGAATTAAATAATTATTTATTATTTTCATTTAATTATTTATTTAATATTATTACTATTTTTAATTAATTAATTATTTATTTTATATTATTATTATTTTATTTTATTATTTTATTTTATTATTATTATCATTTCTTTTTATTTTTTTATTTTTAAAATTTAATTGTAGGTTTAATAATAATTTTTCAATGTAAAAATAACAAACTTTCAATCCATACAAATATTTTTATTGACAAAAAAGATTAAATAAAAAAGATTAATTTTTATTTCAAAATCAAAAATATCCGAGTAATATGCTTTACACATTTCGGCCAACAATATATGGATTGTTTGGTCACGTTTGAAATCTTGGCAACATGGACATCCATTTGAACATGTTACTCTCATACTATCTTTACAAACAATGTAATTTGCAACACATCGGTCACCAGATCCTTGAACGTTGTCATAGTGAATCTCGAGAAGTTCTTCAATGTTAATCGCTGTGAAATGGTAAATTTTTGTTGCGAGAAACTCTGGTGCGCAATAATCCAACGTATTTTTAATTCTTGGATAAAGATCCTGAATTTTCTTTAAAATTACTTCAAAGAGATAAACTAAATAATAAAATAAAATACATATTTAAATATACATGATTTACCTTTTGACATTTTTTAATATTTATTAAATTAAACAAATTCAAACAGAATATTTATTAATTTATTAACATATTTATTTCTGATTTAATATTTTCTACATAATCATTATAATCCAAGGATTTTATTGTGAGTATTACTACTTTCCCACTTGAAAATATATTGACACATGATGGATTATATTTTTGAAGACGTAATGCCGGAAATATTTCTGGTTCAAATATATAATTCACCTTTCTTTGTAATTCATATAGATTTATAAATTTTCCAATATCGATTGTTACAGTGATTGATTGAATTTGTAAATCATGAATATTATATTTCAAATCCCAAGTTTTTAGAGGTTGCTTACATCCCATTACCGGACATTTCACCGATCTGAAAAATATTATCGGATACTTACCTGATCGATCTACTACTTGCTGCGGTTTTCTAAATGGGAATTTCATATCAAGTATAGAATATCTTCCTTTATAATTTATGTTACTCAACATTTTCAAATAATTTCAATTCAAGTAATTCTGAAAATTAAAACAAATATAAACAATTAAATAAATAATTAATAATAAAATGGAATTAAGAAATGATGCTGTATATCAAGAAGTTGAACCAAGTGTTTGTGGAAAGACTTTATTTGTATGCAATTTATTACAATCGAACTTGTTCAAATCAAAATTCAACAAAATATATTGGCATAGAGGAGCTGACGAAGAACATGGGCTTACTCAAAATCAATTCTGTAAATTGAAAATGACAATAATTAAAGGATTTGATAAAAATTGGTCATCTAGATTACATCAAGTCGATGTTATTATTAGCGATGATCTATACCAGGAAGCTAATAAAGAAAAGGATTTTAATAATTTATTTACAAAAATTGCTCGACATATTGGAGTTATTGTTATTTTCATTACTCAAAACTTGTTTCATCAAGGGGGCGGTCATAGAACTCGTAATTTAAATGTACAATACTTGGTTATTTTTAAAACCCTCGAGATGCAACCATTATAGATTTTCTTGCTAGACAAGCTTATCCCAATGATAGAAAATTTTTAATTGATTCGTTTCAAGATGCAACAAAGGTTCCCCACGGATATTTGTTCTTTGACTTTACACAACAATGTCCTGATGAATTAAGTATTAGAACTGATATTTTCAATGAGAAAGGTGTTATGATTTATAAACAAAATTGAAATCTGAAAATAATTACTTGAAATGACGTTTAAAAAAGTTATTGTTCAACGTGAAAAATCAACAAAGAAAAAAGTTACAAAGAAAAGGGTTACTAAACGTAAAATAATAAAAACGAGTAAGATTTTTTAAGATAAAAAGTGGATTAAAATATAAACAAAACAACTAGATGAAAAATGTATTTAATATAAAAGTTGAACGTAGTCTACCATACTTTAATGCCTTGATGAAGGCACCTAATAACAAAAAAAAGAATATTTTACAGAATTTTCCTTCATTTGTTATAGATGATCTTGTTGAAGTTATTGTTAATGTAGTTCGTCGTAATGTAAACATTACTAAAGTTAAAAAACTTGTATTACAAAAGCATAAAAGATCACTTTTATCTTTAGTAAACACTATGAATCGTCGTTTAATGCGAAAAATAATATATAAACAAAATGGTGGATTTTTGGGGCATTAATTCCAATAGTATTATCTACAATAAGTGCAATTTCATCAAGATCGAAAAAGTATGGACAGACCCAAAACATCCCGCTGGATTTGGTGGTTTAACAAAACTGGCAAAGGAAGTAGTTAATTCAAAGAAAGAAACTCAGAATTGGTTATCTGGGCAAATAGCGTACAGTTTAAATAAACCAATGTTGAAGAAATTCAAAACCCGTAGTTATAAAACAATGGGAGTTGATGATTTATGGCAAATGGATTTAATGGAAATGATACCATTCTCTAAAATTAATAAGGGCTACAAATATATTTTGACATGTGTTGATATATTCAGTCGATTCGTTCGTGCTATTCCAACAAAAACAAAATCGGCCAATGAAATGGCTGAAGATATCAAGGAATTATTTATTGATGGCAAGTCTCGTAATTTACAAACGGATTTGGGTATGTAATTAAATTAATTAAATTTATTCTTTAGGTAAAGAATTTTATAATAGTAAAGTTAAAGAAATTATCAAATGAATAAATCATTACTCTGTATTTTCTCAATTTAAAGATGCCCACGTAGAAAGATTTAATCGAATTCTAAGAGATCGCTTGAAAAAATATTTCGTATATAAAGGAAATAAAACCTGGATAAATGTTTTACAGAAAGCAATTTATAGCTACAATTATTCGCCACATAGGGGTTTAAATGGAATGCGACCAATTGATGTTTATTCAACGAATAATATGGATAATTGGATATCACAACAATCTGATTCTATCATTAAAAAGCCTAAATATAAAGTGGGTAATCACGTTAGAATAAGTAAAATCAGTGCTTCTCCTTTCATCAAGAATTTCGACAACAATAGGAACTCCAAGTTATAGAAGCCCCTACTGTATTCAGAATTCAAAAGATATTAAAAACCAAGAATGTTGGTAAATATAAACAATACTATGTTAAATGGCATGGATATGAAACTCCAACTTGGATATCTGAAAATCAATTAATTAAATAAATATTATGAAAGAAAACCAGTTTTATATGATTTTAACTAGTAATAGTTGTCCTCTTATTTTTCTTAATAATGAAGCTAGTAATTTTAATGTCGAATTTCAAAATCCTATTTACTTGGATGGTGAGTGGGAAGTTGCTTTGATTGATTTTACTTTTGTGTATAAAACATTTCCGTTTTATAGTAATTCTTACCTATGTTATGAAACGACGAAGAGTGGTACTGAAATAAAATATTTGAAAATCAATAATCAAAATGAAACTTATGAAATTATAAATCCTAAACATACCCCTGATGTTGATGTTTTTATTGAAAAATATGAGAAATTGGTTATTGTCTGTTCACATGTTCCATTTAAAGTAACATTCCCTGACATTCAACATGCGTTTAGCTTTGGATTAAATTCTATATCCGTCATTAATGAAGATGATCATTGTCGATTAAAATTACCAAAATTTACAGATGATGGTGTTATGGAACAATTTGGGATAATTATAAGTTATGAAGAAAAAACAATATTTGAAAAATATTTTGAAGATAATTTACTGATAAACACATTATCTGAATTACAAGGACATTTAATGTCATTTATTCCGTCTCCGTTTAAAGAACTAAAAATTGAAAACAATGAATTGGTTAAAATAAAACTTGCAGATAACATTTCAAAAATATATTTTGACAACAATTTAATCAAAAACTTAGGATTAAATAAACAAACTTTTAGTGATAAAGACATCGTTGGTAATAAAGTTCCAAGATTATTACATCATCATCAACAAATGTTCATTTATTCGAATATTATTGAACCAATAACTGTTGGAGATGTTAGAGTTCCTCTATTAAAATCTATTTGGGTTAAAAACAATGAACAAGGGGAAATTGTACAATTAGAAATGAAGAATCCAATGTATTTACCAATTTCAACTTCAACTATAAACAACATTGAAATAAATATTCGCGATGATAGTGGAAAATTAATTAAATTTACCAAAGATACCAAAACACATTTATCAATACATTTTAGAAAAATAAATGAATAAAGAATTTTACATAAATCTACCGAGTAATAGTTGTCTTCTTACTCATCCAAATAATAAAGCTGATAAATTTAATGTTGAATTTCAAAATCCAATTTAATTGGAAGGTGAATAGCAAGTTGCTCTGACCGATTTCACTTTTGTATACAATAATTTTCCATTTTATAACAACTCAAATATTAAATATAATAAGAGCACATTACATACAAGTTATGAATATTTTTAATATAACGATGCAAAGAATGAATATAAAATTAGTCACGACTCTATATTTTATCTAGTATATATTGATGGAAATACTTTAAATATTAATTGTAAATATTTTCCATTTAAAATTTCATTTGACAGTATTGCAGAAGCTCAAAAATTAGGATTTAATAAAAAAGAAATAAATTTTGTTGAAAACTTGAATCAAATTAAAATTCCTTCAAATAATCGTAAAATAAAGTTTGATACAATTCGATTAACTATAAATTATTTTTATGATGTCGAGTATACAGATAAATTTGAAGAAAATTTAATCATTACTAATTTATCACAAATAAATGATCAATTAATGACTTTTTATCCGCATCCATTTAAATCTTGCGAAATTGAACAAGGAAGATTAGTCAAAATTGAATTGGAAGATGATGCCAGTAAAGCTAAATTTAGTAAATTCTTGGCTCAAAATTTGGGATTAAGTGAAGAATCATATTCAGAAAAGGTTATTGTTGAATTACGTTTATCAGAAATTTTGCAAAGTAATCAACAAATGATGCTCTATACAAATATCATTGAACCTATTCTTGTTGGTGATGTTTTGGTACCTCTATTGAAATGTGTATGGGTTGAAAAACATAAAAAAGATGATCTAGTTCAAATTATAGAGAAAAACCCCATGTATTTGTCTGTATCGTCAACATATATAAACAATATAGAAATCAATATTCGTGATGATAGTGGAAAATATATATTTGGTAAAGAAGATAAAACTTTTCTTACATTACATTTTCGTAAAATAAATGATTTATCCTGACATTGTAAATTTTTATAGTAGTAGTCAATCTGGTGGAGAATTACCATATTTTATAAGTAAACAATATGGAACCGGTTGGTTGAAAACAATAGTTAGATTTGCATTACCTATTCTTAGACGTATAGGCAATTTCGGTATGAAAACGGCAAATGACGTAATAAATAATAATTATAATTTTTACTTGCTTTAAAATCAAATGCAATATCTGAAATTAAAGAATCTTTACCTAGTGTTATGAAAACTTTACCTAGTGTTATTAATAAAGTAAGTGATGTATTTAATCATAAAAATGAACAAAAAGGAGGGACACTTAAACGTAGAAAGATTATAAAGAAACATATACAAAATAATGAGAGGATTCGGAATTATATTTGAAAAATGATTAGTGCAAAATCTGAATTATGTTTTTTTGATAGACGATCCCCTCAAGCCGTAATTGAACATGGTTCATTTGAAGATATTTTCCCAATGAATTCAATAACTGATGCTGCTTCCTCTTCGATTCAATTTTATATTAACGGATCACAAACAGAATATTTAGATTTGAACGATACTTTGTTATATATTCAGTTGAAAGTTGTAAATAGCTTAGGTGAAAATATTACATAAGAAGCTGACGTAACAGCAAACAATTTATTTTTTCAAACTCTTTTTAAAGACACTGAATTAGTTTTTAATTCTACTAAAATTGAAAGAGCAAATGATAGTTTTGCACACAAAGCTCTAATTGAAACTATTATAAATTATAATCAAGATACTAAACATACATCTTTAGGGGGAATGGGTTACACTGAACATGATCTGATGCGAAAAACATGGATTGCAAAATCAAAAGCATTTCCATTATGTTCACCACTCCAATTTGATTTCTTTGATCAATCCAAATATTTATTACCAGGTGTTAGTGTCCAAATTAAATTAACAAGATCAAATTTAGAAAAATGTCTGACATGTACTAAATTTGTACCTAAAATAGTATTGCTAGATGCAAAATTAATGGTTAGAAGAGTTCGTGTTGAACCTTCTGTTTTAGCGGGTCATCAAATAGGTCTTCTTATCCAATGCGAAGAAAAGAAGTTGTTGAATTTTCTTTACCTATTGGATCTTCTTCTTTTTATAAGGAACAAATATTTGGTGATAGACGATTACCTAATTTTATCCTTGTAACTTTCCAGGGAAATAAAAGATTTAGTGGTTCGTTTTTAGATACATTTACTATGTTTGATCACTTTAACGTTAAGTCAATAACTTTAAGTAAAGGAAGTGATTATCGTGAAAACTATAGCCAAGATTCTGAAAATGATAATTATAGTACAAGTTATATGCAAAGTATTGTTAGGAATATGGGATATCTTAATAAAAATTCAGTATGATAGACTTTAGAAATAGGTATCCATTCTTTACATTCGTATTGGCGACAGATTTCGATCTGAATCAAAGTCAGTTACCACAAAGTGGAAATTTAAGATTAGATATAAAGTTTGGATCACCTCTAACTGAATCTGTTACGGTAATTGTATATGGAGTTTCTGAAAAGGAAATTCAAATTACT
This sequence comes from Schmidtea mediterranea, assembly GCA_022537955.1. Lineage (NCBI taxonomy): Eukaryota > Metazoa > Platyhelminthes > Tricladida > Dugesiidae > Schmidtea > Schmidtea mediterranea. Next base: position 285,900,840 of record CM039679.1, read on the forward strand.
TTAAATCGAACGGTATTAGTTTGAACTATAAACCAGATTGAGATTTTTTAATTGTCAAGTATGAAGTAAGAAATTTTATTAATTATATATTTTTTAATTATTATTAGTTCTATTCAGATTGATTTTATTGGTAGAAAATTATTGGGAAAAGAATTTCTTGGAGTTTTCCCTCTAGATAAAATTCCATATATCGATCTTAACAAAGCTTTGATTGTAAATATTCAATCGTCTAATCTCAGTGGCGAACATAGGCTTGCAATTTATGTGAAACCAAATAAAATATATGTATTTGATCCAATGGGTTTTTATTATCCCTATTTATTAATTAATAAACTAGAATCGATGATAATGCCAATTGAATACAATCGATTTCGTTATCAAAATCCGATGACAAAAACATGTGGACAGTATTGCTTAGCTTGGTTAAAAACAATGAAAAATAAATGAATTTATTGAATAAAGTTTCTTTTCAAATTTTTTTAAAATTATAAGTGTAATTAAAGATTAATTATGTAATAAATATTAATTTTAAAGGATTAAGTTCAGAGGATTATATATATTTAAATGTTTTTGGTGTTATGTAATTAAGTGTGTTTTATAAACTAAATTTAAATTGGTCTATCATGTAACAACTTACATGTTTGTTAATATATAACTGAATGCATTTTTTAAAAAAATCACTTTTATCAAATATTAGTAAGTTTTTTATCATATTTTTAATAATTTTTATTATTATTTTAAGAAAATGGAATCCGTCAAAAATATAATTATAATAAAAATATAATAAAAATGATCAACAAAAATGTTCAAATGTTAAAACTCCGATTCGCAAAAATAAAACAATAAAATGTAAGTACTATTAAATTTTAACTATCATATCATAATTATAAAAAGATAATTAATTATATTTGAATTAAATTTATTATTAACATTTTATTAATTTAAATGCAATAAATTCAAAATAATATAGGATAAAAAATAAAAAACTAAGACAAATAAAGTTAAATAAATTTTATTTAAATACATTTGGCTTCAATAATTTTCCAAATTTGTAGAATAGTCTGGTTTCCTTTCTTTATATCCTTGAATTCTTATTTTAATCATAAAATGTTTATTTTCTTTTTTCTTTTCATAATTACATTCTTTTTCACAATTCATAAAAGTGAATTTTTCATTAAAACTAATATCTTTGTTGATTGCTAGTAATAACTCTGCTATATTTTTTCTATTTATTTCTCCAATTTCACCAACTTTCATATTATATAGGCTTTGTTTCAATGTTTTGGTTCCTATTAAAATTTATTAAAAATATTACTTTTAATGAAAATACTTACTCTAAATGAATATATGATTGGAAATTTTAAACATTCCATTGAATATTGTAAAGATATTACTGGTGAATTTCTGCTTAAACTGATAGCATTTACGGGATTTTCCTCAAGAATTAACTTGACAGCTTCTTTTCTAACCGAGGTTTCTATAAAAACAATTAATGAATAATTACATAATATGAAAACCATTTACTTTTATTCATTTTATGATTTTAAGCCATTTTAATCTACTTATATAAGATTTTCAAAATAAAATTAACCAATCAAATTCATTTATTCATTGTGTGTAATATTAATTTAATGTTTTAGTGATTTATTTTAATAATTTTTAATGATTTATTTTAATGATTTTATGATTATATATTTAAAGTTTTCTTTTGTTATAACAGGTAACCTTTACCCAAATGTTTGCAATTCTCCACAACACGATGGAAATTGTGATACGATTATGGAGAATTATTATTCTCATACCTATAACCACATCACCTATTTTATTTGTCCCACGTGTAAAACTACCCATAAAATGAATTATACAGACTTTTATTTAAATCATAAGAAACATTTAACACAGTTTAACTGTAAAAGAAAAAATATTTTTAAATTACCATTGAGTGATAATAATAATATTAATATTAATAATAATAATAATAATAATAATAATAATAAAAATAAAAATAATAATAATAAAAATAATAATAATAATATTACCAAAAAGAAAAGAAAAACAAATAAAAATAATCCACGCTCTTCGAAAGTTCCTAAAATTATAGATACTATTATGCTTTCTGACTCTGACGAATCAAAAATTGTTGATGGTGTAATAATCATTTCTGATTCAGATGATGTTTCTGATGTTTTTCCTGTTGATACTCCTTCTGTTATTGTTAATCAATATGGTGGCTCGATAGCACCTATTGTTAACTTCGATTTAAACAAATCACTTGTCATTGTTAGAATGGATGTTTCGAATTTAAATTTAAAGTTAATTACATTACCCACACAGTTAATTAATAAATTAAATAATGTTATCAATCAAATGGGATCTGTTAAGATTCAATTTTGTATTGATGTAGAGTTTGAAAAAGATGGAGAATTTCAATCTTTCATCATTTCAAACTCTGCCAGAATAATGAGTGATTCATATTTAGATGAAGGTGCTACTCTTCTTGACGAAAAAATAACATTAATTAATGATAAAGGTAGTTATAAATTAAATAAAAGAAATTCATTTTGTTCTTACCAAGTTTTTACAAATAAATCGGTTGAGTGGTAATGGATTTATTCCAACACTATTATCCTTATTAAATAAACACTGTATTGTAAATGTTGCTAATTCCGATAATTTATGCTTCATTTACTGTATTCTAGCTATTTTAAATCATGAAAATATAAGTAACCATCATAGAAATGAAACCTTTAGCTACAACACTTCTGAACTTGACTTTTCACCTTCGGACTTACCTATGAAACTTTGTGACATTCCAAAATTTGAAGCTAAAAATTCAAATCTTTCCATAATGTCCTTACGTATGATGAAAATAATTTAATTAATAATTTTTCTAACTCTGAAGTTTTCAAACACCCGTATGTCGAAATAATTCATCGTTCTAAAGTTATTGGGGGACAACCTATTAATTTTATTTTATTAGAAAAACTTGATTCTTATCATTATATCGATGTTACTAAATTATATAGGCTTTTAAATTATAGGAATCATTCTTTTACTGATACTAGAGTTCAAAGTAAATGGTGTCATCGATGTCTAAATGGTTTTCGCAATATAATTTCATTAAATAAACATAAAGGGTTGTGTGATAAAAATCAATTAGGCACAACTCTTTATACATTACCTTTAACTAAAAACTTGGAATTTAAGAATTGGGCTAAAACTGTAACTCCTCCTTTCGTCTTTTACGCTGATTTTGAGGCTATCTTACCTTCAGATGACATACATTTTCAAATACATATGCCGATTTCGGCCGGTTTACTTTTAATTAACAATTTTACAGGTGAAAAATCATACAAAAGTTTCCTGAAATAAATAATATTTCAAGAAATAAATAATATTTCAATTAATACTGTTTTACCCTTTTATCAAAATAATTATAAAAAGAAAATATTATTAACAGACTCAGACATTCTTTCGTTTTCTTCGGCAACTTGTTGTTATTTGTGTAATAAGATTTTATCAGTATCGGTTAAGGACCATGATCACTTTACTGGAAAATATTTGGGAGCAGCTTGTTCCAAATGTAATATTTCTCGACAAATAAGGTTTGAATTTCCAGTTGTTTTTCATAATTTGAGATGGTATGATCTTCACCATATCCTCAAGTATGGTATGAGTGATTTTAACACGTGGAAAATAAGTTGTATTCCTGTACCAAGTGAAAAGTTTCTTTCTTTGTCGGCAAAAATCAGTGGATTAACTGTGAAATTCTTTGATTCTTGTCAATTTATTAATATTTCATTAAGTAATACAGTTAAAACATTGACCACTCTTCCTTTAACTCGTTCGGAATTTGTAGGTAGTATTATTGATACTCAAGGTATTTTCCCTTATAACAAATGCAACTTCTCAAGAAGGTTTAGAAACTACATATGAACTTCCACCGATTTGGGAAGATGTAACTGAAGCCGAATATAGTAAGGCTCAATCTATTTGGGAAGAAACCAATTGTTACTCTTTACTAGATTATATGATGGTTTACCTCAAACTTGATGTTTTTCTTTTCGCTGACTTTTTCCAGCAATTTCGTTCAAAGTCCTTAGCTCATAACCGACTAGAACCACTTAACGTTTATGGAATTCCCGGTATGTCTTGGGCATTGGCTCTTATGACTCTTCACGAACCAATTGAACTTCTCACTGACATGGAAATGTATAATTTTTTCGAAGGGAGAATCCGTGGTGGATTAACCTTTGTTAATAAACATCACGTAGTATCTGATGACAACACCGAACTGCTTTACATTGACATCAATAATCTCTATGGTTGGGCTTTAAGTCAACCACTACCATATGAAAATTTTGAAAGGGTTACTGATACTAATCAATTAAATAATTTAATTAGTTTATTGAATAAGGATCTTGAATCACTGTCATTTGCTGTCACATTTGAAGTAGATTTAGAAATCCCAACATTTCTTCATGATAAACTTAATGATTTTCCAGTAGCTGCTGAAAGGATGTGCTCTCCGGGTTTTATGGTTGAGAAGTTAATGCTAACGCATTATCCAAAGAAGAATTATGTTCTTCATTGGAGACTTTTGCAGCTTTTTGTTTCTATACAAATTAAAATTACACATGTACATAGAGCCATTAAATATAATCAAAAATCAATATTTAAAAAGTATATAGACACTAACAAACAACTTAAAGCGCAATCAACCAATGACTTAGATAAAAACTATTATAAACTTTTAAATAATAGCCACTACGCAAAAACCGTTGAAAATCTTAAAAAACGAATTAATTTAAGATTATGTAATTCCGCAAACAAGTTAATTAATTATTGCTCAAAACCAACTTTTCGGAAATCATTTAAAATCGACAATAATTTGGTCTATGTGTTATTAAATATGTAATCGGTGTGTTTAGATCGACCGAGTTACATTGGACAAACTGTACTCGATTTATCTAAACTTAGGGTGTATCAATTACAATATATAGAGATAGAAAAATATGGAAAAGAGTGGGTGTTTCTTCGTCCAAAATGTTATAGCCTCTTGTCTGAAGTTGAAAGCATCAACGCTAAGGGTATAACATTAAACATAAGTCATACCTGGATTTTTTTAACAAAAACTTAATTTTTTCGGTACCACAACTCGTATTATTAGTGAAAAACATCAATTATTTACAATTAAAAACAGTTAAACTGCATTAACAAATAAGTATGATAAAAGGGTGGGGAAAATATAAGTGTAGCATATGGTCATTATAGGGGAGGTGATGTGGTTTTAGGTAACAGTCCAGAAGAATTTTCGGAAGTTAATGAAGAATGCGACGATTATGAGGAACTTTGAATGAATAAATTACTTGAAAATATTCTTTGTTTTTGTATATTTTTGTTGATGTTTAAAATTTATATGTTTGTAAGTTATTATAATTTTTTATTAAGTATTAAAAAATGTCAAAAGGTAAATCATGTATATTTAAATATGTATTTTATTTTATTATTTAGTTTATCTCTTTGAAGTAATTTTAAAGAAAATTCAGGAACTTTATCCAAGAATTAAAAATACGTGTGATTATTGCGCACCAGAGTTTCTCGCAACAAAAATTTACCATTTCACAGCGATTAACATTGAAGAACTTCTCGAGATTCACTATGACAACGTTCAAGGATCTGGTGACCGATGTGTTGCAAATTACATTGTTTGTAAAGATAGTATGAGAGTAACATGTTCAAATGGATGTCCATGTTGCCAAGATTTCAAACGTGACCAAACAATTCATATATTGTTGGCCGAAATGTGTAAAGCATATTACTCGGATATTTTTGATTTGAAATAAAAATTAATCTTTTTTATTTAATCTTTTTTGTCAATAAAAATATTTGTATGGATTGAAAATTTGTTATTTTTACATTGAAAAATTATTATTAGACTTACAATTAAATTTTAAAAATAAAAAAATAAAAATAAATGATAATAATAATAAAATAAAATAATAAAATAAAATAAAATAATAAAATAATATAAAATAAATAATTAAATGAAAATAATAAATAATTATTTAATTCACTTCATTAAAACAAACAATTTACTTTAATAATAATATAATTTAAAAATAAATAATTGACTTAATTAAAACAAACAATTAAATTTAATAATAATATAATTAAAATATAAATAAATAATATTATTGACTTAAAAAAATATTCATGATTGTTAATCGATCAAATATAATTAAGGCTTTTTAGTCGAAAGGCGATTTGAGCCAATTTTATTTTTATGGGATTTTAAGTATGAAAAAATATTTAGGCTGTTTATTCGATATTTTTAGGTTCTTTAATCAAGTTTGAGCCAATTTTATTCGAAAATACTCCTCAGTACGACCATTCATAGGCGATTTAAGCCAATTTTTATGTTTTAAGCTTTTAATTCGAAATATTTAGAATTTTTTTTTATCATGAATTAAAAAATTTTTAAAAATTTTAAATTTGAACATTTAAACAAATAATTAAAAAAAATTAAACCCCCTCCTCCCCCTGAAAAAAAAATTTTTAGGGGGGGTCTCTGTTTTTTTGTTTTTTTTCAAGCCAAATATCCACAGGGCATAGTCCTCATATGTTACTACTATATCACACATTACCAGTTTTTAGTTTGAAGTTTGAAGATGAAGAACAAATAAAAAGATGTTTTAATTGGATAAATTTAAGACCCTTAAGAGCAAAAAAGAATTTATCAAAACACAGTAAAAAAAAGAATATTTATTACAAGAAATTAAATCTCATTATTTTATGAATTTAGTAAATGCAACACCTTCAAATTACGGGAAACTCCTAAAGTCTTTTTCTACCACTTCATTAGAGAAATTTAATGAAGGAACTCGGGTAATGACCGATCCCAATGGTAAAAGAGATATACTGAAGAAAATATTTTTACTTTTTCATTAAATACTTCAATAGCAAAAATAAACATTTTGATTAAAAAAGGATATAGTATTTCATTTCTAGATAATAATAAATTTGGTGAATTTTTAGGATTCACTGGTAAAATTTATGAAAATAATACAACTGATGAATTGGCAAAAAGATTGTATATATTTCTAACATAACCTCGATAAGATTATTATGTGATTTGGTTGAAGGAACATATCACAGTGGAAGAAGAAAAAATTGTATATATAGTTTTCCATATGGAACTGTTCCTCGTGGATATAGAATCGTACAACAAATATCAACACCAAGATATTTTCCATTGATTAGAAAAACTATTTCAAGTATAAATTTTAAAATTGTTGATCAAAATGATAATTTAATCAATTTTTTATAATTAAAATATTTCTTTTTGTTTGCATTTACGACAAGTTTGAGTGCAAGCGATTTCCACCAGGTTTAAATCTTAAAAAATGAAAGATGATTTGACTGATTTCTTGAACAAATATGGTCGAGATACTAAAACCAATTTTTATTTACGTGATGTTATAAAAGATTTAGACACCTCTGGTCGATCTCTGTAATTGAAATGTAAAATAATGATAAGAGATGAAATTAAAAATTATTTAAATTCTGATAATATTATTTTTAATCTTCAAACAACAAAAGAACATGGATCTCATTGAGTTCTTTGATCTAAAAAATATAAAATTTATTTTGATTCATATGGAATTATTCCAATAAAAGATATGAAATTATACTTAACTGATGGTTATATTTATAATACTTTTCAAGTTCAAAAGAAAAATACAAAAATATGTGAATAATTATGTATTTTTATCTTATTGAATTTAAAAAAGGATTGTCTTTCAAAAAATTATTCTAGATCTTTTATAATAAAATAAAATTTAAAAATGAGTATCGGAATTCCTGAAATTATTGGTGGTGGAATACTGGCATTAAAGGCTAAGGCAATTTTGGAACAATTTGAAAGTAAATTAGTAAATGAAAATGGTGATAGAATGAGAGGAAAAGTAAACATGAATAATAATTCAATTTCAAATCTTTCATATACTCAAAATGATTTAGATGCAGTTAATAAAAAATTTGTAAAGGAATTGAATCGAGAATCGAATACAAAACAAATTGTTCAAATTAATAAAATTGCTAAACGTTTAGATGAAGAAATTAAATGACATATTATGATTTTAGAAACCGGATATAATAAACAAATTAATGAATTAACTACTAGTATTAGCAGAATAAAATTTGAAATGAGTGAAATGAATAAATAATAAAAGTTGAAAATTGAAATTGAACTGAAACAAAACCAATCAAATTATGAAATCTCTTCAATTAGAAAAACTTTGAGCGGAGACCTCAATAGTGGGATGTGTCACATGCAGCACATGTCACACCCAGCACACCCCTCCCCACTCCCGGGTAAAAATTTTTCTAAATTTGAAAGTACAAATTTTTTCTGAGACAAAGACTATGACTCTTTCAAGTTCATTGGATGACTCATCATATTTTTCAAGGTCATTCACAATTTCTCAAGGTCATATTATTTTTTAAAAATTTTAAATTTAAAATTACTACTTATTTTTATTTACTATTTGTGTTTTAATTATTAATATTTTTTAATTTTTATTAATATTATTAATATTATTATTATTAATATTATTATTATTAATATTATTATTATTAATATTATTAATATTATTTTTATTATTATTATTATTGTTACAAGTTTTTATTAAAAGTTTTTATTATTATTATTATTAAAAGTTTTATTAATATTATTATTATTATTATTATTATTATTATTATTATTATTATTATTATTATTATTATTATTATTATTATTATTATTATTGTTAAAAGGTTTTATTATTAATATTATTTTATAACCAAATTAATTTCTATATAATATCTGCATGCTTACTGCAAACTATTATATTAAAAAATAAATTTATCTAAAAAACTCGATATAAAATAAATAAATCTAAAAATATTAATAATCATTATTTTTAAACTAAGACAAAATATTTTCACAAGTTTTTATTTTTCGAATATTTACAAAAATTTGTTAATAAATATCAATGAAATTCTCAAATATCTCATCGAATCGTTGATTGGTGTTTAATGTCGGTACCCGCTAATTTTACACCCTTAGCTCGCATTGTTGATTTATTTCCTAGCAGGTTATAACATTTAGTGCGCAAGAAAACACACTCACTAAATCCTAACCCGTTACTCTCATCCTTGAACTTACCTATAACTGAGTCAAATCGCTTAGAATATAAAGGATGAGAAAGATCATAAGTAGTTTTTTTACCCGGGAGGGGGAGGGGTGTGCTGGATGTTACACATCCCACTACTATGCTCCGGTCAACCATGTCTGCAAGCGAAAGCCTTCGAAAGGAATTTGATACTCTCAAAAATGAAATAGGTCATTATAAAATTGAATCCTCACAACCCTTGAATGATTTCGAAACAAACATCAAACCCTAAGGATATAAAATATAATAAGAAAACGTTTGATTGTTATGCTATTGAAGAACAATCATCGATGATTTATTTTATAATAAAAAATAATCCAACTACACTTTTTGGTGATAAGGATCATACTTTTAATTTATTCCGCAACCATGATGATTTCTTTGTTATGTTTGTTTATAAAGGTCAAAATATTGAAATTAATAAAATTAAAATAATAGGTTCAAAAGGAACATTTATTAGAGCTATAATTGAAAACAAACGAAAAACTTTACATCTTAGAAACAATTCATTTTCAGTCTTGAACCAATGTCTAAATTAACTATTGGTGAAAGTGGAATAATTCTAGATCTTTTAATAAATCAAGGTTTTAGGGAATTTGAAAAAATAGAATTTATATATAGGAAATTAGCAAGTATGAATAATATAATATTAGACGATTTATTTTCAACCACATGATCAAATCCAATACTTTCTGGTAAGACATTTAAACATTTAGAAGATTTTATATATAAAAATATAGAAACCGTCAAAATAGAGAATTAAAAATGGAAGGAAGAGAGATTAATGAAGAGGGCAGAGCCCGACCCTTTCAAGAAAGAAAGATTTATCCATTTTTGAATGAACAAAATGTTTTTAATTATATAGAAAATCTTCCAATTGAAAAAATAAAAGCTCCTATGAATAATACTTTTACGAATAAAGATTCTACGAATTATCCTTCTATTAATAAAATAAATGAATTCTTATTAGAAAAGAAAAAGCTAGATGAAAGATTAATACATTATAAAAAAATAAAATAAGATGGACAACAGCGGATACAGGAATTAAAATTGCTTACATTTTAATTACTGGAATTTTATCAATTGCAACAACTGTATTTTCAGGAATTAGTTTATTAGGAATAGCACCAAGTGTTTCAATTATAATAGCTTCAGTATTTTGAGGATCAAATGCTTTAACTATTTTTTTAGGTGAAGGAATATCAATTGGATTTACCTCTAAAAAGAAAAATATTTATAGAGAAGTGTGTGAAGAATTAAATCTTGGAATAAAAAAATTATATTTATATCAAGTTAAAGCTTTGGAAGATGGAATATTATAAATAAAAGAAATAAAATAATAGATGAAAAAAATGAAAATATAAAAAAAATTAATTATCGAAATTAAAAAAGAAATGACTAAAAAATTAAAACAAGAATATAAAATAAAGATCAAGAATTTGTAGTTAAATTAAATTTAATAAATAGCAAAACTGCTTTGAGAGGATAGCAGTGGGGTTTTTACCGCTATCCTCTCAACAGTGTTTTTTTATGATTCGGATCTTTTTTTTATTTATTTTTACATCTTTCGGTTATCAAATCAATTCCAATATACAAGAACCAATTTGATAATAGCAGCACGCCTTATTTTTCGCTCCTCACTCAAATCTGATTTCACCGGCATTTTAAGCGTGCTACTAGAAAGAACAAATGAATTCGAAAGTGAATTCGAAAGAGGTCCGAAAACAAACAAGGAAATAAATGTGAACATTGTAAGGATCGATCCCAGATGTGTTCAAAAGACTCTGGTGATGATTACCGCTTCGCCATCACACCCGTACCAATAATTTATTTTCACACTTATGTCTAAAAATTAATTAATTAATAAAAAAAAATATACACACAAGATGTATTTCCTAAGATACCCCATATTATTTTTTATATATCTTAAATATTATTTTCAAATTTAAATTGAAAAAAACTAATTCTAGTTAAGATTTGAGCCCCTATCTATTTCAATCATTATGAACTACTAATCCCACAGCACCAGTACGGTTCTTAAAAGAATTTTACATTTATGTGTAAAAAGATGTATACGCACTATATATTTTTTTAATATTTATTTTCAATATTATTTTGTATTGAAAAAAACTAATTCTATTTGGGATTTGAACCCATGTATATTTGAAACACTGAGATACTCTTTCCCACTGAGCCATCCAGGTTGTATTTTATTGTCATTTTTTTTCACTCTTTAAATTTTTTAAATTTTATTCTTTTAGATTTGTTTCAAGATTCTTAATCTTTATTGATGTAACAAGATAAAATTAATTTTTGAAAAATAAAAAATAAATCCTATGAAAAAATTATAATAAAAATGTCGAGTACTCGAAAAAATGGAAAACCTAAGAAAACTTAAGTTTCTAAAGCTAAAAATCTTAAAAAAGAACATTCTGAAATTAAATGTATTGCATGCAATAAAATATTTACCAGACCGTCAGGTTATTTAAGTCATTATAAATCGAGAGAACATCTTGGAAATACTGTCGGTTTGAATAATTCCAATTCTATAGTTTGTGATAAATGTAAATATAGATATTTAACAAATTTTTTTTAATCTTCATTATAACACTTGTAATAGTATCAAGAAAAAAAACATAAATCAAATGAACAACATTTAGAAGATCATAAAAAAGAAATAAAACCCTTTAAAGTTAAACCTGTCAAGGAGAAAACATTCTAAAAAAACTTTTGAAGAAGAAATTGAAGAAGAACTTGAAAGAAAAGCCGAAGAAAGAAAAAAAGAACAATTAAAGAAAAAATTGAAGAAGAAAAAGAAAATATTAATGTTACTTTTAGTGAAATGATAAAATCGCCAATAAGTACAAATAAATATATCGATATACACAAGAAAGAAATAAAAGAAATGACGCAAGAAGTTTTAAAAGCTATGAAAGTTAGAAGATTTTATATTCTAAAATTTAAACTTTCAATAAATGTTAAATATTATCGAGGAAATTAAGATACTAATACATTCTTAGATTTTAGTTATGAAAAAAGTTATTTACCTTTATATAGCATAGATGGTTTTAATTCTAAACTTAAAACAATTAAAAAGGAAATAGAAAAAAATTATGAATATATGGAAGATAGATTGAGTCTGTTGCCACGAAATTGGTTTCCCCTCGTTGGTTTTTTCCCCGCAAGTTAATCGGCATTTTCTAATTTTTTCTTTTGTATCTTTATTACTTTTTTAAACATACAGATTATGTAAGTTGCTTGCAGTTTTAGTCCTTTGGTGGGTGACTGGGTTTTGCTATTTATGTCCAACGTCCTTGTGTTTACCCCGGTAACGCCATATAAATATTTCTAGCTACCACTCGGCACCCGTTGCTAGGCAACGTTGGAAATGTGTTCGAGTGGGTGGATTGTCCGCAAAAAAGTGAGCGCTATTACTAATGCTGTAATTGCTCGGACAACCCCTGGGTTCAACGAGTCGTCGATAGAAGACTCATGCCCGCTTTACAAGTCCCTTGTGTGTGAGAAATTTCAAGATTAGAATCCTTTTAGTGAGAGTCAAATTCGGTAATTGTGTTCCTAAAGGTAGAACAACGGCTACCTGACGAAGGGTGAGTACTCATGAAATAGCTACGGGTTTTTAATACTCCTCAAGTTTAAAACACCATTTTGAATAATTAAACAACCTTTATAATTTAATTAAATCTACAGATGAAACAAGTTTAAATCAATTGAGTTTTGTTCGACATCCGAGCGGCTCTACGTCTGGCACGCTCTTTTCGCCCGGTCTATAACTGTTGGACGGTGTTGTGGTGGGCGTTACGGCGGGCGTTGGTTTGGTTATTGATTCCCGATAAGCCAATTGGGATGGGGCGAAGACAAGAGGGTAGGTTACTGCCTCTCCTTCCCGACTGGCGGACAAGGCAACTTCCAACCCCCTTATCTGCGTTCGAAGATTTTGATTTAATTGCCGTTCATTGGCCCAGCCTTTTTGAGCAGCGGTAAGCCGGTGGCGTAGGGGCTTAAGCTTAGCTGGATCCACCCATGTGGCTTTTACTTTTTGTATCTCTTTGGTGAGCTGGATGATTTGCTCATACAGTGCTTTGTTGGCTTGCTGGGCACGGAACAGCTCTTTTTGCAGTAGTTGGATGGGTTCCATGGCTATTAATAGAGACATTTAAACGATTAGTTATTGACAACAACAAAATTTTATGCAATAAACAGAAGGAATTCTCCTATTAAAACATTCACACAAATAAGAATAATTATCTAAAATAACAAGCTATTTATTCAATCAAAGTTCAATTAAATCAGGGAGTTACATTGAGTCACAGGAAGTCTCTATCATGGGCTGGCAATTCAGGAGGCAGGAAACCCCCTTTCGACCTACTCCTCCGGAGAATAGCCGGATATAGTCATTACGGGCCGCTTATTATTGCGGGTCCGCGTGGTTTTCGGCCGGGTGCCGAGTGAGACCTTGCATTGCCGCGGATGTTGATAACTGCTGGCGATCCGACCAGCTAGGAGATCTTCTTCAACATTCGCCAAGTATTGGCGAGCTCGGACCACTTGAATATCCACCTGCCGTTGGTGGTTTTCGAGCTGTTCGAGAAGATGACGGGCCTGCTCGCGGATCTCCCAGGCTGGGCTCCATTCCTCCCATGGTCTATTGGCTAGCCACAAGCCATGGTCACTTTCCGATTGCCGGTCGATTTGTTGAGGCTCCGGTTGAGGAAACTCGGGGCATTTCTCCTGCCGGAATCGTTCCCATGCCCATCTCCATCGATCCGCAATGTGGATTGAAACACACGCCATCGAGCTGGATCTCTCTGCATTATGAAGAGTCATTAATGTTATTGTACATTTATGTTTAATTTAATAGCTTTCACTTTCTTTAATCATATCCCAAGTTGAATGTCTCTAGCAATTTTACAATTGTTAGCCGAACTACCGGGTGAATGTAAAATAGATGCATTGAAAACGCCACTTACCATTGAAGTTTTAACTTTAACTTCCTAGAAAATTACTAATGATCGGGACTACTTTAAGGGAACTCTAAAAATTCATATTTGAATGAGAATTCGATAGGCCTTACTTTCCACAAATAAATATGGTAGTTTAATTACGGATGATTATTAACCAAAACTTAAGAGCATTTAAAAACAAACAAAATTTTTAAATATAGTTACAATCTGTCCATAGCCTATGTCATCAACGCCCCAAATCCTGACAGCGATCTCGAAGCTATAGTTAAGACATCAATCACTTGGAAGTCTCTACTAAAATCATCAAATTATTAGGGTTGAATAAAATCTGTTTCTGCGAATCGTTTGATTAGGGGCATTATAAATGGTCCGCCCAAAACTCCTAGAGAACTTATGATCGGATTCACGCTGAATATTTGACGAAATCAAAATTGCAGGGTTAAAGGAGCTCCTATCTGGCGAAATTTCATGAGGAGGGTCAAAAATCATGGTTAAGGTATCTATTTCTGAGAGTACATAAATCAGAACAACTATCGTTAAATGATTAATCAAAATAAAGTGGAATTAAATTATCGGTCAAGTAAAATATAATTACATTATCAATCTATAGTTAATTAAAATCAAAGAAAAAAAAATGATTTAAGATTTTATTTGAGGGGTATTTTTATGTACGAGTTAACTTATTTAAGTCAGAAATTAATATTACTTGTCTCATCCGAAGCAGGTTCCACAATTTCCACCTGGGGTATCGGCAATTCGTCGTTATTGAGAGATTTATCAAGCATCTGGCAAACGAAGATAATATTCCAACTATCGATTTTATTTATAAGGACTATAGTGATTGGATGTGCTTTACACACTGTCTATCGGTGTGTTGGAAGGTGGGTGATGATCGCCGGCGCGATGAGAAATAAAATCGACATTTGGATGGATTAGTCAATTTGATTACGATCTTATTCTAATCTGACGGTTTTTATTATTATTATTTGTATAAACAATCGGTTCAATCGCGGCATCCGCTTGGACTTTATGATTCGATCTACATCCATCCTGACGTGATATTAAACACTGATATTAGATGCATCTTCACTTTCTGAATGATGATCGAATTCGGGAAAGGAGATCGGGTAAGTTTTTGGAGATTAACATCAGAAAACTCGCATGTGTCATTGCCAATCTCACAATTTCACTGCGAGTGTTCCCATGTTAATTCCAATGTTCAACATTTCCCTTTATTTTATTAATATTTAAATAATTTATTCTTCGTAGCTAGACGTTTCCGTGACGTTTTAATTCATGAATGATCATAGGCATCTTCCTATCCGCAAGTATTGGATTTTATTTTATCGTCTGATACTTCTTCTTAATGGATCTTTATGGTGTTAAGATTTTTGCTTTGTTCCATTATTTATTTATCGTTCACTCCACGTAATTACGAGCTACAATAATGTTAAACGGTTTTATTTTATATAATTACTAGTTTAATTATTCAACTCTAGGAAGTGTCAGAGACTTAGGCTTCTAGCAAATTGTGAATTTGTTAATGACGATGGTCGGGATTTGGAAATCATTTATGGTCTATGAACCTATCGAATAATTTCGGTCGAAAGTTAAATGATTTGACAGTGGGACGGGGATCAAACATGGGGAGCCGGTGTCGTAGTACTACCTGTTGATGCTGAAGTGGTTCAAAGGGGGACAGAAAATAGGTGGATTATTATATCAGTTCAGTTGGCTTCTCAAGGGGAATTGGATATTTTCCTTTTATTTGGCTCACAATAAACTTTCTTCTACTCTATCAGTGTATTGTATTTTTAATTTTTTAATTATTTAGGTTAATTTACTTTTATGCGGGAGTCACTTTTGATCGACAGTTGGGCTTAGTGATAACTACCTTTAATTTATAAGCGATTTCTTGAAAGGGCTCTTCTATCGTTTCTACTGGTAAAATATACTCTGATTTGAAATTTGATTAAATCTACGATTCTACTGGGAGTTCATGGTAATCCGTTTAATAATATTTTAAAATTATCGTTCCTCGTCAAAAATTTCGCATCTGAGTTGAGTTTATACTGATATTTGATTTAATTTCATAGCAGTGATTTCATTTCTTAATTTTATTCCCCGTCACCGTTCCCTTTAATAAGCCTTAAACGCATTTTATGTTTACATTATAGTTAATGAGTGCCCACTGGACTACTCGGTGTGGAGATTTTAAGCCGTATGTAGATCAGTTTAGGTCGAATTTAAAGAAAACTAGAAACGAGGAAGTAGCCAAAAGACCCTTCCTTATTTCTCCTTTCTTATATACGGAATAATATTGACGTTCCAATCCCTGCGTTCCGCACGCCGGGTCTTCACGGGCACAGATCATTGGCGATATTCCACGCACTTACACGAATCTGAATAATATGTGGATTTTACTAACTTGTGATGTGTATTGGCTGTGGGCCGGAAAAATTTCGACAATAAAATGAATAATTAATGAAGAATAAACTGAATTTTGGTTTTATAACTATTTATTAAGACATTAAAAAATAATATAACAAATTACTTTCTAGAGCATAACATCATACCAAATAAAAATACTACTCTCCCCACGTCGACATCCAAGCAGAGCTCTACCGAGGTTGCGAGGACGAGACGTGGAGAGAGAGTTTCCAAATAAAACTCTCACTTACCTAGAATAGATTCAAAGTATCGAGTGATTTCAAAAATTAAAAATATAGTTTTCAAAAACGATTCAAAAATAGTTTTCACGATTAAAAACGATTAAAAATGAATTGGTATATATACCTATTTTTTGTCCTTAACCTCGCGTGTTCTTTTTGATTTAGTAAAACAAAATTCGACCTTGATATTTTCTAGTGTATTCTAATCTTAATTTTTATTATTTTCTAATTTATTTTGATAATTTTTTATTTGAAATTTTTATTGAATTATTTCTAATTCAAATTCCTTGATTTATAATTTCATTTTCATGAAATTTTCATTTTTGTTAAATTATCAAATTTTGGTCGAATTTGTTGGGTTTTCGTGTTATGTTTATGTTTATATCGTGCGGATCTTGTTGCTTTTTGTTATTATTTTAATTTATTTTTATGTTTATTATTTTATGTATAGTTGCTTTTCTCTCATATTTTGCTAGGTTTTATTGATGTTTTCATAGGTTTGAATTTAAAGCTGCATGTTATATTTGCATGTGTGTTACCGATTCATTTAAACATTCACAAGGCCGTTTGTGTTCTGGCCCAACACCTTTAAGATATAATTGGTCTCCTGAATTTATTGATAACCCTTAGTATTGACCGATTATTTTCCTCTCGTTATTGATCTGTTATATTTCTTCTATTTGCGTCATGTTGTTGTCAATTCTCTTGTTTCTCTTTTTTACATATTCGATTTTACATATTCGATTATCATTTTTAATTCTGGGTCTTCTTGTTGATCAATCATTAACTGTGAGAAATCAATATCTTCTGCGATTACTACGCATATTCGTCTGACCTCTTCGTCCATTAAATCTGGAAAGATGAATCTCAACATGCAATCCGCATTTGCGTTTTCTCTATCCGCTTTGAATTTTATAAATGGCTAGTATTCTTGTAGTTGCATTGTCCATCTCATGAGTCGACTTGACGCTTCTTTGTGCTATCCGAGCCATACCAATGGCTGGTGATCTATTGTGATACATATCTCATAACCCCAAAACAGGTATTTAAAATGTTTGATTGCTTGGATAATTGCCAACGCTTCTCTTTCAGTGACGGAATAATTTTTCTCATGCTTTTTAAACGTTTTACTGTAATAACCAATTACATGTTCCTTTCCTTCATCATCCAACTGTCTCAATATTGCACCGGATGCATATCCACTTGCGTCCGTTACCAGTAAGAATGGCTTCTTGAAGTTTTGGTGAACTAAAATTGGGGCTTCAATTACTTTGTCTCTCAGTGTCTGGAATGCAAGTTGTTGTTCACTGCCCAAACGAATGATATATCTTTTTTTAACCAAATCTTGAAGTGATTTTGCTACTCCTACATAATCTTTGAAGAACTTCCTATAGAAACCACAAAGTCCTAGGAATTTTTGTATTTGTGTTACCGTTTTTGGTGCAGGACAGGTTTTGATTTTCTCGATATTTCTTGGATCTGGTTCTTTGCCTTTTGCTGATACTATGTGACCCTATAGCCCAATCACACTTTAACAGTTTTAACATCAATTTTCATTGTCTTAGTCAGATAAATACTTTACGTATATTCTATAGATGTTGTTCGAATGTGCTTGAATAAATTAATAGGTCGTCAATATACACCATGCATTGTTTTATTCCGTGCGTGACGAAATAAATACAGCATTGAAATGATGCTGGCGCATTTGTCAGTCCTAATGACATTTTCCTGAATTGATAAAGATCTCTGTCGATGGTGAACGCGGTTTTCTCTTTGTCTTCATTTTTCACTTTGATTTGCCAATAGCCACGTTTTAAATCTATTGATGTAAAATATGCTGTCCCTTGTAGTGTTAATAACATTTCGTTGATGTCAGGTATCGGGTAAGTTTCTCTTTTTGTTACGGTATTTAATTTTCTGTAATCGATGCAGAATCTTTGAGTTCCATCGTTATTTGTCACCATAACAACTGGAAATTGCCATGGTGAACAACTTGGTTATATGACTTTTGCATCCAACATTTTTGTACTTCTCCTTCCGCTGTCGCTTTTTGACCTTCTGCTAGTTTGTAGAGTCTTAATGCAATTGGTGTTTCATCCGATAGTGGTATCGCATGTAATGTCACATCACAGGTTCCCAAATCTAAGTCTGACATGGCAAAAATGTCTTTGTACTCCATCAACAATAGTTTTTATTGAGCTTTCTCGTAGCAGTTTGTCCTCCTCTCCTTCCTCTTTTACTTTTAGTATTTCGATGTCCATCATTGGTGTTAGTTTTCCCAATCTTTTGTTTTCGTAGATTATTTTATCCTCTTCGTCAAAATTCGTAATGTTGATTTGTAATTCGCCGTTTTTTCCAATTTTCACTATCTACCTGGCTAGTGGTTGTTCTCTTTGTTTCTCGAATTTTCTGCGCGGTTCAAATACCATCTCTCCTGTGATACCTCCGTCCACTTTGATGTAACATATCTGTATGATAATAATATACAACAAGAATTTACTAATTTCAAAATCTATATTTTCTAAAACATTTAATTATTTAAACAACTTTCTTTTCTAATTAATTCTTTATTATACATCTCTCCGAGATTCTAACGAATCTTCATTCTTGTGCCTTAAGTCGGCTATATGATGTGGCATTGAAACAGTTCCATATTCGACAATTACTTTATGTGGAAACAGCAGCTTCATGATTCTTCCTCTTATCCATGGTGATGTATACGGTTGATTTTGAGCGGGTTTTACCCACACCTTGTCGTTAATTTGAAATTCATTGTCTATCTGTCGAACCATTTCTTTTGTTTCATTAAATCGAAGTCTTGCGTCATAGGAATAAATACCATTTATTGGAGGTCGGAAAGAGCCATTCACTGGTGTATTATTAAACCAGTAAATTGCTTCTTGCACTGAGCATTTCGATCGTGTGACTGCTGCTTTTATTGTTTGATGATTCCTTTCGATGATGCCGTTGCCAGCTGGTCTATTGGTGGATCTGAACTCAGTTCTAATTTTCCACTTTTTCATCAACGAAGTGAAAGTCTCTGACTTAAACGATAAGTAATTATCCAACAGAAGTTCATCAGAAAGTCATTTTTCATAAAAAACCTGTTCCAACTGTTTGCAAATTTCATCTGCTCTTTCGTTTCGTATTTCTCGACAAATTGCAAATCGAGAGGTCCCGTAATCTATGATTGTTAAGAACTTTTTTTGATGTATCATCTATATACGCACTGGCTCCTTGTTTTATTCTGTCATTTAAACCCAACGCGTGATTAACGATCTCTGTCATGATACCTGGGGCGATATTGATTCTAAAACCCTATCTTCTCAATGCGTATCGCCTTCGATTTATAATGCATGGTTGGTACTTCTACATACTCTCATCGAACCTGATTTGTATGTACGCATTAGATAGATCTGATATTGCTATTTTGTTTCCTTTCTTTCTCCACTTTCGTATGGTTTCATTACAGACTAATCGCCACTTGGCACCCGTTGCTAGGCAACGTTGGTAATGTGTTCAAGTGGTGGATTGCCCGCAAAACTTGAGTATTATCGCTAGTACTGTAATTGCTCGGACAACCCTCTTAGCTCTGTCCCTGTGGAAGTAAATTCATGATCGAATGTGGAGAGATGACTTAAAGTTGCGCTGCGAGTATTCGTAATAACATCTGCGTGTAAGTGCCCCTTAAGAAATACTTTAACTATAAGTACGACTATTTTATTGAGATAAACAGGAATATGAATTATCAAAAGTTAATGGGACGGTTTTGATTGTTGAGCAGCTCGGCGTCGAGCACGTTCTTTGCGTCCCGGCCGGCGATTTATTGGTTGAGTTGAGGACTGGTCTACTGGTTGAGGATTCTTCTGCACCATCTGGGACGGGGCGAATATGAGCGGATAGGTGACCGCTTCCCCCTCCCGGCAAACTGCTAGGGCTACTTCTAATCCTCGTATTTGGGTGCGCAGGCTCTGATTGAGCTGTCGCTCTTCAGCCCAACCTTTCTGTGCTGCAGATATTCGGTGATATAACATTTTGACTCTTTTCGGATCCGACCAAGTCGCTTTGATCTGTTGGACCTCTCTTGTCAGCTGGAGTATTTGCTGGAGGAGATCCGCATTTGTGTTCCGTGCGCGATCTAATTCCGCTTGCAAAATTTGACTAGTGGCCATAACTATAATGAATAAGTTCGTTAAGTTTAACGCTAATAATTTATATAATTTAATTTTATCATTATCGTAAACATATCGACTGAAACGAATATTCTTAGACAAATGAACAAACGCAAATACAGGGTAAAGAACATTTCTTTTTCAATAACAACAAAAAATCAAACTAGGTCGTATTAATCGTTAGTGTCTTTGGAGTTTCTAATTTTCCGGAAATGACTTCTTTCGGCTCTTTCTCGGAGGAACCACAGGGTATGGGCGTCGGGTATCTCGGACTGGGCGAGGTGGGTAGGCTTCTGCGATTCGCCCGGCGAGGATGTCATCTTCTACGTTGGCGAGATAAATCCTCGCCTTGACCACCTGTAGGTCCACCTGCTCCTGTACCCGTTCCCATTGGGTGAGGAGATCTCGCGCATTCATATACGTCTCCACTGCCGGGTATTGTTGTCCGGCGAGTCCGCATGGGTCGCTGTTTAGGCCCAGTACCCTCCAAGTAGTGGGGTACGGCCACTGCTGTTGAATCTTATTGAATATTTCTGTTTTTGGGCGTGATTCCTTCCGGCATTGTTCCTCGGGCATTCGGGTGTTAGTCCATTCGATCGGCATATTCTAAAAACACACCAAAATCAGTTATCGGCATATGGGGATGAAAAACAGTTCATTTGAATATTTCGCTTAGATTGTATACTAAACTCACTAGCGACCAGGTTGTTATTATCATTGGGTCTATCACTAGCTAAACTTATCGAATGCTAGTTATCCGTACCATCTTTCGCGGATTTAATGGGTTGTGCGTCTCTGAAGCTATTTAGTCTACCACGCTTTCATCACGGCACTTCTATTTTAGTGGTTGCCCTAATTGTGAGACATTGGGAAATTCTACTGCTATATTAACGAGTGAGTCTGTACTTACAAATCTACCGGGTATTAATGTTCGTCAAGTCAGAGTTTGTCGCGCGTATGGTGGTGCCATTTATTAGAATTCATTTAAAAATTACTGAATACCTAGTATTGAATAATATTTGTCATCAATTGATTCTAAATTTTAATGGATGTAAGGCTTATCATTTATCGGGGTGCGTTTAATACTTGTTCAATGCATGATATCAGTTAAAATTGTTTCAAGATTTGTTACATTCCACGAGTTGACGTTGCACGCGATAATTTACAGATTTACTAACTTACGATATAGATAGGCGATACAGAGACTTTAGCGTGTCTATATCCGTAGTGGTGTTTATCGAATTGTACTTACAAGTTGTACGACATCAACAACACGGCCTTTGGTAAGATTTACCTTAACTTTGGCTTCCGTTTCTACATCCGTTGTGTTTCGAAATGTGCCGCAATGCTTAACTGACCTTCGCCCTAGATTATCTCACTAGCGTGGGCGTCTACATCCGTTATCTAATGCGAATGCGTTAGTAAATGACATTTGATCTGTTTATCCGGTACGTCTAATGTCGACGGAAATTTCTAATTCTCGGATTGTATTAGCTTACTAAAATTTGGACTTACAATTTCCGGTCGACTTGTTTACTATTTCGGATAACTTTGGTTCTTAGTTAACTACTTTCTGATATTACCTCGTGGCATCTACTATGGTCGTGCGTGGCGATGAGGCAAATTTGGGATATGTCAGGTACGTCTGTTATTCTTATTTAAACATTTTGTTGCTTAATTTTTGGGAACCAGTGTCTTTAATCTCCTTATGGTATTCCGCGATTATTAAATCGTTTCGAAGAAGACTTATCTGTTTGATTCTCATCCTACGCATATTAACGTTTCATTTCGAATTCGCATTGGGCTTTTATTATATTGTTACGTCATTTTTCGCATACGAATTTAATGTGGATTGTATTTGGAATTATATAAGTATTTGAATGATGCAGGTTTTTATGAATTTTTCGGGTGGAAGATATTATCATGATCAGGTTCTTAGTACATTTTGATAATATTATACTACTATTTTCCCTTATGTCAACGATTCTTATGAATTTCGTGTTGATCGGTTTTGCTACATTAATTCCTTTTAAGCGATTTATTTATTTGGTTTACCTTCGAATGACGAGTCGCTTTACGACCTATTTTATTATATCCTTATACTTTTCATTAGTTCAGCTTCAATCAATAAATTATTTGTAGGTTGAGTTTTATTTCAAATCAATGGATTTTTGTTAGTTTTATTCAATAATTATTTTGCCGCTATTAAATTAAATTACATTAATTGAATCAACGAATTGCTTAGTTTTTATTCATAGTTGCCTTACTTTTAGAAAATGAATTACCTTATGTTAAATCAGAGGATTAGTTTATTTTAATCCATAACTACTTTACTCAATAAATGTAATGGTTTTCTACTAATTTACCAGCAATTCAATTAATTTGTTTCAGATACGATTTTAATCTGCTTTTAGCAATAAGTTTTATTTATGCATTTAATCTACTCTTAGCGATGCGTTTTATGTAATTTGTCTCAAAACATTAAGTTAATCTACTTTTAGAAATAAGTTTATTGATTTAATTTACTTTTAGAAATAAGTTCTATTAATATAATTTACTTTTAGAACTAAATTTTATTAGTTTAATTTACTTTTAGAAATAGGATTTAATAATTTAAACAATTTATTAGTTTAATTTGCCTTTAGAGATACGTTTATCTAATACAATTACAATATTTAATTTACTGTTAACAATAAATTTTAGCTAATTTATTCCAAAATATTAGTTAATTTACTTCTAGCAATAAGTTTCATCTCACTTATTTCAAGCTATGAATTTAATTTATGTTTAGTAATAAGTTTTATCTAATTTAGATGAATTCAATTTACTTTTAGCAATAAGTCTAATGATTTCAAAACATTAACACGGAATCAGTTATATCAACAATTTTCAATTTAATCTATCCCCGTACCCTTTCCCTTTAATAGACCTTAGGCGCATTTTGTGTTTATATTATATTTACTGAGTGCCCACTGGACTACTCGATGTGATGATTTTGAGCCGTGTGTAATATAATTTTAGGTCGATTTTACAGAAATGAGAAACGAGGAAGGAGTCGGAGACTTCTTCCTTATTTCTCGCTTCAGCTATAGGGATAATATTGACGTTACGACCCCTGCGTTTCTCAACACTGAGTCTTCACGGGTACATATCATTGGCGATTTTCCACGCACTTACATGCATCTGTACTATGTAGATTTTGCTTTCTTGCGTTATGTGTTGGCTGTGGGCCGGAAAAATTTCGACAGTTTAATTTATTTTATGAAAATATATAAAGCAATTTATGTATATTAATAATATTTATTAGTTATGAACAAAAATAACATAGTTACCCTTCATTTCCAATCCATAAAATATCATAAAATATCATAAAGTAAAACAAAATTACCTCTCTCCCCACGCCGACGTCCAAGCAGAGCTCTATCGAGTTGCAATGGATGTGACGTGGAAAGATGGTTCCAACATAAATATTTCTCACCTAAAAATAAGATTGAATAGACTTCAAAATAATTTCAAATGAAAATATAAATGGTTTTTACAAACGAATTCAAAATTGTTTGAAAAATGGTTTTATAATTGGTTAAGTTAAATGTGAAAATGGATCAGTATTTATACCTATTTTTCTCGCATGTTAAATTTGATGCAGTAAAACAAAATTCGACCTTGTTATTTTCTAGTAAATTCTATTCTTTAATTTTATTATTTTTTGATTTATTTTTATAATTTTTTATTTAGAATTTTTATTGAATTATTACTAATTCAAATTTTTTGATTTAATTTTCACTTTCATGAACTTTTATTAATTTTTTCAATTTTGTCGAATTTGTTGTGTTTTCTTGTTATGTTTGTGTTGGTATCGTGCGAATCTTGGTGCATTTTGTTATTATTTTAATTTATTTTTATGTTTATTATTTTATTTTTAATTCCCTTTTTTCACATATTTTATAGGGTTTAATTGGTGTTTAATAGGTTTATTTAAATTGTATGCTATATTTGCGTGTGTGTTTCTGATCCATTAAAACATTCTCCAAGGCCGTTTACGTTCTGGCCCAACAATTTCATGTAAATATAATTTTTTATTAATTATTAAAGTTTTATGATTATTTTGATAAAATTGTTACGTAATATACTACTAACAAAATAGTCAGTAAGCTAAATAATTTAAGATTTTATGTAATTTTATGTAATAATTTAATTAACAATTGAAAATTTCATGTAAATATAATTTTTTAATATATCACATAAAAATAATTATAGTTAAATAATAATATTAACTTGTAATAATAATAATAATAAAACTAATAATTAAAACACTATTTATAAAAATAAGCAGTAAATTATATTTAAAAATCTTTGAAAATTTATGAAAAAAATTTAAATTACCTTGAGAAAATTTGAATGACCTTGAAATTTTTTTTGATAAGTTATGGTCTTTGTTTAAATGACCTTCAAAAAATATAATGACTCATCCAATAACCTTGAGAAAATTGTAAATGACCTAGAAAAATTATGATGAAATTGAGAAACTTTAAATGACCTTGAGAAAAATTGAATGACCTTGAGAATTTTTTTGATGAGTCATTGTCTTTGTTTAAATAACTTTGAAAAAATATGATGAATCATCCAATGTCCTTGAATGAGTCATTGTCTTAGTACCAGACATGTGAAATTGTGCATAGAGTTGGAGTGGTCTTTCTAAATCAAACATTAGAAGTGCTATCTAACAGTGAAGTAATATATTATGCTAATATAATGAATGCATCAGAGGAGAATTGTATTTTTGAACCAAACAAAAAGCTAATTGAAAATACAATGTACCTATGTGTGATGAAATAGTAAAACTCAAAAACAAATCAGTACCAGTAAGAATAGATAATTGCATTAAAAAGTCCATTCAAATGAAACCATAAACGAAATTAGGTAAATCCACAAAATTAAATCCAAAGAAGTTCAGAAGTTACCAAGAAATATTAAAATTTATAAAAAATCGATCTCAATAAAGGGTATAACCATTTTAAGGTTAAAGAGAAAGATAGGAGAAAACCGGCATTTTCAGACGGTAAAGGCCTGTATGAGTTTAACGTGTTACCGCTTGGAATAACTGGAGCACCTGCTACATTTCAGAGAGGTATGAACTTTGTTTTGCGTGACATCCCGCACGCATTAGTATATATCGACGACATAATAATATTCTCTATTAATTTTCAAGAACATTTGAAATATGTAGAAACGGTATTCAAGCGATTATTAGATGCCAACTTAAAAATAAAGCCATCAAAGTGCGAATGGTGAAAATCAGAAGTTGTGTATATGGGTGATCTAATTTCAAAACGATGTTTGTAACCAAACCCAGAAAACGTGAGAAAAATTGAGAAATATCCGATCCCCAAAGATGTGGATCAAGTTCGAAAATTTCTTGGATTAACAGGTTGCTACAGAAAATTTATAAAAAGGATGTTAGACAATGGTGTCATACATGTGCAGTATGTTTAACTAGACGAAACAGTACGGAAAATAAAGGTTCCTTTAAAACCTATGCCCGTGCCAGAAGCACCAATGAAAATGATAGCAAAGGACATTTTCGGTCCACTACCAGAAACCACTAGCGGAAACAAATATATCATTGTGTTTTGTGATTACTTAACTAAAAGGCCTAAGGCTTATGCAATGCGAAATCAGAAAGCAGAAACAGTAGCAAGAATATTTGTGGAAAACATTATTTTTAGGTACGGAGCGCCAAACAAACTGCTCACAGACCAAGAGACGAATTTTCAAAGTGATTTATTCAAGTTAATATTGAAACTAAACACATCACCTTATCATCCACAAACAGATGGTCTAGTGGAGAGATTTAACGGTACATTAATTAATATGATATCATCATATGTAAACCGGAAGCAGAAAGACTGGGGTATGTTTATCAAACCCTGCTTTTTTGCGTATCGCAATGCAGTAAACGAAAGTACGGGTGAAACAACATTTTATCTGATGTACTTACGGCGGAACAATATGCCAATTAATCTTGAGTTTCAGCCACCTCTTTTTCAATATATAGACGTAACTGATTATAAAGTAATTATGCAAGATTTTGTGTATGTAAATAAACCCGAGCATACAAAAGCTTATCATTAAAACTACAGAAATAATATAAAGGGCCATATCTAGTATGTGATACAACAGAGACTAATCTTAAATTGCGTCTCCAAAAGCACAAGAAAGCTGGAACGATTTTGTTCATGTAAATCTGTGAAAAAGTACCAGCTAAAGATGTAGCACGATATCCATTAAGATCGAAACTAAACAAAGATAAAGATGGAACAGTAATTAAACAAAACTTTACGAAAAACCCAGCTCCATTAAGTTACATCAATAAAGTTTTTTTGATTGCAACAGTAATGATTATGAATGTTTTGTGTACGAATGCAAAGCGAATGCTTCCATCTTATGCAATTAAAAACGTGCCATTGTTAGAGAAAATTAGTATATACTGACAATCAGTGGGTCAAGATTCATTCCGATCAACAAACAATACGATTAATAAATAAAACAAATCGAGTGACTTTCGATTATTTTAATCAATCCATAAGAGTTACCAGACATGCGAATCTAAATCAAATATCTGTTCTATATTACTTTTGGAAAATTCAATCGGTACTAGAAGACAAAAATAAATCTCAAATATTAACTCTTCGACGGTTTTCATTGACATTAACCTCAAAACTAGTGTTTGTAAAAATCAAATATTATCGACGTTATCTATTTTCTGACTTATGGAAACTAACATTAGTGGAAGACAAATTTGTTCAAATTCTGCATCACAGAATTGAAAATAAATATCTACATGAATCAAACCAAGTTATTTGAACCCCACCATCAGCCAATGAAATCAACTTTTCGTATATCAATATGTCTATTCCGAACAATAAAACTATATCATTAACACTAAATAATAATGAATTCGCTTGCGTAACACTATTCGTGACGATCATTATTATAACAATATTTGTCACGATTCTCATTGTCATTGTTCTATATGAATCCCGATTATTATCTAAATCTTCTGTGAATCAATCCAGGACTCCAATACCTTGGATTGGCTATGAAGAAACATTTGTGTAGTAAAACATGATTTTGCATGCAATTTGATAAATTAGTAATAGTGTAATAGTAGTTAAATAATTTATTTTGCATGAATCTGCACTTTTTCATATGATACAAGAAAAATCTATTTGATTGGCTGATGCGGGATTAAAGGGTAAGAGAAAATAAAATGCAAAAAATATTTTAAAGGGGTGAATCCATTTAACCAAACAAATATTTAAAATATTCTCCAATTTTTTTCAAATTTTCAAATCGGTAAATTTTTATTATTATTATTATTATTATTTATATAGCTAGTGGGTGAAGAAGTACCCTTCGGGTGCTTCATCTTAACCCTGGCTTCAAAATCTAAATTTAACCTAACTTTAATTGTAAATAATTTTAGAATAATATGGAACAAATTCCGTGGACAAGATTGGTATATGACAGTTACGCCAAACTACAGATAAATCACGTGCGTCAAAGATTCCAAATCAATGGCAATCTACAGATCCAAAACTATCAAAGAATTGATGCAAGGAAAATCAAAATTCTTAAAGTTCATCGATAAGTCAAATTGAAATTATCGGAAGAAATCTAGATATTCAGTAGGAAGGAGTATTGTATACACATTATCAAAGGAATGATAGAAGTTCTGAATAGGGAAAATCAATTATGGATGGAGCTAAAAAAATTAACATCATGGAAGATACAAAGAGAAACAATGACAAACACGATGCGAGCGGCAAATGAAGAAGTCATTATAACAATAGAAATTAGAACAGAGAACGAAGCGCATGAAGTACCAAAAGCGCATCCAACTGAAAAGGAAGATTTGACATTATTACCTATTTCAGAAGACATGTTGAAAAAAATGTCGTTTATAAGGAAGGAAATGAGTCTTGAAGAAATCCGTGATAAAATATTATTTGTAGATTCCGAATATGGGACATCAGAAACTAGGAAGATGATACAACTGGCTGTAGCCATTATGAACTATCATGGAGAAGTAGTTAAAAATACCTATTTAACTGAGAGAGGAAGAATCCGACATTTCAATTCAAGGATTCATGGGATCACAGAGGTGTCCACCAGGAATCAGAGAGATCAATACGCGGAGATGTTAGCAATACAGAAATTGACAATGGGTAAAATTTTAGTAGGCCACGACCTACATGCAGAACTCAGATACCTGGGAATTTGGATTGAGAAGCTTCGCGGAATACGTGATTTTGCAGCACCACAAGTCCTCCAAAACATGAGAATAACCAGGAGAATTGAATGGTTCAAACTGCAGACAGTTGTGAGAGAAATATGTGGTGAAGAGACTCAAATCAGGATCCACTTCGCGTTGGAAGATGTCAAAAGCTTTCGCAAAATATATGAAGTGGTAGAAAAGTAATGGATAGATGACATACCAATGCCCAAAAAGCAGTCATCGAAGAATTACTCATTGAGTGAATATCGAAAGTTTCGAGTGATAGATTCAACATCGACAACACGAGAGATATGGTTACAATTTCCCGAAGAGACTACGATGACGGAAATTGATCTGACAGTGGATGAAAATGTAATAGAGGTTGAGAAATTTTTTACTGAGTTAAAATAGACCACTGAGACATTCCTTGAAGAACAGAAGAAATTATAATTCCACTAGCTATTGTAAAGATAGAGAGGATCCAAAGAACATTAAAATATGGACCAATGCCAAAATGTCGGCCAAGTCGAAAACGGAAGGCTTCGTCAAACATAAATGTTGGAGAAGATAACATCACAATAAATGGAGTTGTTTATGAATAAGAGGAATCAATCCATATTTATAAACATGGATCTGAACGTGTGGAGATAAAAATGAACCCCAAAATATATATAAACTATCTATAATTTATTATAGATAGTATTGTTTGTCTTATTTTACATTTTGGCATGACGAACCCCGAAAAAGAAACAAATAAATAAATAACAAATTAAACAAATTTAATATTAAATATTTCTATGATTAATATTATTATTATTTATAATATTGTATGTGTTATTGTTTATATTATTGCTATTGTTCTAATTGAATGATAGCCCCTTTGACTCGCAGATCCTGAACTTCGGAATCGAAGAGTCAAAGGACCCCAAAACCGATCACTTGCAGCCCAAAGTAGTATTTTTATCAAAATATCGTAAAAACATTTGAGAAAAGAAATTAACTAATTAAAATAGTTTCAAAAAAATAATAATAGTGAAAAAAATATTATTGAGCTCAAATAAAAGACAAAAATATTATCCAAATAATCCACGTTCTCGATAGCTAAAATGGAAAGATTTCAAATTAAATAAATTATCGTTCACAAAGAGTAAAGAAAAAAAAATTAATTAATTTTATAAATGTCGATATCATTTTGGTTACAGGCATCAAAAGCTTTTAAAAATCTAAATTGTTGAATGGATCGGATTCGAAATTCATTAGATAGTTAAGAAAATTTTTTCTTTTTAATAAGTATAATTATTAATTGTTGATTCTATACCTAATCGACTGCAATTGGGATTCGCAATCAGCAGTCTTATTTACAAGTAAATAAATAAACAACTATTTCTGCGGTTTTCAACCGGTGGTACTCCAAATGTCGCTAAGTGGTAAGCGAAAAAATATATAAGTTATTTATAAATTTTTTAACTTAAAAATTAACACTTTTACCATATTAATTTCAAAGAGTATAATCGTCCATCGTGTCTTGTTGTTTTAAATAAGCAATGTACACTAATAGTGACTAAACTGTCTAACAATAACTAATTCTAAGTCTAAGATTCAAGTCAGTAATTATAATTATAAATTATGTTGTTTTTGATTTGTTTTTGCTGGTGGTACGCCGACATTAAAATTTCTTACCTCCGTGGTACAATGAAAATAAAGGTTGAAAACCGCTGAACTATTTCCAATTATCATTGTTGTAATGTTATCTTTAAAACATGAAGTGTAATATTGTACCTCTTGATAGTTTAGGATATAACTGAACAAACTTGATAAATTAATTATTATTATTATTATTATTTTTATTATTATTAATTAATGTATTCAACATTTAAAAATTATTTTCATTGAATAATTATATTTTCGTAATACATCGATATAATGAATTACGTATCAAACAGTGACATTTTGCAAAGAATAGAAAGAATTCAGAACCATAAAAATGTATTGGGGTTAATATTAGTAAACTCCGAAGGAAATCCAAGCAGATCAAATATGGATAATTCAACATCATTGCAATACACTCGTCATATGGTTGAGTTAATGGGATTAGCTGTTCATGTAGTTCGAGATCTAGAACCTTCAAACGAACTCATTGTTTTAAGGCTTCGAACTAAACAAAATGAAGTTATGATCTTGCCAGGTATTTAGTTTCACTGAATTTTTGCTAAAGTTATCTCGTGAAAAATAAATGTTTCCTGCATAACTTTCCTGCAAATGATGGATTTGACATTATTTTATTTTCAGTATTAAAGGAATCAAATTTAAAATAATAATTGTCCATTATATATCCTTCGAAAATAGCTTTAAGAATTTGTACATAATTACACATCATTTCAATCATTGACATACACTGAATAAATAATATAATAAAAAAATATTAGTTCAATAATAAAAAATACACAATTACTCGACAAGGTTAACTTTTTCAATCATTAAGGCACAAAAAAATTTCAAATAATAGAAATTTATGTCAATGTAGAAAAATAAAGTAGATCACTGAAAACAAACAAGCTCGGTAAATCGCCTATTCTATAATAAAAAATGCATATATTAAGGACAACCAATCAAGGAGACATTAACAATTCGAAATCAAGGAATAGTTAAGCATTTCAAATGCTTCGAAATCGCTAGCCTTTACTTTTTTTAAATATTTTACGCAAATATCCCAACTTCGAATTAAAATTTATGATTTTTAATTATTTTACTCTAATTTCTTTGATAAATAATAAAAATAAGTTCCGTCATTTACAACGTACAAAAAATTTAATAATTTAGCTTAGTAGATGTTAAAAATGTAATATCTAGATGCAAAAAACCAGGATTTTTCCCACCAAAATTTTTACGGATGATATACGATTAATGAGACCCACAATATTGTAATCAAGACTTTAGAACCTGAAGGTATTAAAATATCAAACCAAATGAACCACTTTAAAAATACTTATAAAATTCAGGCAGTCTGATGATTTTAAAGTAGTATAATAAATAACCGTCAAGCAAATTTAAACAACTCTGAAATTGTATATATTTAAACTACATTCACCCATTTCCACTGGATAACAATTTCTATAATAAAAATAAATTTTATAACATAGGCAGCCTTCATGTGTGTTGAAAATCTTCATACGTCGGATTACAATTTTATTATAGGGTGCTATTTTTATTATTTTTTATGACCTTTATATTTCTATAATATAAAACACTACAAAATCAGTGATCAAATTAATTGTTGTGTTTGATTGCACAATATTAACTAGCTTTTGATAAAATAGATTTAAATTAATGAATTTTGAAATCGTTATTTGAAATGACAAATAAATCTTTAAAACAATTTCACTAATATTATACCAACTAAAATAATGTTTTCATCATAATTTCATGTCTGAAAAGGATGTCAAAATAATAAAATACTTGTTATTAAAAGTAAATATTAACCTTCTCAGACCCCGTTCACGTTACAATATACAATATTTTCTTTCCTTTTTTGATGCGGTTTTCAATTTTTTACTATGTGTTGAGTCATTTTGTACATTGAAATGTACATGTTATATTATCCAAAAATAAAGTCTTAAAAATACAAAAAAAAATTTTCATCTTTGAAGGCTCCGATCAATTATTTTCAAAAAATATTTTTTTTAATAATAAACAAAAAGCTAGGATTTTGGAGGTTAAATTTAATTTAAATTAATATACAAAATTTATTTATATATTAAATTTAAAATATTAAAGTGATACGCTCTGATGAATATAAAATAAATCACTAAGTTTATATTATAGAAATAATTAAATTTACCTGTGTGTTGATTTATAATGTTGTAGTGAATAAATGAATTTAAAATAGAAAGTGATAAAAACGTAGTTAAAAAAACACAACCAAATGTATATAAATTTTCAATGAAGGGTATTGGATGAAATAAACACATTTTTAATTTTTGAAGATACAATGAAAATAAAATTTCAAATTTCAATCATATTCCGCGTTGAGTTATCGGGATAATTAAGAGATACAATAAAAAATGAAAAAGGCGAATTTCATTTTAAACGGTTATTATTAAGGTGACCAACTATACTCATTTACTGAGTTGTGTACTTTTTTCGTAAACCGTAATCTTTTCAAATCCTGTACTCTGAAAGTCTCATTTGTATAATTTTATACCCATTTGTATTTCTAAAACATTTTTTAGATTATTTTATTTCAATTTTATTAATTAAATATTTAAAATTATTTTGACAGTGATTTGAATTTCACGCGCGCATATTGCTTAATATTAGATTATAATATCTATTTAAAATCAAAATAAAAAATATATTACTAATATAATTTTTAGATTATTAATTCAAATATGAGCGATAACAAAAGAAGGAAAAATCGTTTAAACGAAAATTTTTAAAAAGAGTTTCAGTTCATTGTAGTTAAAAGTTGAAATGATGACTCCTTGGTTAAATGCACAATCTGAAATAGGGAATTTTCAATTGCAATTCATGGACATGGTGCAATAACGGCACACATTTAAACTAAAGTACATAAAACGTCTCATGAAACAGCAGCGTCAACATCCAAACTAACAACATTTTTTAAAGAGAATACTTTTATTATTAATTAAAAAAAATTGGCAGTTATGTAGGGTACTTTCGCTTTTCACACAAAAATCCATAATCAAAGTTTTCTCAGCATGGACTGCACTACTAAATTATTAAAAATAATTTGTGAGGAAAAATTTTCTTGTGTGCAAACAAAATGTGAGTCTATCGTAACCAGCGTATTTAATGAATACTGCAAGAAAATTCTATCAGAAAATCTGGATTCTGTATCATATATATCTATTCTATCAGACGCATCGAATCACAATGAAAAAAAACTTTATCCAATTTTAGTAAGGTATTTCGATATTAAGAATGGTATTCAAATTAAGATTTTAAATTTGGAATCAATAGAAGGGGAAACATCAGAGATTTTGTCTAATCACTTATTTCGAGTTATAACAGACAATAATTTGAATAAGAAAATTTTGGTGCTCTCTGCTGATAACACAAATACTAATTTTGGTGAATGCACCCGTAAAAGTGTCAATAATGTGTACACAAAATTACAAGATCTTCTGAAACGAAATATTTTGGGAATTGGTTGTACTGCTTATATCAAATGCCTAAATACAGCATCAAGTTCAATGTCAATAGATGTGGAAGTAATATTACAAAATATATTTATATTTCAATCGGTTTACAGTACGGGTAGCAAGTTTGAAAGAATTTTGTGAAGAGGTTGGTGTTCAATACAAAAAACTGCTTGGTTATTCAAACTCAGGTGGCTTGCTCTAAATCCAGCATTAGAACGCGTTTTGCAGTTATATGATCCACTACGTTCATATTTTTTAAGCCTTGACAAATGTCCTACAATTTTGAAGAAATTCTTTCAAAACGATATGTCAGAACCTATGCTTTATTTTATTCACAGTCAGGCTTCGTTTCATAAAATTACTCTACAAATTGAAGGAGATATTTCAGCAGCAGAAGTTTGTATTATATTAAACGATTTCATACTGCAATGTAAATCAAGATTTAATGATGGATTTTTACCACTAATTCTAAAAAATAAACTGACTGTTTTGGAAGATTCCAATCCCGGAATAAAAAATGAATTTTTAAAAGAAGTTAAAAATTTTTATAAAATTTGCTATGAATATATCGAAGAATGGATAGTGAACTTTAGAACATTAAATTATTTCAAATGGACCCTTCTAAATAGTAAAATTGAATGGAAAGAAGTTTATTCAGCAGTCGAATTTGTAATGAAGGAAGTAAAAGATATTGTTATTAATGACAATTTTCTCTTTGAAGAAATTCGAAGAGTGAATTTACATTTAAATGAAGAAAAATTGAAGAAATGGAACGATGAGAAAATAGATCATGACAAAAGAAATCTTTCGGCATTTTAGAGTAGAACATATCCCACATGAAAATGTAAAATTTTTAATAGAAATTTTCTTATGTTGTCCAGGCACTAATGCTGCTGTTGAAAGGTTATTTTCACTAGGGAGTGATTATTGGAGCCGTGAGAAGTCGCAACTTCTGTAAAAAACATTATCTGCCGTCTTAACAGTCAAATTTAATATGCAAAATGAAAGTTGTTCGGATGTGGCTACATTATTAAACGAACGTCCTCATTTACCAAAAAAAATCCACTCCGAAGAAAAATATGTTTTTAAAAGAAAAAAAAAATTTTATCGTTTTTTCTTTTTTTCACCTATGAAATACTTGCAAAGTGTACTCTTTGAACAAAAAATAGTTGGTCACCTTATTATTATGAATATTTGAAAGCTCATTTAGCTTTATAATTTACAAATTTAGAGAAAAAAGTTTATATAAAAATCTATTATATTCGCCATATTTTATCAAAATGCTTAATTAAATGAAATTTTGTGGCGAATAATATAAAAACATTAAACTATAAATTGTAAAAAATCCAAAATTAAACCAAATTTTACAATTTCATATGTTGAACATGAACAAGTTTAAAATGAACAATTAACAAATAAATTCTGTGTAATGTGTGATATTTCAACATACACTACAAAAACGGACCCAGGTGTATTTTGCACTGTGTTACCCCATCTTTTATTTTGAATTTCTTTTTGTCTTTAAAATTTAAGTTTTGTATAATCTCTTGAATTTCGGTCAAATTATTTTACCATCCATTTTCTGGATTTCCTGTTATAATCGCTAAAAATTTAGTTTTTAATTTTCCAATTTTTGGATCATTATGAATTGTTTTGCATTGAATGCATTTGGCACATTTTCTCCTTGTAATGCGCCTGTATTAGGATGATCTTCTCCTTTTCTATATAGGAAATCTATTTTTAAACTACTGAAGTAGTTGATCCATGTCTGGAACTGTGTTTATTGTTTTTATTATATAAGTTATTGCTTTATGATTCCTATGAAGGGTGAACTTTTTACCATATAAATAATGCTTAAAGTTCCTTGTAAAAAAATATATTGCCAAAAGTTCTTTCCTTGTTATGCAGTAACCAACTTCGTGTTTAGACATAGTGTGTGATCCACATGGAACATTTTCTTTCCCAGAATCAATAATTTTGGGATAAAACCACACCAATACGGTCAAAACTAGCATCGGTAGCTAAATTATCTTTAAGTTCTATAAATGCTTTCTCGTAGTACTCAGTTCAAATAAGTTTCTTTTCTTTGGTTCCACATAACTTTTCTAAAGCTTTGGAATACTTTGTGTAATTTTTTATGAATTTCCTATAATAGTTAGTTAGTCCTAAAAAACTGCTTAATTGCTTTATACACTTAGGTCGCTCAAATTGTTTAATAGCATTTATTTTATTTTCATCTGTCTTCACACCATTTTCACTTATTATGTGTCCCATAAACTTTACTTCATTTTTTAAAAATTGGCATTTTGATGGACTAATTTTTATTCCAGTTATCTTCTTTAGTACACTTCCTATATTTTTTAATGTTATATATTTTAATGCCATATAAATTTTAATGTTGATTTAAAATATTAGAAATTTCCAATTAAGTTTTCATAGTACTACATGCATTAATTTTTGGAAAGTCGCTGGAACTACTGCTATTTCAAACGGAATACGGTTAAAACAATATTGCTTAGTCTTAGTGGAAAATTCAGTTTTCAATTTTGATTTTTTTCTATCTCAACTTGGTAATATGCATTTCCCAAGTCAATTGTACTAAAATATTTTGCTCCATTTAATGTATCCAATAGTTAATTAATGTTCGAAATTTGAAATATTTGTATTTCTGTTATCTAACGGTGTGTTTCATGTGGAATTAAATTCTTTTATTATGCTAAACCTTTCCATTTCATTAATCTGTTCATCAATTTTTCCTATTAAATGAGTGGGATGTCGTCTAGGGTCAATCAATTTAGGTTAAGTCGAAATTTTATGGGTTAACAAAGTTGTTTTGCCTACATCATTTATGTTTCATAAAAATGCAATCATATTTATCCATCAATATTTGTTTTCAATTATTGTTTGAAAATGGTACAAAAACACAATAATCCATTTTGAACAGGTTTGCTTTAAAATACTTTTTAAAATGGGTGACTGATACCAAAATCACAGGTTCGCCCAGCTGCTGGATCCTTTTAAATATTATTGTGATAAATGTCAACGACAGAGCGTAAAGGACAAAGATTGACAACTAAAGTCTTCTCACATTTAGTATTTGCACTAGCTACAACAAAAAATAATTCAGTAAAGAATTAGTTCTCTTATTAAATTATGAAAAATACAATTATATTTAAATATCTATATCTGAGGTTTTACTGTGTAATATTACAAAGGTAAATTTCTATTTAAATATTCAGAAATCTTTAAAAAAGACCAAAAACTATTATATGATGTTTTTAAGATTCCACTTGTTGTTTTTTTAAATTTAATTTATTTTAAGTCAAATTAATTTATTAACAATTTCAATTTGGTTTTAATGTGAAATTTGACATTTCAAGTAAGCACTTGAAATCAATAAAAAATTAATTTTCTTTAAAATAGAATTTTTTATTTAATGACATACAAACATAAACAAATAAACCAGGGATTTGATTATATCGTTTAAAACAATAATAAATCAGTTTGAGAATAAAGAATTGTTTATAAATTAAAAGTTAAACTGAGAATAAAGTTTAAATTTACTCTACTAGGGTTACAAAAACTTCATCAGCACTTTTATTTATATTTTTGTATTGTTTTATATTCTGAAAAGAAATGAAATAAAGAATCATTAATTTAGTCTATACCAATTAAAATAAAACTTTATTTAGTCACTTAAATAAAAATATTTATTTTATTACATTTTAATTTATTGAATTTATTTATATATTTATTTTAATATAGAAAAAGGTGAGTTAAATTGGTTTGGTTATGTTTTAGATATTATTGTTTTGTTTGATTTTATAGATTATTTATATAGTAACCTTGAATCTTATTAGTTTTGATTATATATTAATACCAATTTGATACATATTTTCACTGAATATATAATTTCATTTTTAGTAGGAAAAGTTTTACAGTGTTGAAAATATTTATGCAAAAATATATAAATTATATGACTATTGATTTTTTTTATTTTTATTGTTTATTTTTATCTTTTTATTTCTTACCTTGATAATCTTTTTTTAACACCCGCTTTCTGATTTTTTTTACGAATTTTTTATTTATTTTTTGTAAAATCACATTTAGATAAACTTTATTTTAAATTTCATTTTACGACATGGTTTGATTTTCATTTAACTATTTTTTTAACTATTTTAATTTATCTGACCTTTAAAAAACAAACATTAATAATATGAGTGTTGTTAGACACAATTAAATTTAAACTTTCTTCTAACATTTATTATTTAATTACAAAAATCTAAATTAAAATTCTTCTATCCAAATCTGAAAATTTAAACAACTGAGGCGTCGTAATTCTTAATATTGATATAGATATCGGTCACAAATATAATTAATTTAATTTAAAATACTTTAATATAATTCATTATAATATGATATAATTTAACATAAATTTTAATATTCACATTTAACACGAATAGTTATTTCAACTCTATTGTTGGGGTTAACAAAATGCACAAAAGTAAAAAAATGGAAAAGCAATGATATTCGAAATAATAATTAAAAAGGCAAAATCAATTTAAATTTTAAAATAAATATTTATCAGGGAAACGGGTATGGGTGGATGCCAAATGAAAAGACGAATCCAAATATAATAAAATTAAATAGATTTGGGTCCTTAAAAGGAAGTATTTAATAAAAATAGAAATTAATTGGCTAATGGGAAACTCGAGCTAATGGGAAGTCCGAGCCAACAGAAAACCCGAACAGTGTGAGAAACCCGGAACGTCAACAAATTTTCTAATTACAGAAAACTAAATTGGTTGACGAAGAAAACCCGGGATAAAAGAAAAACCCGTCACCAAAATAATTATTGTAAACAAATGGAAACCCCAGGAGCCCAGAAATAACTAATTTGGTTTTCGACCGAGATGTCAAAAATGTCAAAACCAATTTAGTTTGCGGGTGACTTGAGTTGCGAGATGAGTATAAAAAGAAAAGCCAGATCAACAAAATTGCCAGTTGGTCGAAGAGAATATTTCAGAGAGCGGAATAAAGGAGGTAATAAACTTAAAGATAAATCAACCAGTCAAACAAATTGAGTACTAGACAGGGACATCTCCCTTTGGAAGACGTATCCCTACGCAGTGAATTTTATGAAATCGTGAAAAGTAATTTGTAGAGTATTGTGACTTGAATTGATTTTTGTGAAAGTTGTGAATAAAGTTGTGATATATAAATTGGAAATAAATCTTATTGTGCTGGGTTAATTAAATCGATTAAAGAAGGACACCAAGGAGTCAGACCTAAGCACCGACTTTCTATATAAAAACCCAACAATATTATTTTTAAATAAGAGTTTTAGAACTCCTTACAAGTAAATTGGAGTATTTAGTGTTTTACAGTGGAATGAGGTCTTAATTTTAATTGTTAATTATATTAATTGTTAATTTTTTTTTAATTAATTTAATTTTTAATTAGTTTTAATTCAATCCAAGTCTGAATGAGTACATTTTTCATCGATGAAAATTATGATTTCATAAAAATAAACTAAACTGATTGTAATATCTTGTCACATTTCAAGCCATCTACTAACAAAAAACAATTTTAATTTATGAATTTCTATTTCCTTTAAATGTCGATTTTTGATTTATTACATTCATTTATTTATTGGATGATAAACAATTTTATTTATTTAGCATTGTAAGATTCATTTTTAAAAGTTTTTTTGATTTATCTTTGAAATAAATAAATATGGAATGTTAATTCTCTCGACTAGGGAAAATTAAACTTTAATTAGATTTTGACAAAAATAGAACTTGATTAGAATTTTGTTTTCCCTTTCAGATAGCCATCAGATGGTAATTTGTATTCAAGCTGTTGAGCATGATAAGAGAACAGACGAAGATTTTTAAATTTAAACAAAACTTAACATGATATTTAAATGCTTATTTTGATGTTGCTGATATGTTAATAATGTTTTAAAATTGCAATTTGTCAAATTCGATTGTATATAATAATATATTATTATGTCAACTTTTTCGTTCTCAGAATTATTTATATTGAATTTGTTCATTACAGCAAAGAAAATATATTTTTTAATTTACAAGTATGAAGAAAAGTATGTTTAATATCAAATGATGTGTGTCGATAAAACTAAATCTAGACTTAATACATATGAATAAAATCAATATATTTTTTTAAATGGATCGACAACTGTTAATTAAATTAGATTTATTTATTCAAATAAAACGGTTTACATTTGCCAGTTTTACAAATTCATCAGTTAATGCCAAGTTTATAATATATTTTACCGTTGTAAATAGGCGTCAATTATGAATTTAACCTGAATATCAAAATAATTTCAAAGTATATGAGTGCCTTTAACAAAATTGACATTAAGATGGAATATATATATATATATAGAAAAGCATAAATGTGGGCTTAATAGGAACAAATTAAGATATAAAATGTAAGATATAATTAAATTATATTAAGAAATAAATACGCCATACATACTTAAAAGAACAACAATAATAATATAAAACATAAAAATAACCAGTCCTTATTAAGAAAATTTTGCAAAAAATATGGAAGATAATATCACTACAATGTACGGTTATGACAAAAAAAAACAATTAGAGAAATTGGAATTTTCTAAATTTAGTCAGTTTTCTACTTGTCGGATTTTAATCTTTCCTTTTTATTAATACTTTGAATTCGATTTAGAGTTTGATTCTAATACTTATTCTCTAAAATTGAATCGTTTTCTATAAATTTGGAGCCAATTTGATAATTTTTCTGATTTATCCAGTTTTTTGTCTTCTTATCCTTTTAATTGTTTTTATTTTAATGTCTTTCTTATTAATTTTTTGAAATTTTTATTAAATTTTATCTTTTTTGTTGTCTAATAGGAGATATTTCATCATTTTTCATCTATTCAAATTTTCTGCTGTAGATTTTTGTCGGTTATCGTGCCAAATAAACAAAATCCTATATACATTTTAGTCTTTGTCCAACACTTTGACAGAATTCCTTAAATGTGGAGAAATGAATTACTTGCCATTGTCTATGATCATTATTTCAGGTGCTCCATATCGAGCTATATACTCATTTTCTATATAATCGTATACAATAAAATGATAATGATTTAAGTTTTAAAACAATTTCTAACAATTCCTGAACTACAAAGGTGTAATAGGAAAATTGCGATGATTGTAATTATTATTTGCTGGAATAAATACTTGGTGGGTTACAGGGTTTCAAATCTTGCTTATCCTCCCGGTGACCCTAGTAACGCCATACAAAATGATGCTGATCGCCACTTGGCACCCGTTGCTAAGCAACGTTGGTAATGTGTTCAAGTGGTGGATTGCCCGCAAAAATTGAGTACCATTGGCTAGTACTATAGTTGCTCGGACAACCCTCGGGTTCACGAGCTGTCGATAGAAGACCTATGCTCGCTTTGTTCTGTCCCTCGTAACTATTCAGGATTAGGTTCTTATTAGACTATGGAACGAATTGGCAGAGTGATGAAAATGTTTAGGACAATGTTGGCATACGATTATGTTAAAGTAACAATTCAACTAAGGTTAAAACTATTCTATTCGATCTAAACACATGTATGTCATTTACTACTTGACGTTTGGGGTTGTGTTGCGCGACGTCGGGCACGTTCCTTACGTCCCGGTCGACGATTGTTGGTTGGAGGGATGGGTTGTTCTGCTGGCTTGGTGGTTGTCTGCGGCATTTGGGTTGGGGCGAAGATGAGCGGGTAGGTTACCGCTTCACCTTCTCGGCATACCGCTAGGGCGACTTCAAGTCTCCGAATCTGCGTGCGCAGGCTCTGGTTGAGCTGCCGCTCTTCTCCCCAGCCTTTCTGGGCCGCTGTGAGTCGATGGTAGATCGTTTTCGTCTTTGCGGGATCCGTCCATGTCGCTTTCATATGTTGCATTTCTCGCGTTAATTGGATAATCTTGGCGAGTAATTCCGTGTTTGCTTGTCTCGCGTGGTCCAATTCCGTTTGCAAGATTCGTAATGACGACATCGCTGTAATTAAACAGATTATTTTATTTTATCATTGATTAAGTTAAATAGTCACTCATCCCATTAAACTAATTCATGCATAACTCTAATTATAAGAAGAAAATAACACACAAATTGCTAATATTTTGAATCAACCACTACATAAAACTATCATTATTAAGTCATTCTTCGGGACAATATCGCTTTAGGCTTCGTTTGAGAGCCTCCACTGTGTAGGGTCTTCGGGTATCTCGGACTGGGCGAGGTGGATAGGCGACGGCAAACCGCCCGGCGAGGATGTCTTCCACCACGTTTGCAAGGTACATCCTCGCCTTAACCACCTGCAGATCTACTTGCTCCTGCACCCTTTCCCACTGGGTGAGGAGGTTCTGTGCGTTTGCATAGGTTTCTGCCGCTGGGTATTGCCGTTCTGAGATATCGCAGGGCTCCTTCTCTACGCCTAATATCTTCCAGGCAGTCGGATACGGCCATTGTTGATGTATCGGATCGGATGACCTCGTGGTTGATTGAACTATTGACTGACTCTGCTTTCCTACACTTCGACTGATGCTTCGTTCGTGTGACATGTCTAAAACGCTTTATTATTATCTCCATTAACTTTACCATGTTAAATTGTTAAACAAACAGGGCCTATGTCACTGTTGAGTGTGTCATCTGATTTAATCTTATTGAGTTCTAGTGGCTTTCTCGCTGGTTGTACTGCTTTCGAGACGAGCGAA
This sequence comes from Schmidtea mediterranea, assembly GCA_022537955.1. Taxonomy (NCBI): domain Eukaryota; kingdom Metazoa; phylum Platyhelminthes; order Tricladida; family Dugesiidae; genus Schmidtea; species Schmidtea mediterranea. Next base: position 285,944,068 of record CM039679.1, read on the forward strand.
TTATGTTGGTGAAATTGCATTTACACAGGTGGTAAGCCTATTGATCAACTCATTTTATTCAGTTAGGCAGGATGATGTTAAGAAATTGCCGAGTTATTTTTAAGGGTAGTGGCTATATTGATGGATGTAGCGTCAAATGCAAGTGGGGATTTTAAAGATTTTGTACCGGTATTATATCTTATTTTGTTCGTTTACTTAATTTTTCATTTTTAGGCTTTCCAATATAAAATTTGTCGTTAAACCGAACAACTATTATCATCATATCTTATAATACAAGTTACGGATTTTCTAAATCCAATATTGACGTTAATTTCGTTTAACCAATGTTATAATTAAGTGATCGTTGGAAGGCGAGAGCAGATTTCGATTCACTGAAGCGTCGACGTATGTTTGGCGTTTTCACGTAACTTCCGGCGGATCTGGTGGCTTAAACGGTTGACAGGAAGTGAGACTATTTAGTGACATCCGCTGATTTATAACATTTCAATTTTAGGTTTATCGATTTACGGATTAGTCTGAACTTATTGGGTAAGCTATTATGCAGATTGGTATGAACATATTTTATCATCAATTCTTTAGGGAAAACTAGGTATCTCGATTGGAGCTCTCAAGTAGATGGAATTTTTATGTCGTCGCAATGTTTTCGGTTTATGGAATTTATGTATTCGACATTTTCTCGTGAGTTAACAATTTGTGTATTATTAAAATAAAAGTTTTTCTCATTTTAAAACATTGATTTTTATAATGATATTAATTTAATTTAAACAATAATTCATATATTTTGTTTTTCGTCTCTGAACTTGTTTCATTTTTAGAAAACCTTATCACAAACTTATAAATCATTTCAGTTTGGGTTTAGGGACGGTTGTAATAACTTAGTTCGGTTTCATTACTCGGTTTTCGCATATCTTTTATTTCACTAATTTATTCGACCTTTACTTCAATTCTATAAAACTATATTAACATCATTGCTTCAACTAATTTATTCAACCTTTATTCCACGCACTTGCTTTAATATTGACATCATTATTTCAACTAGTTTATTCCATCTTTATTCTATGAAACTATTTTAACATTAACATCATACTAGTAACTTCATGAATCTGGTTCTACTTTATTCTTGTTCAAGGTTTATTTGATCTTTACTAAGGGAACCATTTTACTTTTATTCGAATCGTTTAATTTTAATCACTGAATGACTTGGTTGATCGGCATCGACTTTTAATTCAACTAATGTATTTTTATTAACCAAGGAACTATTTAACCAATAAACTAATATATGAAAATTTTGTTTTAATCTATAACTACGTTAACTCTAATTGTTTTAATTTATTTATCCATAAAGTGTGTATATTTACGCAAAATCCCTTTAATTTTTCTCAAAATGAAACAAATTCAGCTTAATCCAGAAGTTATTTGTCTTTAGTTATTAATCAATAATTTAAGCTAATCGAGTTAATGAATTATTTATTGAATAATTTTTACAGTTAATTTAGTATACCAATGATTAGTTTATTACACATTATAGATTTCAATTAGTTATATCAACGATTTTAATTTGTTTTATTCCCGTACCCTTTCCCTTTAATAGACCTTAGGCGCATTTTGTGTTCATATTATATTTACTGAGTGCCCACTGGACTACTCGGTGTGATGATTTTAAGCCGTATGTAGTATGATTTTAGGTCGATTTTTCAGAATTGAGAAACGAGGAAGCAGCCAGAGACTTCTTCCTTATTTCTCGCTTCAGTTATAGGGATAAATATTGACGTTACGACCGCTGCATTGCGCACGCTGAGTCTTCACGGGTACATATCATTGGCGATTTTCCACGCACTTACATGAATCTGCACTATGTAGATTTTACTATCTTGCGTTAGGTGTTGGCTGTGGGCCGGAAAGATTTCGACATTTTAATTTATATAAACGTATAAAATAATTTATGTAAATAATATTTATTAATCATAAAACAAAAATAACAGGTTACCATTCCAATTCATAAAATAGCATAAATTCATGTATCATACAATAAAACAAAATACCTCTCTCCCCACGCCGACGTCCGAGCAGAGCTCTATAGAGATGCAAAGAACGGGGCGTGGAAAGAGGGTTCCAAAATCAATGATCCTCACCTAAAAATTCTGAAAGTAACAATTTCACAATAGTTTTAAACTGGTTTTCAAAAATGGTTTTTAATCAGTCTGAAAATGGTTTAAACAATTTTCAAAAATGGTTAAGTTAAATGTGAAAATGGATCAGTATATATACCTAATTTTCTGGTGTGTGAAATTTGATGTAGTAAAACAAAATTCGACCTTGTTATTTTCTAGCAAATTCTATTCTTTAATTTTGATATTTTTTGATTTATTTTTATAATTTTTTATTTAGAATTTTTATTGAATTATTACTAATTCAAAATTTTTGCTTTAAATTTCACTTTAATGAACTTTAATTGATTTTTTCAATTTCGTCGAATTTGTTGTGTTTTCTTGTTATGTTTGTGTAGGTATCGTGCGAATCTTGGTGCACTTTGTTATTATTTTAATTTATTTTTATGTTTGTTAATTTATATTTAATTCTTTTATTTCTCAGATTTTATATGGTTTAATTGGTGTTTTCGGTTTATTTAAATTGCATGTTATTTTTGCATGTGTGTTTCTGATCCATTTAAACATTCTTCAAGGCCGTTTACGTTCTGGCCCAACATACTAAAGAAATTGTAATAATTTATTAGTAGAAAATGAGTTAGTTTCTAATTACATATGATAATGGTAACAATATATAGTGAAAAATTACCAAAGAAATAGTAAATTAAAACAAAAAAATTCTATTTTTGGATTGGAATTCCCATTGAGTTCCCGTAGTGATATTTGCCATAACAACTCCAATGAAACACTGCACTACAGGGAGTTCTCATTTAAATTTATATTTATCCCTATTTTCTTTTTCAAATGAATGTATTAAATGAATCTTTAATTTTATTAAATTTTTCATTATTATATATTTGCACATATATACCTAATATAGCTTTTAATATAACTTTAACAAACGTTAACAAATATAACTTTTAAAATAATATAAACCTTTTGGTAAATCTGTAAATGGTTTGCAAGGGATTTCTAAATGAGGTTTACTTTATGGAAAATTTTATTGGGCTTAAATATTCACAAATTTCAACTTGCTTTTCTTGTTATAATAATTTTTGGTCTATTTAATTTTATGGTTTTTGATTGATTTCAAATTGGAACTGATAAATTGGCATCGTCATAGGGAAAACTGCATAAACATAATTGAGAAAATAAAACAATTGAGTCAAAATCGTCAAGATGAAAAAAAATAAGATAAAAAGGATTGAACCTCAAAGTCATTTAACGATAAATAAAAAATCTAAAAATGATTAATTTTCCAAAATTAACAATTTAAATAAAGTAAATAGTAAAAGATTTCATGATCCAAAATTAATGATAAAATTGAATAACTAATAATAGAATATAAAATCTCCAAGGTATACAAAACATCAGACTAAACTTTGTCTATATCTATTTATAGCATAATTATTTACGTGTATTTGTCGATGCATTAAAACAAAAAATGCATTGCCGTTTCCCAAATTTGGCTATTTTCGAATTTTTCTGTATTTTTAAATATATATGTTAGACGCTATAACATTTAAATTCTTCTGTCATCAAATAAGTTAATAAGACTAAATCAATTCAAAATTATATTTCATTAAATCTGCTTATATAAAGAAATATTCTTGGGACATTTTCTTTTTATGAATTTTAATTTCAACCAATTATCAACAAACCATCAATATACCACAATCATACTTGAATTGCAATTTTATTAAAAATTATTTTATTTCAAAAATTAAAATAAAAATATTCATGTTGGGTTATTATTGTTGAAAGTCGGTTCCCTCTGACTCCTCGTGTCCTTTTATCAAATAAGTAAACCCAACACAGATTAATTTTATTTGCACTTTACCACAGTTACAAAGCAATCCAATTTATTTCAATGTTTTGTAATTACAATTTGTGATTTATTTGGACCCTTCAACCACCGAATAAATGTGATTACTTTAAGGTTGGTTAATCAATGAATAATCACCTTTTCTGATAGATAACTTTTGACTTTACTTGGATTGGACTCTTTTACTGACTTGACTAGACTACTCATTTGCTTCGACCACTGGCCATTTCGTGTTTGTCCCTTTTATTTTTATACTCTTGCTCAGACTGTTTTCAGACAATTGTCAAAAACATTTGCTACATTATTAAATTATTAAAAATAATTCCTTCCCACAAACTACCTTGGCCGACATTTGTCAACAACGTTTGCTACATTACTAAATTACAAATTAGGAAATAATTACCTCCCAATAGATCAGTAGTACCCATTTAATATTGTTTAGGCCAATTTACCCTTTTATATTATTCCGTCTACACGCCGGGTTTTCCTCATCTCTCGGGTTTTCCTCATCTCTCAGTTTTTCCATTGCCTCGGGCTTCTCATTAGTAATTAATTTTTTTAAATTAATTTGTTTTTTGTCTTATATTATTTTCTAGGAACTCCTCACTAAATTTTGATTATTATTTCTGGACTCGTCTCTCAATTTGGCGTTCTACCATACCAATCTCGAATTTTTGTAAATTTTTTAATTATTGTTGCACCTTTATCATTTTGGTGTTTTATTGATTTTATCATGCTTTTTTCGTAATACCCCAACATTCATTTTAATTTTAAACCATTTTAATTCTAATATATGTTTAAAATAATTTAAGTTTCACTTTTAATTTTACAAAATTTAATCATGAAATAATTTTAATTTAATATTTTAATTTTACTCCTCACAATATAAATTTAATAAAATATTTAATTATTTAGTTTTATGTTGTATTTTTATAGTTTTCATCAAGTTAGATGACCTTTTGGCTTTTTTTGTTATTATTTGATTAATTTTTGTAGTTTTATTGTTCTTTTTTTGTTTTCTATCATGTTTCTCTTATTTTTGAAGCTCGGACGTTAATTTTGACGAGTAATCTTTTGTTTTTAATTTTGTTATGTTGCTAAGTGTTTCTATATTTTACAATGCCTAATAAACAATTATCACTTTTATTGAGTAAGCGCTTAACTTTTAGAAATAAATTATATTCAGTTATATTGATCGTAGAAATAGGATTTAGAATGGTTTGGATACGAAGCTTTTTACAGTAGTCAATGGACACATATGATTGTTAGGGCATTAGTAGTGCAGGTAGAAAGACTCACCTTTTGCTAATTTTCCACCGGCTAGAACACATTACCGACATCAAGTGTTTGACTGTAGCGTTTTTGCTATACGTGCACTGGATATGAATATGTGGAATATTATTATTTAAATCAAATTATATTTTCGCTAAAAGGGCTCAGCAATTTTAAAGCCCTTTCCCCTGTAGATTTTCCCTTTTAATTGTGGGGTTACCAGTGTTCGATATGACCCTGACCCCAATCATAATAATACTAACTATTTGCCACTGGTTACCCGTTGCTAGGCAATGTTGGTACTGTAACCAATGGTTCTGAGACCATCAAAGGTGAACTTTGTTTCCAAAACTGCTATAACCCGGTCTACAGCTGGTTCAGCGAGCTACCGTTAGAAGGTTTGTGCTCGTCTTACATACTTTAGGTCCCGCACTTGCTTAACTTTCTTGCATATTCGTTTTCCTCCCTCAAAGTTAGGCTACTGTATTTACGTCGTGAAGTCAAATAAAACCAATATGACAAAGTTTTATTTATTCCTCTACCGCTTATTCACATTCAACTCTGTTCGATTCGCAATTTGCAGGGGTTCCGACCTGGTTCCCGCTTGATCAGGATGCTGCGGAGTTCGATATCGTTTCCAAACTCGTTGGCTTTGCGCTTCGGCCACTCAAGGGTACCGTAAGTTGACATAGTATAACTCCGATCCCACAGGGCCTGTCTATACCGGCCGGCAAATCTGGTCGGTACCGTCAAGGTGGTACGGTCCGCATCTTCCCAGTTATTATGTGGCGTGCCTGTGAATGCCAAAAATAGAAATAATAAAATGCATTATTATTGCTTTCCCTCTTTTCCCTTTCAAGGTTTTATAAATTTTTGTTAAATTTCGTCTGAGTTACTTGATTAGCTCGTCATAAACTTCTGTTAGGAGAACGTCGTATGGCGTTTTTGTAGCTCGATAGAGATTAAAAATAAAATCACTAATGAATTGAATAAGGAGCATTTACATATTTTTCGAGTTCACTAAAATTAGATTTGTTTTAACGATAAGAAAATGATGATGACCTTGTCACAAAACATAGCAATATAGCACCAGGCCTTCCCATTGATTTTGCTTTCATTAGAAAATAAGCCGATTTCACGTTTATTTAAAAATATTAAATATATGATAATTGGTTAATGAAATTTTAATTTTTCGACGTTTTATATGTCATAATTACAAAAATACTATCTCTGGGAAATCCAATCGCTTTTCCCGGCCAACGGCAAATTGGGCGATCATCTTGATTCTACATTAACTAAAGTATGAATTGAGTATTTTTAATATCTGGAATTGGTCGGCCAAAGCTAAATATTCTTAAGTGGTCTGAACGTTACAGCGGTGGGTTTAATTTAAGGATTGATATGTCGTGACAGGACCTTCGATCGGAATGATTTACTCACTGAGAATGAGGATTTAGTTATGCGAAAAGGAAATATTTAAATCATATTACGCTTTGGTTACTTCATGCACGAGATTTCCATCCAAAATTTCTAGTAAATGAATTGAATTATAACATAAAATAATTTATTATTTTCTCATGAACATGATGAAGGGCTGAAACAGCCGTACTTGTTGGATGATCTTGGTAGTTTATTCTTCGCTGGTCATATCTCGGGGAGAGATTGACTGAGCAGGATTGAATCGGGGGCTCTCTCGATCGATCGAATTCTTTTTCTCGTTTCCATCTTCGCATGTCTTTTCGGTAATTTTTGGTAAATTCTTCATGGCAGTTTTCATTTCAGCGGAGCCCGTCTCCCTATTTATACCATCACTGCAGGTGTGTCACCACGTGACGGTGTTGTCCGGATCGGCGGGGTGTGATTGGCCGATGCTTTTTCTGCTCCTGCTATCGATCGTCGTGTGCCGCTAATCAATGTCTAATTGACTCCTATCTGCCTGCGGTGTAGAAAATTTTCTCTGTCAATTCTCTGTTTTCTCTTATCGATCTGTCAGGCGTTGTTGAAATTGACAGATTGGCGGCTAGAAGCAGTGCTTCCACTCACTTATCGATCAACACCGAGAAAAAATAAAGAAAAATTCCTGACCGATCTCTTCTCGCTGAATTTTGTATTTCAACATTCAGTGGTGGCAATTCCGCCATATTCTATCGGTTGTTATTATGCAGCTTTCTCTTTTTATTTTTCCTTGATAAATTATTTGAGGTTTGTTATTTAATTGTGGTTCATATTTATTACTTGGATCGTTAGATCCCGCATCTATTCAGGAAACGCCTCTCCAAATGATTGTCCCCATCACTCGCATCACCGGGCTCCTCTCCAAAAGAAAAATCGCCGGACGACAAAAAAAATCTCCGTCTCCCAACAGTACTCCTCCAGATTTTTTATCAGATTTTTCTTAGCTTTTATTAAATTAATGTTCAGATTATTGTTGGTAATATTGATATTTTAAAATTCTTATTTGGACTACACTGGGCGTCCAGTTTATTGACAGGGTCTACTCAAGATAAAAGTGATTTTTTGATTTGATGACGTCAATTAGGTCTTCCTGATTACCGCTCCTACTACTGATATATTTGATGGCTAGGAGGTTATTTACGGAGTACAGATGATGTGGGCTAGTTTTTAATTCGATTAACGGGAAATTTTATTTCTTAGAGAACTGAAATTTGGGGACATTTTGTCATATTTATCCGCTTCTAGAATTTATCGTCGGAGGTGAAATTTTATTCAGTTAGAACTTTAGGTCTCCCAACCATTATAATTTTAAACTATCTCCGAGTTGCATTATTACTAATGATTTATTTTGAGACTCCGTACTTTTATTTTATTATCAAGTTTTTTTATAGTTAACAAGAATTTGATGCATCGATTTCCGCTAACCCGTTCCCTTTAATCCTCAAGTTGATCCTAGGAAAGTTGTGTGTCGAAGTTAGATTTTAAGAGTGCCCACTGAATTACTCGGTGATAATATTTTAGCCGATGTGTAAAAATATTTTAGGTCGATTTTTAAGGAGTAGGTAGAAAGGTAGGCAACCAAAAGATTGTCTCCCGATCTCCCTGCTACCCCTATAATGGTGTATGATTTGACTGTTCGAGTCCGTCGTTACCCACGGCGAGATCTCTCTCGGGCACGGGCTGTTGGCGGACTTACACTGCACTTACACTGCTCGACTGTTTATGTCAGATTTTAATATCTTGTCGGTGTGTGGCTGTGGGCCAGAAAACTTTCGGCATGAAAAGTAATTTATATCATTCATAATATATATTTATCAAATACCAAACTCAGTTCCATTTGTCATAAGTAAACAGCATACATAGTTAACATATCAGTAAGTCATTCTTGCTTACTTCGTTAAGTTCACGTATATTTCTGGATAAACTTTCAGAATAAAATGTTTCTAAAATTTTTAAATTGAATCGTTCAGAGTTCAGAGTAAAAGTGACTAGATTTCTTCGAGTTTCTCACAACTGAGTGATTAAATCATTAAAATTATGTGAAAATGAATCGGTATATATACCTATTCTGTGACCCTAACCTTGCGTGTTAATTTTGATGTATTAAAACAAAATTTGACCTTGGGAATTTCTTTGTATTTGCTAACTTTAATTTCTTAATTTTTAATATATTTTGACAATTTATTCTTTTAGCAAATAATTGAACTATTTCTAATTCAATTATTTGATTTCGTTTCTAATTTTCATGAACTCTTGTTCCCTTAATTAAATTGTCAGTTTTTAGGTCAAGTTTTCCGTGTTTTCATGTTATTTTTATGTTTGTTTCGTGCGGGTCTTGTTGCTTTTGTTAATAGTTTTATTTATTTTTATGTTTTTAATTTTATATTTTAATTGTTTCTTTCTCAGATTTTTGCATGGTTAATTGGTCTTTAAAGGGTCCGATTTTAAATCTGCGTGCTATTACCGATTCATTTAAACGAACTTGCGCCTCCAATTGACATTTCGAAAATATCAATCGTTAAAATTTTTCCGAGATAACAAATATTTTTCCTAGGCACCTACCAAACATCAAACATACCGACACACCGATACGAAACCCGTAGGTGTGTCATGTAGAAATTTTGGTTCGCCGGCAACGCGTGTGCACACTCATCCCTATATAAGAATTAAATCGAACAACATTAACCACAAAACCAACAAAAATCAAACATGTCGAAAACACCAAGTAGTAATAACGTCACAACCAGAACAGTAAACTCGCGATATCCTAGTACGTCCGACAACGCATCCTGAAGATCCCTGGGTTTCTGGGTGTTGATATTTTGAAACTATATGGTTGTTACCAAGGCAACCCAATACAAATATCTTTCGCTTACCACTCGGCACCCGTTGCTAAGCAACGTTGGAACTGTGTTCGAGTGGGTAGATCGTCCGCAAAAAGTGAGCGTTATTACTAATGCTATAATTGACCAAACGATCCATGGGTCCAACGAGCTGCCGATAGAAGGTCTGTGCTCGATTTCGATTCTTAGGTCCCACTATTCTCCTATCTCTTTCAAATGTTAACCTATACTCTCATATCATTTATTGTCAGGTCCATTCCCATAGTCCTTCTTATCGTCGTCCGTGTTGATGATTATTCTTTGACCTGTACACCTTTTGTTATGTTAAATATTCACACACTAGCTCTCTTACTCTTATCCCTATTATAACCACAATGTTCCCTATTACGTATTATTGCTTGCCTTATCATTGATACTATTATATGTATTACCTTTATTAATTGTTACTACTATTACCTTTATTATTATTTTTATTACTATATAATTACCATTACATTTATTATATTACTACTATTATCATTATTACTATTATTATTATCATTATTATTACTATTATTATTATCCTAATTATGATCATTATTATTATTATTATTATTATTATTATTATTATTATTATTATTATTATTATTATTATTATTATCAAGTTTTTACTAGGGATCCTTCATTATCCTCTGCTTTATAAAATATTTTTCTTGTATAAAAATTTAGCTGTTCTCCATCTGTATTTTTCCGGTTTTCGATAAAGTATTTTTGTTAATTCGAAAAATTTTTGCAGCGTTCCGCCCTTATTTTACGGTTTTATCCTCACCCTTTAGTTTTCAATAAATTATTTTCATCGATTCGGAAAATTTGAGCAGCATTCTGCCTTATTTTACAGTTTTTATGATAAATGTTTTAACTATTTCCAAAAATTTGCGCAGCGTTCTGCCCATATTTTCCGTTTCAATTTAACATAATTTATTTAGTTCTTATTTAAAAACATTATTTTTCATGATTTTGTTCGTTCGGATTAATCTTTTTCCGATGGCTATTCATTTTAACTGTTGCAACGATTTCGCAATTTTCCCCACTACCCATTCCCTCTCTTTGTCCTCAAGATCTATGTATGTTCATTTCATAGTTAATGAGTGCCCACTGGACTACTCAGTGTTAGTGATTTTGAGCCGATTGTTGTTAGAAAATTTAAGTCAATTTTTCAGGAAGCGGATGATGAAGGAGCAGCCAAAGGACTACTCCTTTACCTTCCAAATTCCCCTATATACGGATAATATTGACGTTCCAGCTCCTGCGTTCTCACGCCGGAGCCTTCATGGGCACGAAATCATTGGCGATAATACACGCACTTACACGATTTACGATAATATGTTTTATTTTTCTATCTTGCGTTATGTTTGGGCTGTGGGCCACCAAAAAAAAATAATAGAAAAAATAAATTACCAGATGAATTAGGCAAAAGTCTCGACGCATAAAACTGTATATTTTTCATTCATATAAACACTGTTAAATCGCTTAGTCATTTAATCAAATTGATCGATAAACACTTACAATTTTAAATCGTGCATCGATGCACATAAACCAAAATAACATAACTGCAGATTAATGATCTGAAAATACTGCTGCAAAACATAACTGCAGACTAATGATCTGAAAATACTGCTGCAAAATAGTTGAAAATCACACAGCAAAGTAAGATTTATAAAAAAGAGTGCATCTTAAATTTGGTTGAAATTAATACTACAAAATAGTTGAAAATTTGTGAAAACACATCAGTATTTATACCTATAATTTGGCCTTAACCTTGCGTGTTAGTTTTACTGCGATTAAACAAAATTTGACCTTGAAATTATTTGTGTTAAATTTTTATTTATTTCTTAATTTAAATTGGTAATTTATTTTTAACATTTTTAAATAAATTTATTCAGCTAAAAATATTTTATTTTTATTCATTTAATTCATTAATTTTTACTTTTATATAAATGGTCATTTTACGGTCAAATTTTCTTGTTATTATGTTATTTTTTATGTAAATTTCGTGCGGTTCTTGATGCATTTTGTATTTATTTTATTTTACTTTTATGTTTTTGATTTTATATTTATTTATATTCTCTCAGATTTTAAAGTGTTTAGTTGGTGTTGTATATTGTATTTTAAGTTATCTTGGTGCTGGGTTTTCGTGCTGTATTACTGATGCATTTAAACAATTCTCAAGGCTATTTGTGTGCTGTCCCAACAATCAGTTAACGAGCCAGAGAAACTAATATAACCATCTATCATCAGTAAGGGACGAAATGACAAATCGCACGTAAACCTTCTAACGGTAGTACGTTGGACCCAGTTTGAGGTCGGGCCAGAGCATTTCCCGCGTGGCGCTCACCTTTGGCGACCTCAAAACCCATGGTTACATTTCCAACGTTGCCTAGTAACGGGTAACCACGGGGAGTAGGGAAGAAATTTTCATCTGGGGTCAAGGTTGTTGAAGACCATGAACCCCACATGATGTTCAACTTGAAAACGGTGACAATTCCAATAAATCAAGACGTTTGACAATCCAATTGTAGGATAAAGACATCTAGAACACGTTTCTAGTTCAAATTCATCAAAAAACTCAATGCGTTAAAATAAATGCTATTATACATCAATAGTTTATAGTCTAATTTCGTTGTTTAGATTATAATAAAATATTAACTGTACTATTTAAGATGTAAATTTTATTTGATTTAGAACATTAATATAACATCTATTTTTCGATCTATTTTTAAATAATTAGTAATTGTAGTTTTAATATATAGATAAATTTTTCGCACAAAATTAAAAAATAAAGTTGTTCTATTAAATAAAAATAATTCTGTAATTGATTAAAACTTTTATATATTATTAGTATCTTGGCTGCAAATGCTTAGTAAATTGAAATTCGTTACTGTTGTATTATCGATGAAAACAACGAGAAATTTTCACAAAACAGTACCATGTAGTTTTTTTTATCAAAAGTTAAGAAAAATTACGCAGGAGAAAAAAGAAATAGAAGACAAGAAGTAGTTTTTTTTTTAAGTAAGCTATCAAGTTTCATTAACTTTATAGATTGATTAAAACTTCTGAAGAACTATTTGAGATAAGTGAAAATAAAATTAAAACCATTCAAACTAAAGGTGAATTAAAAGCAACAGCTTTTGTTAAGCAGTTGATTTTTGAAGTAAATTATTTTTTAATTATTAATAGTTTACTATGAAGTTATAGGAAGCTATTTTGGCATATCTAATGAAATATGGTAGTTCTCGACGCGGTCATGTGGAATTTATGTTAGAATGTTTAAAAAAAATGAAAGTCTTTGAAGTTCATAGAAATTTAGATATGTATAAAAAAATTCTTGACATTTTTCCTGAAGGTTAATTAGAATATTTAAAATTAATATCAATTTTTTAACAAATTTTATAAACATTTATTCTTTAACGTTCATTATGATGTCTAGTTATGTCCAATTTCATGTCACTTGGTGTATATCCGTGTTTGTGTAGAGAGAGAGGGAGAGAGAGATATTGATATCCTTGTATGATTTTCATCGGATCAATATTTCTCGGCGAAATTCTCCGTTTAATCATTGAAAGCGGTTCCGATACACTATACGCAATTATGAACGAAATTTATCATAAAACCCGGAATATGTATATTATTGAAAGTAAAATCTCTAGTTCGATAGGGTAGAGATTGAAAATGTTTTGGTTACTTGTATTTCTTCAAGGGTACTCAAAAGGGGAGTAGTAGTCAAATTTAAGGTCAAATTGCAGTATTCGGTCGAGAAGAATCCATTTATATCTTTTAAGAACATACAAATGAGAAAGCACCTACTGAGTGTAGGTTAAATGTTCCTAGAGCTTCTAATTTTCAACTGGTGTTACATTAGTAACAATATAAAAGTCAAAAATTGCAGAATTAACACACTGGGTATCGTGCAAGTTTGTATTCGTAACATTCAAAGTCTGATCGTATAATGAAATAAACACAGTATTATTTAGAATTATAAATACAAAAGTAGCGCCACAACCTAAAGTATCTCCTTGCCTTTTAGGATTGAAAGGCTTAAAAATCGGTTGCTTTCTTAATCTTTCTTTTTCCTATTTAAAATATAAATCAATAATTTTGCCGCTATTTTTCCTGTAATATTTCTCAGTCAAACTGTTCTCTCATAACTAATCTTTTCCGTCTACTCTTACTATTTTTTTGTTTTAATGCTTTCGAATTCCAAACTAATTAATCTTTCGTTTTAATTTAATTTTTCCATTACTCTTCTCTTATTTTACTACTCCTTTCCTAGTCTTGATGTTCATTGGTCAATGATGACGTTCCCATTTTTGTTTTTATTTCTTACGATCGTCTCCTATTAAAATGAACGCATAAAAAATTATTAAGCTCGTATAAAATTAAGTTTTTATCCACAAATGCAATAATAAATAGAAAAGAGAAAATGATTTTACTGATAATACAAACGATACCGATATTTTCATTTCTAAAATTCCAAATTCTCTAATTGCTTTTTTGTTATAATCATTATTTTTATCTTGTGGTTTAATCTCAAAATTATCAGGTTCTGCGTTCATACTAACAGCAAAAATATCGAATAATTGCTGATATTGCAGCATCATATCTTTAATAACTTTTGCCCGAGATTCTGAATTGATTATATTATTATCTTTGACATCAAATTGTGTTGATAAGAGAGCATATTTAGATGAATGAGCTTTATTCGAACGTTCATCTGTGTTTTTGTTGGGATTTTTGTTCGTTTTTTATGGCCGACATTTTTTTCAATTTGATTGATCTTTTTCCTTGTTAGAATTACGGTGTGTTTTGATACTTAACTTTCATTTGGCCAAAATGACGAAGAATTCACGTCTATTTACTGGCTTGGTTGTATAAAACTGAGTTCTGATTGATTCGGAATATTTTTACTCGTCAATCTAAAACCATAGCAGTTGAGCTCTTGAGACCCCCAATACCCATTTTATATTAATTAAATTTTATTTCAACTGAATTTAACTTGAATTTTCGACAGTCTTTTTTAGGTGTTTGATTTGTAATCTGAAGAATAAAAGCTTTTTCTAATCTCCATTTAAATTAATTTTTCTCAAAGTGATTGAAAACTTATAGTCTCTTGACTTTTGTTATTTATTGGAATTTCCAGTGAAAATGATTCCAAAATCAATCTGGCAAGCGGAATTGTTTCATTATCCCAAACAGCAGGATTGTGCAATTAAAATTCTTTGTACAATGGAAGAAAATGGTTTTTAAATTGTATGACATGGACTGTTGTTTATTTTTAAAACACCAAGGCTTAATACCCGATGAGGACTTTGGAAGAATGCTTTTCCGACGTTTCGGACTTCACACATCTCCAGTAGCTCGATATCAAAGAATGCTTTATTGGATGCCGAAAATGAAGAATTTAAATCCATATCCAGTGCCCCAGGATCTTCCGAACGATCCTAGTGAAGTTGCTCGTATTGCTTTGACTCGATTAAATCCAATCAGAGACACTCGAGTTAACATAAATGAAGTCAGTTGTATTTTATTATCATATAATTAATGCGATAATTGTACATAAAAATTTATAAATTACAACTATTATATTATAAAATTCAAAAAATTGATTTGAATTTCAAATTATTATATTTTGATTTTTAATTATCTTTGAGGATTTTCAAGTCAAGATTGTTTAATGGTGATTTGAGAACACGGGAAAAGGAGCAGCATTACAAAATATCGGCTGAGATACAATTTACTCGCCAACTCATACTGGCTCTGAAGCGACATTATTTTCAAAGAAATTGAATAATGTTATTTAATGTCAGTAAACTTGGAAATATTTAAAATTATCGATTAATATCGTTTTCCAGTAAAGCATGGAAAACTTTTCATGGTTTTTAATGCATCTCCTTATGGAATATAAGAATACGCTCAATTCTAACCTTTTTACATAGTAACAAGTGTTGGGATTTGACATAAAGTCACAAATAAAAACAAAAAAGGAAAATCAATAAAAACATTAGAATTCAAAATAATAATTAAAAGTTCAAATCAGCGATCATTGATAATCGAAACTTTATTAAGGCGAATCTTTTCTCAAAATTAAATGATATGAAACCGAAAATTTTATCTCTATTGTTCAACCTCCTCGATTGACTGGTTTTCTAACCAGAATCATCTCAATTCATGTCAATCAAGAACTTGTTATATTAATAAAATTTTAAAAAGTGCTAGTGAATGATTTTGATAAGTCTCGACTTAGTTGTAGGTGTGTAAGGCAATGATCGTTGGTTTGTGTATGTGTGTGAAAATTTCTTGGATGTATTTTTGAGAATACTCTAGAATGTGAGTGTGTGTGTGGAAGGGTCCAGAAGGCAGGCGTGTGGGAGGTTCTAGAAGGTAGGTGTGTTGGTTCACAAGTGTGTGTCTCCGGGTCGTAACTGATCAGTGTCCGCGTGACATAATCGTGTGGTCATCTGGTAACAGTGGACAATGGTCAATCTCTGTGTAGAGGCTGATTGGACAGAGGTCAATCTCCGAGTGCACAGTGATCAAATGTTGCATAATGTTACATAATATTATGTCAGCCTAGACGGTTGCATATGACGGGCTCACATCCTACTACTAATAAGTAACATAATTTTATCAATAATTAAATTGGAATATTAACTTCAAACATATGCATAAAATTATAAAAAAAATTGAAATAAACTTACTTGATGAGAGGATTTATAACAGACCACTTTTATAGCAGAAAGTGACACTTAGAAGATCTGGTTGACTCAGAATATATATTTAATTTTGGCTGTATGCGTGGTTGTCGATGCAGTTCGTACGGCTTAAACAACCATCATAAATCAGAATCAATCAACCATCATAATCAGGCATCATCAATCACTCAGGAATTACAGAAACCATTTTCGTTTCAGCTATAACCTTGATATCAAAATTAATCGAAAGCCATCTGAATATTGGAAAAGAGTGATCTGCATCATTTACCAGTCGCAGCATGTGTTTGGCCATCTAACTCATCTGGTTGCAATCCTATGGATTATTATACCTCGGGTTGTTTGAGAAAGTAATCAACCTTGTGGTCTGTAATACAAAGACCTAGCTGATTGACAGGATTAGGGAACCGTTTGAAGTTCTCTCATGGGGACACTGAATGTAGCATGTAGGATATGTGGAAATGGGTTCTAATTAACTGATAAAAAATGAAGTTAAATGAAAGTTCTTAAAAAATCAGAAAGTAGATAATGAATTACCAAAATCAAAACCAATTTAAAATAATTCCAATGTAGTTGAACCAAATTTAATCGAAAATTTAGAGAAATTATGAAAAAATGAAATGTAAAAAGAAAACCAAAATATATGTAACTAAAAATAAAAATTAGAGCCGTAAAAATCAATTAAAATTATGCGCTATTTTTTCAGTATTTTTTCTTCAAGATTTTATTTATCTTTATTTCTATTTTAGGTTAATGTAATTCTAAAGGGAAAATTCACTATTGCTATTGAAACTCCCAGTGTCCTTTAATCTCCGAATAGCGACTTTCTATGTGTATTGAATAAAACAAATGCCTCACAAACGATCATTATGTACATAGTAAATAAAATGAATTCCTTATAAACTAAGATTTTCCACTATATAATGATACTATTCATTTTAAATCTATATATGTCAAATGATTTACACATCCTTCCAAAAATATTCGACATCTATTAATATTCCTAGAAATAATAAGCATTGCTTTTGCCTAATTTATATTTCAACACGAGTCATTTCTCAGTATTTTACTTATAAGAATCAAAAAGCCCAAACTTTGCATTTTTACAGTCCATTAACTTCTATGATTTATGGCTTTTGGCTGAACGAATTCCTATCTTAATAAAAATTAAAGAGCTATTTACTAATTCTTTCAAAAACTAAGATACTTTTCTATATTCTTTTCTATCGCGAATATTTACTAGCCTGTTTCCTGTTAGATTTCTCTTGTGATAAATTACCCGTTTGTCAACATATGAATCTTTTGTTAATTAACTGACGATATTTCAAAATTCCCTGACATTTTTACCCTACTATTCATTGTTTCAATGGTTTCATTCTTATTCAGCTTATCGTTATTATTTTTCTATTTCTAATCAAATTTTCTGATTTCGTATAATTTAGAAATCTTTACTAATATACCACAAGTACTTATTTTTGGAAATGTCCCTTGGCACCTTTTGATTTTAATTCATTATTCTTTATGATCATTGACAACAATTGAGTTATGATTTGAATTATAATTCTGAATTTATCACGACATTGAACCTAATTTTTGCTGCTTCTTGCATATTAAAATATTATACTCATTTGACAATAATTATTTTCATAATTTTGTTTTTTATAAAAATCCTAAAATACCCTCATTCAAAAAAATAATGTTCAGGTCATGATAAATGACCATGATAAAACTTGGATAGTTAGTGCGCAAAGTAAAACTCAGAAAACCTTGATCAGTTATCTCAATCAATCTCTTACCGGTGAAAATCAGGAACGGCTGGTTTACGTAGATGGCCCATTCGCAGTATGGGTGAGGAATCAGAGGGTGAATTACTTTTTACTGACCTCGGATCTCGATAAAAGCCGAGCGATTTATTATAAACAATTACAAGAAAATCAAAGAATCAATGACAAAGGTAAAAAATTATATTTATAAAGGTAAATTTTCCGGGTTGAGGGGCGAAATTCGAATAATATAAAGTATTAAAATGTTAGAATTTTAATGTTGGGGAAAAATTATGATAAGAAATATATAAATATATTATTTTCATTTTACATCGATTTTAATAATATTTAATATTAAAAAATCAATTTAAAAATTAATGTGAATCTTTCAATGAAACCAGCAATATCATTAATGGCTTCTTTAACTTGTGGAGTATTCCAGTATATTAGAATGAAATAATTGGAGAAACAAATCAAATATAAAAGGAAGCATATTATTGATTATAAATAAGTCATATTCGAAAAATTGGAAGGTGGTTAAGAAACAAAAGAAAAGCAAATAAATATAGCAATTAGTACAAGTTAATAATAAGTGAATAATAAAATTAAAAATTATTTCATGTAAGACTTGACAATTGAAAATCGTTGAAGTTATGAGTACACTAAAATGCAAATAATTGTTGTGTAATAAATTTGGTTTGTCGCGTCTGTGCGCGCGATTGTAGTTTCTTTGAATTTTGTGATTTGTGTGTACGAGGCAATTACATTTTTGACAAGTTTTCAAAATTTGTATCGATTTCGAGTGGGTTAGTTTTCTATTATTTTTCTATTTCTTTATTTCGAACTTTATTTGGATTTATTATTGTCTTTGTTGTTTAAACGTGACTTTGGAATTTATAGTTTTTTGATTTTCAATTGGAATTATAGTACATTTTAATTCGAAATACTTTGTTTTGGAATTCATGATGGCTCAATCTGAAGTTATTGAACAGGTTAAATGGTTTAGCCCTAATAACGGATACGGATTCATTAGTGTTGACAATGAAAGTAACGATAAGGAGTAGGTAGTTAGGAGCACACTGCAATACAAAAAAAATAAGGGGGGGGGGGTTTATTTACAGATTAAATTCGGATTATCTTGATTACATAATGATGTAATCAACTTAATTAATTTTGTGTGTATTTTTAATATTTTTTTTTGAAATTTTTGTGTATTTTTTTTTCGAAATTTTTTTCAAGTTTTTGGCGCGATTTTTTTTTAATTCAAATTTTTGGAACATTTTTTTAAAATTCAAATTTTGGTGAATTTTTAAAATAAAATTGAAATATTTTTTTTGAATAAATTTGTTTTTTAATCACACTATAGTCAAGTGGTATTTTTGAAAAAGACTAAAATAAATTGGCTTGAATCGCCTAACGATAAAAAAAGCATAAAATTAAAATTGGCTCAAATCGCCTAAGATAGTCAGAGAGGGTATTTTCATTCACAAAATTTTTTTTTTAATCACACTACAGTCAAGGGGTATTTTTGAAAAAGACTAAAATAAATTGGTTTGAATTGCCTAACGATAAAAAAAATCATAAAATTAAAATTGGCTCAAATCGCCTAAGATGTGATATAGTCAGGGATATTTTTAATTCGTAATAAAATCTAATGCAATATTTGGTCTCAATACTTTCTATATGTAAATATAGGCATAAAATAAAAATGGCTTGAAACGCCTACTGATAAAAAAATTGACAGGGGTATTTTATAGGCTTGTTAAAAAAAACACTTGAAATATTTGTTCACACAATTTTCATAGGCAAATTTAGGCTCTAGATAAAAATAATTTAAATTACCTAAAGTAAATTAAAGTACATTAGAATACATTAGAGTATATTAAAGTAAATTAAGGTAAATTAAAGGGTCTAAAGTAAATTAAAGTACATTAGGATACATTAAAGTATATTAAAGTAAATTTAGATAAATTAAAGTACATTAGAATATATTTAAGTATATTAGAGTAAATTAAGGTTCCTCTAGTAAATTAAGATACATTAGAGTACATTAAAGTAAATTAAAGGGTCGAAAGTCAATTTAAGTACATTGGAGTACATTTAAGTAAATTATGGTTCATAAAGTAAATTAAGGTACATCAGAGTAATTTAAACTACGTTAGAATAAATTTAAGTAAATTAAGGTTCTTAAAGTAACTTAAGGTGCCTAGAGTAAAGTATGGTAGGTTAGGTAAGAATTTTTTTTTAAAATTAAATAGAGAGTCAACAGTTAAGTTACATAAGGGTAATTTTTAAAGCTGAAAATTTTAAAAGCAGTTATAGTATGCAAATTACATAAGGTAAGAATTTTTAAAAAGTAAATAGAGGGTCAAAAGGTAAATTACATAAGGTAAGAATTTTTAAAGTTAAAGAGTCGACAATATTGCATGATAAAATTTATTAAATAAAATTTTTAGTATAGTTTTATCGATCAATTTTTATACATATTTTTAAATGATAAAAATTTTAACATAAATTTACAATGGAATTTTTTATACATGATTTTTAAAGATGAAATTTTTAGGATAATTTTACAATGAAATTTTTTATACATGATTTTTAAATAGAATTTTTAGTATAATTTTATCGATGAATTTTTTATATATAATTTTTAAAGATGAAATTTTTAGGATAATTTTACAATGAAATTTTTACACATGTTTTTAATTGAAAAAATTTTGAATGTAATCTTACAATGAAATTTTTTAGTATAATTTGTACAATGACTTTTTTATACACGTTGATTACGATCAAATTTTCAAAGAAATTTTTCAAAAACTTTTTTCAAAGAATTTTATTAAATTAAATTTTTGAGTTTCAGTGTTACATAGTATTGCCTAAGGTAGGTGGTAGTCATTCGCAAGAGCAACCCATCCTTAATAAAAAAAAATAATAAAATAATAATAATAATAATAATTATAATAATAATAATAATAATAATAATAATAATAATAATAATAATAATAATAATACTTTCAGAAAACATAAAAAATTAACTTACTTGGTATCAACTTCTGAACACTGATAACCCATACACAGTGAATAATTCATTAATAACTGAACAACAATCACTAGGTACTGTATACAAATAACCGAGTACTGTACAGCTCTCTATATACATATTAGGCATTGAATAATTTACTTATTCATTAAAATGACATATTTAAATAATATTTACTCTTTCAACACAGATATTGAATCAACTCAACCCACTTAAAAAATAAAAGTTTCTCTCAATCATTTCCCTTTAAAATACTTGGTTATTCACACACTCACAATATGCTATCAATAACTAGTTACTGAACAAATCAATATCAAAAACTAATTACTGAATCAATAAATATTAATGACGGGTTACTGACCAACTAATTTTGAAATAAATCACATAAAAGGTTAACAAAAAGAAATACAAGTTGAAATTTTATTAACTTTTTCACTATTTTATCGATCATTGAAGTGTCCAAATTTTTTGGTTGCTTAGTTATCTTGTCGTTATCAGGTGATAATTAATCAAATTCATTGAAACCAAATCCATTGCTATATTTACTTGGTATCAACTTCTGAATACTGATACACACTGAATAATCCATTAATAACTGAACAACAATCACTAGGTACTGTGTACAAATAACTGAGTACTGTGCAACTCTCTATACATACTAGGCATTCAATAATTTACTTATTCATTAAAATGACATATTTAAATAATATTTACTCTTTCAACACCGATATTCAACCAACTTAACTCATTTAAAAATAAAATTTTCTCTCAATCATTTCCCCTTAAAATACTTGGTTATTCACACACTCACAATATTTTATCAATAACTAGTTACCGAACAAATCAATATCAAAAACTAATTACTGAACCAACAAATATTAATGATAGGTTACTGACCAACTAATTTTGAAATAAATCACATAAAGGGTTGAACAAAAGAAATACAAGTTGAAATTTTATTAACTTCTCGACTCTTTTATCGATCATTGATGTCTCCAAATTGTTTTGTTGTTTAGTTACCTGATTGCTATCAAGAAACTATTAATCATTGAAGCCCAATCAATTGTTGTATTTTCTCTGAATAAAAATTTATTTCTTTACAGTCTTGTATGTGATTTATTGAAATTATTTTGTAAAACTTAGTTAAAAATCTTTGAAATTTTTCTATCATTTTTGTAATATTTTTAATTGCGTCCAACAATGAACATTTATTAAAAGTTATTTTCAAAGATGAATGTCAACCTTTTCATTTATTTTTCACATGCCCTAAATAAATTAATTGCTAACAGCTCAAAAAAAAAATTACTTAAATTTATTTTTATAGATTTTCTTTTCACTCACACTGTTGTTGTTTACTGAATGACAAATTAATTAGTAAGTATAAACTTGATTAGAAAAATATTTTTAAATTAATTTCACAAAACATACATTACTTTCACTGTACTTGAAATAAATTTCATATATTTATTGTAAATTATTAGATTTTTAAGTTTCTAAACATTAAATAAAGTTAATAGATAAAATAATTATCATCTACCACATTACTAAAAATTAAATGGTTATCGACCAACCACTAAATAAGTTGAATTTCTAACAAAGCTTAAAAAACCACATGGAACAGGTACTTGTGTACTGATAGATACCGATAAAATCTACTAAAAATCCAAATATGTATGTTTAATTTTTGTAAAATATTTGATTTTGTAAAAATAAGACTTATCCTTAAATTATGATTAGCATTTGAATAGAATTTGATTAAATTTAAATATTTTAAGATGTTAAATAAAACTGATTAATTTGTAAATAATGTTAGTACTTTGAAATTTTAAAATAAGACCTTCGGCAAATTGGTAAGAAAATAGTTGTTATTGAGTAATACATATTAAAATTACCAAAGTTTTATAATTTTTGTCAAGTTTTGATAGATCTTTAATAAAATTTGTTAGTACTTTGAATAAAAATTTTAAAAAAGTTTCAACATACTAGCAAATTGTAAAGAAAATAGTACTTATCAATTAAAAAGTTAAATAAACTAAGTTGTAAAATAATTGAAAAAATTTGTTAGATCATTTTTTAAAATTTTATTCAAGGTACTTGTTGAATAAAAATTAGTGTATATTATCGACTTCTTATAGTATTTAATCGTACAATTTCTCTTCATTCCTGGAAATAATCGTAAATATTTAAATTATTCAGAAAATTGTCAATAACAACATAAGTAATGAGTAATAAAAAGTTTTTAAATACTAGTTAATTTAGTTTTTAATTAAATTAAATTACAAATTTATAATAAAATCAAATAAATACTTACTTGTATACAAATAGTTACATGAATCAAACTATTTCTTAGAACCGAACACGTATCGTATATTTTATTCAGATTCCAATAATATCATTAAAATTAACCAAAATCTTATTGATATATTTTGATAACCCTTAAACCAATGAAAATGTATCGATTTCACTAAGTATCCATCCTTTAACATAGATATTTAAACGAATAAATCCCCATAAAAATATCATAAATTCCCTTCTTATCTTATTGTTTTCCCCTAAAATAAAATTTACTCTCAACCAATCATTTCTCTTTAAATGAGATTAATCCCAGTTTTATTCATTATTTTCATAAAAAATCACCGACATATTGATATTCAACCGAATAAATCTCTTGAAATCATCTTAAAATAAAATTCCTCTCTTGACCAATCAAATCCCCTTAAAAATATTATAAATTCACCTCTCAACCAATCATTTCTCTTTAAATTACAATAATCCCCGCTATATTCATTATTTTCATAAAAATCACCAACATATCGATATTCAACGAATAAATCTCTTGAAATCATCTTAAAATAAAATTCCTCTCTTGACCAATCAAATCCCCTTAAAAATATTATAAATTCACCTCTCAACCAATCATTTCTCTTTAAATTACATAATCCCCGCTATATTCATTATTTTCATAAAAATCACCAACATATCGATATTCAACAGAATAAATTTCTTGAAATCCATCTCGTGACCAATTATTTCCCCTTAAAAGATCATAAATTCTTTTCTTAAACAATCATTTCTCTTTTAAATGACAATATTTCCACTCTCTCAAAAGATTTACACACATCTTGATATCTATCTGAACAAAGCCCCTTAAAAATATTATAAATTCCTCTCTATATTCTCCATTTATAAAATATTTATTCTTTGAACACAGATATTCAACCAACTCAACTCCCTTAAAAATGACAACAAACTTGTTCTTAATAGATTATTTCCCCTTAAAATATCACAAAATTTCCTCTTAACCAATCATTTCCCTTGAAATCACATTTTCCCCCACTGCACCAACAATACACATATTTTTGGTAATAACCTACAAGGTAAAATTTCTTTAGAAATCTATATTTAACCGAATAAGATCTTTAAAAATCGGATCATATTTACTATATGTATTCAACTGATCAAATTCCCTTAAAATAAAAATCTTAATTTTACCAATAAAAATCAATTTTCTTTAAAGTATTACAAAATTGTTATCGATACCCAACATTTTCCGTCGAAAATCACCACAATTTGATTCTGGCAACAAATTCAATCAAATAAAAAATTCATCAAAAATGACTAAAATCGAATAAAGTCTATGTTTCCCACATAAATTTAATTTCACTAAATTAATGTAAAATCATAAAATATATATCATGTTGCTCAAATAATTAAAATTAATCAGTAAATCAAGTATAAATTCAATAAAAATTACCAGTCAACCCATAGATATAATTCAACGATTTTCATATGTATATTGTTAACCACACTGAGCATCCTCTTAAAAATCTCTACAATATACTACTTTTGTGATTGATATCCACGAAATCAATAAATGGAAAAATGATAATAATTAATTGACCATCCTTTTTTTTTACTGTAAAATCAATCAAAATTTTCGGTTTCACCAAAATATTTTTAAAAATCAACTGATTTAATCAACTTTTTAAATATATCATAAAATTATAATTTAAATATCATTTACTATTCAAAATCTATCAGTCAAATTGGAATCTAATTGGTAAATAATTATCATAAATATGTTTCATAAACATTTTGTTCCTAAAATAAACTTTTATTTAAAATAATCCTAAAATCAAGTAAAGTTTATTAAATTATCAAGAAATTAAGTGCTTCTAAAATTATAAATTTACCCTCATTTCTTCAATATTTTCTACAAAAACATAATAGTCCCCAAATCCATTAACATTCAAATGAAAACCATAAAATTCACATAGATGAATAAATTTACTAAAATAAATACCTCGTAAAACTAGATATCACTTAAATTATCATAAAATTTCCCTAAAATCTCTAATTAATTTACATAGCCTAAAAATATTTTATTTTTGTCGATTACAACCTAATCTATTTAAGTGTGTAATTAAATTTATTAAAAGTTAATTAAATTTTCAGTGAAAATGACAAGTCAATAACAAGTCAACAAATGGAATTTTAATTAGTAGAGATTATATTCTATAAAGAAAATTTCCAGTGAAGAAGTAATATTGGTGGGAGAGTACATTAAGTGTCTAAAATCGTTGAAATTACTGGAAAAAGTGCGATAGCTAAAGATATCTACTAAATAGATGAAATATCAATTGATATATTAAAACCTTACAAGGGTAATATACTTTGAATGAAGAAAATATACATCGAAGAGGAAAAATATTCATTAAAGTGAGAAAATATTAATTAAAGTGAGAAATTATTCATTGAAGAGGAAAATATTCATTAAGAGAAATTATTCATTGGACAGAAAAAATATTTTTTGAAGAGGGAAAAAAATCATTGAATAACGTAAAATATTGATAGAAGCTAAAAAATAATCAGGGAATCGAGAATTGCATATAATAAATTAGACGGTAAAATTTCTCAATGATGAGATGAAATATCAATTAAATATTGGAAAATACTTGAAATAAATGGAGTCTGTATTATTCACTGCTCAGCAAATATACTTAAAAGATGAAAATATTCACTGAAAATGAATTGTACTTTAAGAGTGGATGAATTACTATTATATTAGGGTGGATCAGATACAATTTAATAAGTAGAAAGAACGAAGCAGAAAGTCCAACAAATAATGGAATGTAGTAAACAATACAATGAATAGATGAATAATTTGGTATTATGATTATAAGAAAAATTTAGTTTTTTGTAATATTAAATAAATTCAGAAAATTGATGTATGTTTTATATTAATTATTGCTTTTTATAAAATGTTATAAATATACTTTTAGAAATAAAAATCATTTTTTGATGTTATTATTATTTTTGAATTTAAATTATTATGTTGTCATTAGTTACAATTGAATAAATTATTTAAATTAACTTTACATTTGGATAATATTTATTTATAACCATCAATTTATAAATATATTATTGAAAATATTTTTAATTTGTCAAAAGGTTTTATTTGAGTATAAAACTAAATCAAATATTCTATTTATTAATCATTATAAAAAAAAAAAAATTTTTTTTTAACAAAATTTCAAATATAATTTCAAATAATAGAGTAAATTTAAGAATTTAAAATAATATATTGTCAATAGTTACAACTAAAATAGTATTAAAATATAAGATTTTCAAAAATTTATTACATGTAGATAATAATTCTTAATACCAATAAAATTCCATAACGTTCATTTAAATATATCATTCAATGTGCTTTGAATGTAAGAGACTTAGATTTGATTTCTACAATCTCATTGTTTGATGTATATTTCTCGGATTTGTTGAATATTCATTGGATTAGTATACGCCGGATTGGTATATTCGCCGGATTTGAATATATTCGCCGGATTTGAATATATACACCGGATTTGAATATATTCGCCGGATTTGTTGAATATTCGTTGGATTAATATACGCGCGCGCGTTTTTTTTTAATAACTATTCATCCGCGCACCCATCAACAATATATATCCCTATTTAAATATAATTAACCGACAAAATCTACTCAATTGTTAATAATTTTTAATTGAATTTTTAATTCATCCACTCTTAAAGTACAATTCATTTTCAGTGAATATTTTCATCTTTTAAGTATATTTGTTGAACAGTAAATAATACAGACTCCATTTAAAGTATTTCCAATATTTAATTGATATTTCATCTCATCATTGAGAAATTTCACCGTCTAATTTATTATATGCAATTCTCGATTCACTGAATATTTCTTAGCTTCTATCAATATTTTACGTTATTCAATGATTGTTTTCCCTCTTCAATAAATATTTTTTCTCTCCAATGAATAATTTCTCTTAATGAATATTTTTCTCTTCAATGAATAATTTCTCACTTTAATGAATATTTTTCCTCTTCGATGTATATTTTCTTCATTCAAAGTATATTACCCTTGTAAGGTTTTAATATATCAATTGATATTTCATCTATTTAGTAGATATCTTTAGCTATCGCACTTTTTCCAGTAATTTCAACGATTTTAGACACTTAATGTACTCTCCCACCAATATTACTTCTTCACTGGAAATTTTCTTTATAGAATATAATCTCTACTAATTAAAATTCCATTTGTTGACTTGTTATTGACTTGTCATTTTCACTGAAAATTTAATTAACTTTTAATAAATTTAATTACACACTTAAATAGATTAGGTTGTAATCGACAAAAATAAAATATTTTTAGGCTATGTAAATTAATTAGAGATTTTAGGGAAATTTTATGATAATTTAAGTGATATCTAGTTTTACGAGGTATTTATTTTAGTAAATTTTATTCATCTATGTGAATTTTATGGTTTTCATTTGAATGTTAATGGATTTGGGGACTATTATGTTTTTGTAGAAAATATTGAAGAAATGAGGGTAAATTTATAATTTTAGAAGCACTTAATTTCTTGATAATTTAATAAACTTTACTTGATTTTAGGATTATTTTAAATAAAAGTTTATTTTAGGAACAAAATGTTTATGAAACATATTTATGATAATTATTTACCAATTAGATTCCAATTTGACTGATAGATTTTGAATAGTAAATGATATTTAAATTATAATTTTATGATATATTTAAAAAGTTGATTAAATCAGTTGATTTTTAAAAATATTTTGGTGAAACCGAAAATTTTGATTGATTTTACAGTAAAAAAAAAGGATGGTCAATTAATTATTATCATTTTTCCATTTATTGATTTCGTGGATATCAATCACAAAAGTAGTATATTGTAGAGATTTTTAAGAGGATGCTCAGTGTGGTTAACAATATACATATGAAAATCGTTGAATTATATCTATGGGTTGACTGGTAATTTTTATTGAATTTATACTTGATTTACTGATTAATTTTAATTATTTGAGCAACATGATATATATTTTATGATTTTACATTAATTTAGTGAAATTAAATTTATGTGGGAAACATAGACTTTATTCGATTTTAGTCATTTTTGATGAATTTTTTATTTGATTGAATTTGTTGCCAGAATCAAATTGTGGTGATTTTCGACGGAAAATGTTGGGTATCGATAACAATTTTGTAATACTTTAAAGAAAATTGATTTTTATTGGTAAAATTAAGATTTTTATTTTAAGGGAATTTGATCAGTTGAATACATATAGTAAATATGATCCGATTTTTAAAGATCTTATTCGGTTAAATATAGATTTCTAAAGAAATTTTACCTTGTAGGTTATTACCAAAAATATGTGTATTGTTGGTGCAGTGGGGGAAAATGTGATTTCAAGGGAAATGATTGGTTAAGAGGAAATTTTGTGATATTTTAAGGGGAAATAATCTATTAAGAACAAGTTTGTTGTCATTTTTAAGGGAGTTGAGTTGGTTGAATATCTGTGTTCAAAGAATAAATATTTTATAAATGGAGAATATAGAGGAGGAATTTATAATATTTTTAAGGGGCTTTGTTCAGATAGATATCAAGATGTGTGTAAATCTTTTGAGAGAGTGGAAATATTGTCATTTAAAAGAGAAATGATTGTTTAAGAAAAGAATTTATGATCTTTTAAGGGGAAATAATTGGTCACGAGATGGATTTCAAGAAATTTATTCTGTTGAATATCGATATGTTGGTGATTTTTATGAAAATAATGAATATAGCGGGGATTATTGTAATTTAAAGAGAAATGATTGGTTGAGAGGTGAATTTATAATATTTTTAAGGGGATTTGATTGGTCAAGAGAGGAATTTTATTTTAAGATGATTTCAAGAGATTTATTCGGTTGAATATCAATATGTCGGTGATTTTTTATGAAAACAATGAATATAGCGGGGATTATTGTAATTTAAAGAGAAATGATTGGTTGAGAGGTGAATTTATAATATTTTTAAGGGGATTTGATTGGTCAAGAGAGGAATTTTATTTTAAGATGATTTCAAGAGATTTATTCGGTTGAATATCAATATGTCGGTGATTTTTTATGAAAATAATGAATAAAACTGGGATTAATCTCATTTAAAGAGAAATGATTGGTTGAGAGTAAATTTTATTTTAGGGGAAAACGATAAGATAAGAACGGAATTTATGATATTTTTATGGGGATTTATTCGTTTAAATATCTATGTTAAAGGATGGATACTTAGTGAAATCGATACATTTTCATTGGTTTAAGGGTTATCAAAATATATCAATAAGATTTTGGTTAATTTTAATGATATTATTGGAATCTGAATAAAATATACGATACGTGTTCGGTTCTAAGAAATAGTTTGATTCATGTAACTATTTGTATACAAGTAAGTATTTATTTGATTTTATTATAAATTTGTAATTTAATTTAATTAAAAACTAAATTTACTAGTATTTAAAAACTTTTAATTAATCATTACATATGTTGTTATTGACAATTTTCTGAATAATTTAAATATTTACGATTATTTCCAGGAATGAAGAGAAATTGTACGATTAAATACTATAAGAAGTCGATAATATACACTAATTTTTATTCAACAAGTACCTTGAATAAAATTTTAAAAAATGATCTAACAAATTTTTTTAATTATTTTACAACTTAGTTTATTTAACTTTTTAATTGATAAGTACTATTTTCTTTACAATTTGCTAGTATGTTGAAACTTTTTTAAAATTTTTATTCAAAGTACTAACAAATTTTATTAAAGATCTATCAAACTTGACAAAAATTATAAAACTTTGGTAATTTTAATATGTATTACTCAATAACAACTATTTTCTTACCAATTTGCCGAAGGTCTTATTTTAAAATTTCAAAGTACTAACATTATTTACAAATTAATCAGTTTTATTTAACATCTTAAAATATTTAAATTTAATCAAATTCTATTCAAATGCTAATCATAATTTAAGGATAAGTCTTATTTTTACAAAATCAAATATTTTACAAAATTAAACATACATATTTGGATTTTTAGTAGATTTTATCGGTATCTATCAGTACACAAGTACCTGTTCCATGTGGTTTTTTAAGCTTTGTTAGAAATTCAACTTATTTAGTGGTTGGTCGATAACCATTTAATTTTAGTAATGTGGTAGATGATAATTATTTTATCTATTAACTTTATTTAATGTTTAGAAACTTAAAAATCTAATAATTTACAATAAATATATGAAAATTTATTTCAAGTACAGTGAAAGTAATGTATGTTTTGTGAAATTAATTTAAAAATATTTTTCTAATCAAGTTTATACTTACTAATTAATTTGTCATTCAGTAAACAACAACAGTGTGAGTGAAAAGAAAATCTATAAAAATAAATTTAAGTAATTTTTTTTTTTGAGCTGTTAGCAATTAATTTATTTAGGGCATGTGAAAAATAAATGAAAAGGTTGACATTCATCTTTGAAAATAACTTTTAATAAATGTTCATTGTTGGACGCAATTAAAAATATTACAAAAATGATAGAAAAATTTCAAAGATTTTTAACTAAGTTTTACAAAATAATTTCAATAAATCACATACAAGACTGTAAAGAAATAAATTTTTATTCAGAGAAAATACAACAATTGATTGGGCTTCAATGATTAATAGTTTCTTGATAGCAATCAGGTAACTAAACAACAAAACAATTTGGAGACATCAATGATCGATAAAAGAGTCGAGAAGTTAATAAAATTTCAACTTGTATTTCTTTTGTTCAACCCTTTATGTGATTTATTTCAAAATTAGTTGGTCAGTAACCTATCATTAATATTTGTTGGTTCAGTAATTAGTTTTTGATATTGATTTGTTCGGTAACTAGTTATTGATAAAATATTGTGAGTGTGTGAATAACCAAGTATTTTAAGGGGAAATGATTGAGAGAAAATTTTATTTTTAAATGAGTTAAGTTGGTTGAATATCGGTGTTGAAAGAGTAAATATTATTTAAATATGTCATTTTAATGAATAAGTAAATTATTGAATGCCTAGTATGTATAGAGAGTTGCACAGTACTCAGTTATTTGTACACAGTACCTAGTGATTGTTGTTCAGTTATTAATGGATTATTCAGTGTGTATCAGTATTCAGAAGTTGATACCAAGTAAATATAGCAATGGATTTGGTTTCAATGAATTTGATTAATTATCACCTGATAACGACAAGATAACTAAGCAACCAAAAAATTTGGACACTTCAATGATCGATAAAATAGTGAAAAAGTTAATAAAATTTCAACTTGTATTTCTTTTTGTTAACCTTTTATGTGATTTATTTCAAAATTAGTTGGTCAGTAACCCGTCATTAATATTTATTGATTCAGTAATTAGTTTTTGATATTGATTTGTTCAGTAACTAGTTATTGATAGCATATTGTGAGTGTGTGAATAACCAAGTATTTTAAAGGGAAATGATTGAGAGAAACTTTTATTTTTTAAGTGGGTTGAGTTGATTCAATATCTGTGTTGAAAGAGTAAATATTATTTAAATATGTCATTTTAATGAATAAGTAAATTATTCAATGCCTAATATGTATATAGAGAGCTGTACAGTACTCGGTTATTTGTATACAGTACCTAGTGATTGTTGTTCAGTTATTAATGAATTATTCACTGTGTATGGGTTATCAGTGTTCAGAAGTTGATACCAAGTAAGTTAATTTTTTATGTTTTCTGAAAGTATTATTATTATTATTATTTATTATTATTATTATTATTATTATTATTATAATTATTATTATTATTATTATTTTATTATTTTTTTTTATTAAGGATGGGTTGCTCTTGCGAATGACTACCACCTACCTTAGGCAATACTATGTAACACTGAAACTCAAAAATTTAATTTAATAAAATTCTTTGAAAAAAGTTTTTGAAAAATTTCTTTGAAAATTTGATCGTAATCAACGTGTATAAAAAAGTCATTGTACAAATTATACTAAAAAATTTCATTGTAAGATTACATTCAAAATTTTTTCAATTAAAAACATGTGTAAAAATTTCATTGTAAAATTATCCTAAAAATTTCATCTTTAAAAATTATATATAAAAAATTCATCGATAAAATTATACTAAAAATTCTATTTAAAAATCATGTATAAAAAATTTCATTGTAAAATTATCCTAAAAATTTCATCTTTAAAAATCATGTATAAAAAATTCCATTGTAAATTTATGTTAAAATTTTTATCATTTAAAAATATGTATAAAAATTGATCGATAAAACTATACTAAAAATTTTATTTAATAAATTTTATCATGCAATATTGTCGACTCTTTAACTTTAAAAATTCTTACCTTATGTAATTTACCTTTTGACCCTCTATTTACTTTTTAAAAATTCTTACCTTATGTAATTTGCATACTATAACTGCTTTTAAAATTTTCAGCTTTAAAAATTACCCTTATGTAACTTAACTGTTGACTCTCTATTTAATTTAAAAAAAAAAATTCTTACCTAACCTACCATACTTTACTCTAGGCACCTTAAGTTACTTTAAGAACCTTAATTTACTTAAATTTATTCTAACGTAGTTTAAATTACTCTGATGTACCTTAATTTACTTTATGAACCATAATTTACTTAAATGTACTCCAATGTACTTAAATTGACTTTCGACCCTTTAATTTACTTTAATGTACTCTAATGTATCTTAATTTACTAGAGGAACCTTAATTTACTCTAATATACTTAAATATATTCTAATGTACTTTAATTTATCTAAATTTACTTTAATATACTTTAATGTATCCTAATGTACTTTAATTTACTTTAGACCCTTTAATTTACCTTAATTTACTTTAATATACTCTAATGTATTCTAATGTACTTTAATTTACTTTAGGTAATTTAAATTATTTTTATCTAGAGCCTAAATTTGCCTATGAAAATTGTGTGAACAAATATTTCAAGTGTTTTTTTTAACAAGCCTATAAAATACCCCTGTCAATTTTTTTATCAGTAGGCGTTTCAAGCCATTTTTATTTTATGCCAATATTTACCTATAGAAAGTATTGAGACCAAATATTGCATTGTTTTTTATTACGAGTTAAAAATATCCCTGACTATAATGTGTTCATCTTAGGTGATTCAAGCCATTTTTATTTTAGTCTTTTTCAAAAATACTTCTTGACAATAGTGTGATTAAAAAAAAAATTTTGTGAATGAAAATACCCTCTCTGACTATCTTAGGCGATTTGAGCCGATTTTAATTTTATGCTTTTTTATCGTTAGGCGATTCAAGCCAATTTATTTTAGTCTTTTTCAAAAATACCCCCCTGACTATAGTGTGATTAAAAAAAAAATTTATTCAAAAAAAAATATTTCAATTTCATTTCAAAAATTCGCCAAAATTTGAATTTAAAAAAAATGTTCCAAAAATTTGAATTCAAAAAAAAATCGCGCCAAAAACTCGAAAAAAATTTCGAAAAAAAATACACAAAAAATTTCGAAAAAAAAATACACACAAAATTAATTAAGTTGATTACATCATTATGTAATCAAGATAATCCGAAATTTAATCTGCAATAATCCCCCCCCTATGTTTTTTTTAGGTTGCAGTAAGCTACTAACTACCTACTCTTTTGTCTGAAATGGTTAAGGATAATCTTTTGGATACATCTAATTACCCTTCTACTCATCCGCTTTATTCTAAAAAACTTGATTCGGTCAATGGAAAAATTTAAGGACGAAAGTAAGGGAGAAGGTTATGACGAATGGGTTTTCCTTTGACCCAAATGTTATAGTTTGTTAGGTAAATCTTCTTGTCTAAAAGCTAAGGGTATATCGTTAAAGGATACCGGTCTAACACATAAAACTTATAAAGAGTGTTATGAGAAAAACTCCACCTTTTCTGTACCACAATTTCGTATTGGTACAAACAATCATCAACTTTATAGTTTTAAAAATAGTAAAGTTGCACTAACAAACAAAGAGGATAAAAGGGTTTGGGTAGAAAAGAATGTAAGCCTGGCATACGGTCATTATATGATTGAGACTGACAATGAATAAAGATAATAATTTTCCACATGATTATCCGACAGCACGTCCAACAGCACATCCAACAGCCTATCAAACAGATCATGTAACAGCTCATCCAACTGTTCATTGAATTAATAAATGTATACCTATATACGTTCTTGTTCTTATTCTTTATTTTGTAATTTTTT
This sequence comes from Schmidtea mediterranea, assembly GCA_022537955.1. Taxonomy (NCBI): domain Eukaryota; kingdom Metazoa; phylum Platyhelminthes; order Tricladida; family Dugesiidae; genus Schmidtea; species Schmidtea mediterranea. The sequence goes on from CM039679.1 coordinate 285,978,743, forward strand.
TTTGTGTTTACATTAAATATTAGTTTTTTTTTGTTTTTGTCAGGGGGGGGTACCAAAAAGTGCGCCAGATGGGACACATCTACCTACTTACTTGGTATCAACTGCTGAACACTGATAACCCATACACAGTGAATAATTCATTAATAACTGAACAACAATCACTAGGTACTGTATACAAATAACCGAGTACTGTACAGCTCTCTATATACATATTAGGCATTGAATAATTTACTTATTCATTAAGATGACATATTTAAATAATATTCAACACAGATATTGAATCAACTCAACTCACTTAAAAAATAAAATTTTCACTCAATCATTTCCCCTTAAAATACTTGGTTATTCACACACTCACAATATGTTATCAATAACTAGTTACTGAACAAATCAATATCAAAAACTAATTACTGAACCAATAAATATTAATGATGGGTTACTGACCAACTAATTTACAAATAAATCACATAAAAGGTTAACAAAAAGAAATACAAGTTGAAATTTTATTAACTTTTTCACTATTTTATCGATCATTGATGTGTCCAAATTGGTAAAATTTTTGGTTGCTTAGTTACCTTGTCGTTATCAGGCGATAATTAATCAAATTCATTGAAACCAAATCCATTGTTATATTTACTTGGTATCAACTTCTGAATACTGATAACCCATACACAGTAAATAATTCATTAATAACTGAACAACAATCACTAGATACTGTATACAAATAACCAAGTACGGTACAACTCTCTATATACATACTAGGCATTGAATAATTTACTTATTCATTAAAATGTCATATTTAAATAATATTTACTCTTTAAACATCGATATTCAACCAACTTAACTCACTTAAAAAATAAAATTTTCACTCAATCATTTCCCCTTAAAATACTTGGTTATTCACACACTCACAATATGTTATCAATAACTAGTTACTGAACAAATCAATATAAAAAATTTTTACTGACCAAGAAATCTTTAAATAAAAGCACATAAAAATTTGAACAATCAAAAGAAATACAATTTTATTAACTTCTCGACTCTTTTATCGATCATTGATGTCTCCAAATTGTTTGGTTGTTTAATTACCTGATTGCTATCAAGAAACTATTAATCATTGAAGCTCAATCAATTGTTGTATTTTCTCTGAATAAAAATTTATTTCTTTACAGTCTTGTATGTGATTTATTGAAATTATTTTGTAAAACTTAGTTAAAAAACTTTGAAATTTTTCTACCATTTTTGTAATATTTTTAATTGCGTCCAACAATGAACAATTACTAAACGTTATTTTCAAAAATGAATGCCAACCTTTTCATTTATTTTTCACATGCCCTAAATAAATTAATTGCTAACACATCAAAAAATTACTTAAATTTATTTTTATAGATTTTCTAATCTTTTCACCCCCAACTCTTATTGTTTACTGAATGATAAATTAATTAGTAAGTACAAGTAGTGGTTAATCTAATTGCTAGTGAAAAGAAACTTGATTAGAAAAAGATACTTAATTTAATTTCTCAAAACATATATTACTTTCATTGTACTTGGAATAAATTTTCATATATTTATTGAAAATGATTCGACTCTTTAAATTATTAACTCAAAGATGCTAAAGGTTTGAATAAAACTGATATAAAAAGAATAATATCTACCACATTACTAGAAATTAAATGATTATCGACCAACAACTAAATAAGTTGAATTTCTAACAAAGCTTAAAAAACTACACGAAACAGGTACTGATAGATACCGATAAAATCTACTAAAAATTCAAATATGTATGTTTATTTGTTGTAAAATATTTGTTTTTGTAAAAATAACACTTATCCTTAAATTATGATTATCATGTGATTAGACTTTGATTAAAGCTGTGAGAAATATTTTAAGTTGTTAAATTTTAAATAAAACTGTTTAATTTGTAAATAATGTTAGTACTTTGAAGAAATATTAGAATAAGACCTTCAGCAAATTGGTAAGAAAATAGTAGTTATTGAGTAATACTTATTAAAATTACTAAAGTTTTATAATTTTTGACAAGTCTTGATATATCTTTAATAAAATTGTTAGTACTTTGAATAAAATATTTTAAAAAAAGTTTCAACACAGTAGCAAATTGTAAAGAAATAGTACTTATCAATTAATTAAATTAACTGAGTTGTAAAATAATTGAAAAAATTTGTTAGATTTTTAAAAATTTTAAGTTTGTTAGGTAATTGTTCTAGATACTTGTTGAATGAAAATTAATTGTACAATTTCTTTTAATTCGTAGAAATAATCGTAAATATTTAAATTATTCAGAAAATTGTCAATAAAAACCTAAATAATGGGTAACAAAAAAGTTTTAAATACTAGTCAATTTTAGTTTTTAATTTAATTGAATTACAAATATTTTAATAAAATCAAATAAATAGTTACATGAATCAAACAATTTCTTAAAACTGAAATCTTATCGATATATCCTAATTAACCTTAAATCAATGAAAAAAGTAACAATTTTCCTAAGTATCTTAATAATTCAACCAACTCAATCCCCTTAAAAATACTATAAATTCGCCTCATAACCAATCATTTCTCTTCAAATGTTAGTTTTTACTCCATTATATCAACTATATTCATAATTTTCATAAAAACCTATCAAGTAGATAATATTTACCCTTTGAACACTAATATTCATTCCAGTAAATTCCTTTAAAAATATTATAAATTCCTCTCTTGACCAATCATTTTCCAACAAATAACAATATTTCAAGCCATATTCAATATTTTTCATAAAAATCATAACAATACACATTTCTATAATATTTAACCTTTTAATAACAATATTTAACTAACTCAAACCCCCTAAAATGACAACAAACTTGTTCTTAATCGACTATTTTTCACTAAAATAAATTCCACTCATGACCAATCTTTTCCCATCAAATAACACTTTTCCCTACTCTACCAACTATATTCATTATTTTTATAAAAATCACCTATTAAATAACGATACTTAACCGACTCAACACATTAAAAATATCAACAAATCTGCTGTTAATCGATTATTTCCCATTAAAAGATCATAAATTCTCTTCTTAACCAATTGTTTTCAATAAAATAAAATTTACTCTCAACAAATCATTTCTCTTTAAATGACATTAATCCCAGTTAAATTCATTATTTTCATTTTTTTGTTACCCATTATTTAGGTTTTTATTGACAATTTTCTGAATAATTTAAATATTTACGATTATTTCCAAGAATATTGAATTTATTATTATTTATCCGGAAATTGTAGAATTAAATACTGTGAGCAGTAGATAACATATACTAATTTTCATTCAACAAGTTCCTAGAACAATTACCTAACAATCTTATAAAATTTTAAAAAATGATCTAATAAATTTTTTAATTATTTTACAATTCAGTTAATTTTTTTTTTTTTTAAATTTGCTACTATGTTGAAGCTTTCTTTAAAAAATATTATTTAAAGAACTAACAAAATTAATCAAATTTATTTAAAATTTACATGTTTCCCACTACTTTAATCAAATTCTATTCACCAGCTAACCACAATTTAATAAAAATAATTTCTACAAAGACTAATAGACAATCACATACATTTTTCCTATAAGTTTGGGTTTTAGTAAGTGATATCAGTACACAAGAACCGATGTATGTATTGAAGCATGGTATCAGAAATTATAGTTATTTGATTTTAGTAATGCTGTAGATATTATTTTTTTTTCTATCAGTTTTATTCAAACCTTTAGCATCTTTGAGTTAATAATTTAAAGAGTCGAATCATTTTCAATAAATATATGAAAATTTATTCCAAGTACAATGAAAGTAATATATGTTTTGAGAAATTAATTTAAGTATCTTTTTCTAATCAAGTTTCTTTTCACTAGCAATTAGATTAACCACTACTTGTACTTACTAATTAATTTATCATTCAGTAAACAATAAGAGTTGGGGGTGAAAAGATTAGAAAATCTATAAAAATAAATTTAAGTAATTTTTTTTGATGTGTTAGCAATTAATTTATTTAGGGCATGTGAAAAATAAATGAAAAGGTTGGCATTCATTTTTGAAAATAACGTTTAGTAATTGTTCATTGTTGGACGCAATTAAAAATATTACAAAAATGGTAGAAAAATTTCAAAGTTTTTTAACTAAGTTTTACAAAATAATTTCAATAAATCACATACAAGACTGTAAAGAAATAAATTTTTATTCAGAGAAAATACAACACTTGATTGAGCTTCAATGATTAATAGTTTCTTGATAGCAATCAGGTAATTAAACAACCAAACAATTTGGAGACATCAATGATCGATAAAAGAGTCGAGAAGTTAATAAAATTGTATTTCTTTTGATTGTTCAAATTTTTATGTGCTTTTATTTAAAGATTTCTTGGTCAGTAAAAATTTTTGATATTGATTTGTTCAGTAACTAGTTATTGATAACATATTGTGAGTGTGTGAATAACCAAGTATTTTAAGGGGAAATGATTGAGTGAAAATTTTATTTTTTAAGTGAGTTAAGTTGGTTGAATATCGATGTTCAAAGAGTAAATATTATTTAAATATGACATTTTAATGAATAAGTAAATTATTCAATGCCTAGTATGTATATAGAGAGTTGTACCGTACTTGGTTATTTGTATACAGTATCTAGTGATTGTTGTTCAGTTATTAATGAATTATTTACTGTGTATGGGTTATCAGTATTCAGAAGTTGATACCAAGTAAATATAACAATGGATTTGGTTTCAATGAATTTGATTAATTATCGCCTGATAACGACAAGTAACTAAGCAACCAAAAATTTTACCAATTTGGACACATCAATGATCGATAAAATAGTGAAAAAGTTAATAAAATTTCAACTTGTATTTCTTTTTGTTAACCTTTTATGTGATTTATTTGTAAATTAGTTGGTCAGTAACCCATCATTAATATTTATTGGTTCAGTAATTAGTTTTTGATATTGATTTGTTCAGTAACTAGTTATTGATAACATATTGTGAGTGTGTGAATAACCAAGTATTTTAAGGGGAAATGATTGAGTGAAAATTTTATTTTTTAAGTGAGTTGAGTTGATTCAATATCTGTGTTGAATATTATTTAAATATGTCATTTTAATGAATAAGTAAATTATTCAATGCCTAATATGTATATAGAGAGCTGTACAGTACTCGGTTATTTGTATACAGTACCTAGTGATTGTTGTTCAGTTATTAATGAATTATTCACTGTGTATGGGTTATCAGTGTTCAGCAGTTGATACCAAGTAAGTTAACTTTTTATGTTTTCTGAAAGTATTATTATTATTATTATTTATTATTATTATTTTTTTTATGAAGGATTGGTTGCTGCAGAGTGGAGGAGATGGGTTGCTCTTGTGAATTACTACTACCTACCTTAGGCATTACTATGTAACACTGAAACTCAAAAATTTAATTTAATAAAATTCTTTGAAAAAAGTTTTTGAAAAATTTCTTTGAAAATTTGATTGTAAGATTACATTAAAAAATTTTTCAATTAAAAACATGTTTAAAAATTTCATTGTAAAATTATCCTAAAAATTTCATCTTTAAAAATTATATATAAAAAATTCATCGATATAATTATACTAAAAATTTTATTTAAAAATCATGTTTAAAAAATTTCATTGTAAAATTATGTTAAAAATTTTATTATTTAAAAATATGTATGAAAAATTTCATTGTAAAATTATGTTAAAAATTTTATCATTTAAAAATATGTATAAAAATTGATCGATAAAACTACACTAAAAATTTTATTTAATAAATTTTATCATGCAATATTGTCGACTCTTTAACTTTAAAAATTCTTACCTTATGTAATTTGCCTACTATAACTGCTTTAACATCTTTAAAAATTACCCTTATGTAACTTAACTGTTGACTCTATTTAATTTAAAAAAATTCTTACCTAACCTACCATACTTTACTCTAGGCACCTTAAGTTACTTTAAGAACCTTAATTTACTTAAATTTATTCTAACGTACTTTAAATTACTCTGATGTACCTTAATTTACTTTATGAACCATAATTTACTTAAATGTACCCCAATGTACTTAAATTGACTTTCGACCCTTTAATTTACTTTAATTTACCTTATTGTACTCTAATGTATCTTAATTTACTAGAGGAACCTTAATTTACTCTAATATACTTAAATGTATTCTAATGTACTTTAATTTACTTTAATTTATCTAAATTTACTTTAATATACTCTAATGTATCTTAATTTACTTTACACCCTTAAATTTACCTTAATTTACTTTAATATACTCTAATGTATTCTAATGTACTTTAATTTATCTTAATTTACTTTAGGTATTTTAAATTATTTTTATCTAGAGCCTAAATTTGCCTATGAAAATTGTGTGAACAAATATTTCAAGTGTTTTTTTTAACAAGCCTATAAAATACCCCTGTCAATTTTTTATCAGTAGGCGATTCAAGCCATTTTTATTTTATGCCTATATTTACCTATAGAAAGTATTGAGACCAAATATTGCATTGTTTTTTATTACGAGTTAAAAATATCCCTGACTATAATGTGTTCATCTTAGGCGATTTGAGCCAATTTTAATTTTATGCTTTTTTTATCGTTAGGCGATTCAAGCCAATTATATTTTAGTCTTTTTCAAAAATACCCCTTGACTATAGTGTGATTGAAAAAAAAATTTTATGGATGAAAATACCCTCTGACCATCGTAGGCGATTTGAGCTAATCTTAATTTTAAGCTTTTTTTATCGTTAGGCGATTCAAGCCAATTTATTTTAGTCTTTTTCAAAAATACCCCCTGACTATAGTGTGATTGAAAAAAAAATTTATTCAAAAAAAATATTTCAATATTCTTTCAAAAATTCGCCAAAATTTGAATTTAAAAAAATGTTCCAAAAATTTGAATTTAAAAAATAAATCGCGCCAAAAACTCGAAAAAAATTTCGAAAAAAAAATACACACAAAAATTAATTAAAATACACACAAAATTAATTAAGTTGATTACATCATTATGTAATCAAGATAATCCGAAATTAATCTGTAAATAAACCCCCCCCCTACCCCTATTTTTTTTGTGTCAGAGTGCTCATAACTACCTACTATAAGGATTTTTTTGTTCAATTTAAATCTTTTAATGCGACAAACTCAACTTTGTTAGCTGATTGTGAAGAAATGCTCTCCGATATAGTCAAAGGTGCTAACGGTCTTAAAGCAAGATATGTTAATGGACAGATGAAGACGATGTCGTTGGCAGCGCACGATAGGATTACAGCGATGATAAATTTAACGATAGTGGAGATGGCAAAGGTAATATCAAAATCCTATGTACCTCGCACCATTTCCTGAAAATATAGGAGGACGAAAATTCAACAATAATAATGATTTGCTTTCAATATATTACCGGCGAATGTGAAACATCGTATTCACGATGAAATCTCATTTGTAAGTGTAGATTTTTCTGTAAAAGTGATGTAATGGTCCAATGCAATGAAAGGCTATTAAGCGAGAATATAGAATGAAAATATTGAATATTCATAGTTGAAAAGTAGACGAAAAAAATATTTAAAGTAAAAATTAAAAGTTGAAAATTTGAATGGTTTCAACTAAATGACATTCTGAGTAGAATTTATGTGAAATTATTTCTAATGGCGGTTTGAAAGGAAAAAAACGCGAATTCGGTAGCAATTAAAGTGTGATATCGGATTCTGTGATAAATTAGTAATCAAGTTATTATTGATAATATTTAATAGTGTTTTCCGAATGGTCTAACATGCACTTAGCACTAGATTTAAATATTAATCAATTAATGAAACTAAATAATTCAAAATATATTTATATTAAATTTTTTGCCATATTATTTATTGATTTAACATGGATTTTAAGGAAGATTTTTGAATATTCCCAATTTTCTTAGATACAATTTTTATTCCAGCATTTTAAATAACTGTAACTGTATTAATTCTATTTAATGGATTATTTCAAAGTTATTCTGAAATTTTAGACATTATTTTAAATTTATATTTGAAAGATAAATGTTATTTGAATATTTTAATCAATTTGAAAATATAATGATATTTAATTAAATCATAACTATTACTTTACATCATTATTGTTTTCTTAAATAATAATATTTGTTAAAATAGTTTGTTCAATGATTTTCATATTTAAGATAAGAACAATTTTTCACCTCGTACACAATATTTTGGCATAGGCTTTATCAATTGTGTATTTCAAATATTTTGTGCTCTGCAAATGATTTTTTGGGAAGTTTAATAGTTAATCAAAGAAAAAACTCAATGTTTTAATAATTAAAAATGCCAACTGTATATTCTATAAAATAACATTTTACTATATATTTCGACCGTTCAAAATGTCTTCTTCAGGCTAGAAATCACATTGACAAAATGTAAATGAAAATAGGAAAATCTAAACACATTAATCAATAATAATCGTATTCAACTCAAATTACAAAATTTAATTTTAATTTTAAAAAAATATAAAAATCAAAAATTCATTAAATTAAAGTATTTATTAAAATTAAAAAAAATAATTAAATTTAAAATCTCAAAATAAAACTTTAAATTTTAAAATTAGTTTTTACAAAACATCAAAAACCACATACACACAATTCAAATTACATTACTTAAATACATTCAAAATACATGTAAACTGAACATTTTGAACATTATATAGGATTAAAAGATTTTATCAACAACGTCTCACAAGTTATTCTTTCCCAATATTGACTCAGATTTTTTGCAATTATCTTGAAGTCAGACATATCTATCTTTTTACTAGTACGTTTTCTAAAATGATCACTAATTTAGCCAATCCATTCGGTCGGCAATACTCAAGAACTCGAGTACAGAGATGACGCGCAGTTTCTCCAAAAATAGTTATAAGAACTTTGTTCATAATATTATAATGTTTGGTTTTTATAGAAAGTCGGTGCTTAGGTCTGACTCCTTGGTGTCCTTATTTAATCGATTCAATTAACCCAACAAATAAGATTTATTTCCAATCTATATATCACAATTTTATTCAAAACCTTCAGAAAAATCGATTAAATCCACAATACTATGCACAATTACTCTGCACAAATTCACAATAAATCAATACGTAGGGATACGTCTTCCTGGTGCGCAAGAATTCAATTTGTTTGGTTGACTGATATCCCTTCTAAGATTATTACCTGCTTTGCTGAACTCTTGAAAATATTCTCTTCAACCAACTAGCAACTTTGTTGATTTGCCTTTCACTTTTATACACATCTCACAATCAGGTCACTTGCAAACCAAAATGGTTTTAGCATTTTTGACATCTCTCTTTCTAAATCGAAATTAGATACTTCAGGGCTCCTGGGGTATCCATTTATTTATAATAAATATATTGGTGGTGGGTTCTCCTTTTATCCCGGGTTTCCTTCGTCAACCAATTTCGTTTTCTGTAATTAGATAATTTTGTTGACGTTCCGGGTTTCTCACACTGTTCGGGTTTTCTATTGGCTCAAACTTCCCATTAGTCAATTAATTTTTAATTAATTTCTATTTTTATTAAATATTTCTTTCTAGGGACCCCCAATCGATTTAATTTATTTATATTTGGATTCGTCTCGTCATTTGGCATCCGCCATACCCGTTTCCCCCGATAAATATTTATTTTAAAATTTTTAATTGATTTTGCCTTTTTAATTATTATTTTGAATATTAAGTTTTTATTGATTTTTCATAACTGATAATCATGTTGAAAATATCGATGCATTTATTAGATGTCATACTAAATGCTTCGTAGAACCACTGTCGTAGAAATGGTCATAGAATGCTTGATTTCAATGTGCGTAAATATCATCGAAGGAGTATTACATAATTAGAATCTTGCCGAATCGCATCACAACCTTATAAGTGAAGTTGATTTTGATTTGAAAGGAGTTTCTGTCTTATGTAAATTCGTAAATGTCCGTCTTCTAAAAGACTATAAAAGTCAAGGCCTGGTTAAAACTCATCAAAAAGATCTTTGACAAGACCAGAACGAAGATGAAGAAAGTATAATTTAACCTCATAATATCATGATATCGACATTGTAAAATGAAGACATTAACGAAGTGCAATAAAATATTAATACTCGTGAATTAAAAACAGGAAATATAAAAATCAAACAAAATGATTCTTCTATTTGTCGATGTTAATATTAACAGAACAATTTTGATGAACGTCCTTAATATAAAAATGACAGTGAACTCGATTTTTAAGTTGCAAATAACAAGTATATTCATTAAAATATAAGAATAACTTTCAGGCATTCGAAGGTTTATCCCAAATCATTACTAAAGAAAGATATTTCTAAATCATTGAATTCTAACAACAGATATTTCAAAAATTAAGAAAATAAAATTCTACTGCTCTCACGCAAACGCCATTTATTCAGAAACTTTATTCACCATTAAGGAAGGTAGATTTGCGCCTTACTTTGCTCTCATGCAAACTAATTTCATTTCAATCGGTTTATATTTCTTCAAACTTATTTTGACCAAACCAATGATAACAAAATGTAGGAAATTTTTTTGAATAATCAATTAGCACTTTCTACAAAAATTCCTTCCATCTCCTCCTCTATGTTATATGGTGAATTTATTTCATTTTAAAGCAGAATAATTTCGTTTTCCAATCTGTATTTATCTTGTTTATACTGTAGCAGCAGATTCAAACTTAAGCTTCTCTTAGTTCAAAGCCATAATCAAACCCCGAGCTAGGTAAACCTTAAAATATTTCAGTAATTTTTCCACAATCACTTTCAAGTTAATCTATTTCTCATTTTTTCTGAATAATCGATAAGTATAAAACTTGCACTAAATTAGCACATAATTGCTGTATCCAAATCTGTTACTTATGTTTGAGTTTTAAATAAACAACTAATTACTGGCACTAGAATTAAAAAACATGGACAACAGGCTGAAAATGGAAACCCAAAGTGAATTGTTGTATCCTCCCAAACAAAATTCACTGTAAAAGTCATAAATATTTTATCTAAATCAACTTCTTGAATTGTGAAATTTTCATGTTAATATTTATGTAAATAATTCGACAACCTTTGATAAAAAAATCTTCTAGTGTTTTACGATAATTGGTATACAGTTTTTGATCCTAACACTGAAATTCCGGTTCATTTCGGAGATCCATCCAGACAAAAGGCTTTACCAGCTGAATTGACAATATATGAAGATGAGATGGAAGGTCGATCTATTCTGGCAAGCTGTATTACTGAAAATAATAATTTGAGCTCTTTGAGACATTGGGTTAATCGTGTTATAAAGGAAAATCCCGAATTAAATGATTTCAGAGTTGTATTTAGGGTAAATCTTGGCCCCGGGGATTTAGTTAACAAATAAATAAATTTGGTTCTTCAATTCTGATTTATTTTGAAGATAAATACTTAATTAAAATTTTTATTATATTTGTAATTATCGGTATATTTATTAATCTTGTTATATTTATTAAGGTTGTGCTAGTTTAGGTTACTAGTTAGTTCCAGCTTTTGTACTAGTTACATCCAAATTATCTTTGATTTTCCTTCTTTGGCTTCTTTATGTCTTGTATTACACTGTGTGCAAATCATACCTTACAATCTTGATAGCCCATCTAGAATCGAGTGTTTTTCCCCCTTTCATGTATTTCAGTTCAAAATCACATTCAGCCAGATTAACTAGTCATTAAAATTGTGTATTGATTGGCGTTTTTGAAGTGTTCATAAATACCAATGCTTTGTGATCAGTACGAATTATGAACTTTTCCCGTAAAGCTAAAAGGATCACGATGAGCTGCTAGAAGAAATATTTAAAAGTTTCCTTCGGTGTGTGGAAACTGTATTTCATTTTTAGTCCAAACTATATCTTTGTTACATCTAGATGTTGCATATAATGGTTCTGCGATTCTGGCATAGTCTTTGATGAATTTTTTGAAATAGTTTTTTAATCCTGATTGTTTTTAACATTTTTGTGCTTCTACTTTCTCAATTTCTTCAACTTTTTTTCTGTTTGTTTGAATACCCTTCCCGTTTGCTGTATGCCCATAGAAGCAAAGTTCGGTTTTATTGAATTCGCATTTTTCTGAATTTATCTTCAACCCTTCCATTTAAATTCTTTTAAATAATTCTTCTATTAGCTCGTCGTGATCTTTTTAGCTTTTCCCAGATATCAAAATATTATTTAAGTAAATTTTTATTTCTTTAAGTAGCATTCCTTCCAATACTGTGTGCATTACTAGCTGAAATGTCATCGGAGCTGTTGCTAATCCAAATGATACCCTATTGAAGCAGAATTTTCTTGTTGTACTAAATCCAGTTATTTATTGGCGCCTGACTTAAATCAATTGACGAAAATATTCTTGCATCCGGGAGACATTCCAGTAAAAATATGGTACCGAGGATTTGAAAAGATTCTTATTCAGTTATCCCATTCAATCCATGATAATCTACACACATTCTGATGGATCCATATTTCTTTCCCACTATCACTAACGAAGCAATACAAGAACTATTACAACGTAGAATTATTTTTGATTTGATTTTCTTTTTATCGGGTCTTTAATTCTTTTCTTCATGCGCATTATTTGACGCCGTGTACCTCTTGTCGTCCGCATCTTCGAACTCTGCCATTGTATCAATAACACCAATGAATTTAGACTTAATCTCGTTTACAAAAACTATTGTAATAAATTTTTCACCTGATTCCATATTGTTAGTATAATCATCAAGGCATAGAGGCACAACTAATTTTCAAGGTTTATTTCAATTAAAAATAATAAATGTTGTGATATATTTGTATTTTATTTTTAAATTTAATAAACCGGATTTATTTAAGAAAATATCTTTCAAAAGCTTAATGGAAAGTTTCAAATCATACTTCGTATCTTCAAAGTGGCAATTTTTCAATAACGCTTTGATAATTTAAAGTTGTAGTGATATCAGAATTAATACTTAACATAGCCGATACATTCAGACGCTGCTGACCCATCCTGGAACGCAAGTAGTTCTTTTTTGATTACTGAATGATCTCTCGGCATCTGCAGCAGATATAGGTAACGTCATAAAATTCTCAAGGAAATAAACACATTTGGGAACAGATCGACCAGATTTTGACTCATTATTTCTAGTAGTAGATATTTTGGGTAAAGAGGAATCTTGAAATTAATTTTGTGTATTTCTTTGAGAAAAATCATTTCTTCGATGAGCGCAGGTGAACTGCAGGTGAACTTTTGAACTGCTAACAGTATATTGTGTAGATGCCTCTTTCAACTGATCGTCACTCATAGAATTGAATTGCCATAAAACTCAAAATTCTTCATGATGCTTGCAATAGCTGAGAATATTGTTGAAAGAATTTTAGTGAGTGTTGAAAGAATTTTATTGAAAACTTTTCTATAAAAGTTTTCAGCTTTCTCTTGTGTTTTATTTTATTATAAAATGGACCATTTGATCAAATTGACTGATTTTGTTAAAAAGGTTTCAAATAAGTTTAATGAGATAAAAACAAACTTCCTAAGCGTGCCCTCTTCGACTTACTTTTGCTCGAATTTATCTACTATTAGTAGTTTGGCTCCGTAAATTTAACAGATCCATTAAAACTAAATTATAATCAATTTTAAACTTTATTTCAAAAAATCTGCAAAAAATCTAATATTAAAACAACGATCTAAAGTTGTTTTAATTCATAAATGTTTTTTAGTATTTCTTTTGAGGATATTTTAGCAAGCATGAATTAACAATTAAACATGGAATATTAATACACAAACATAATAGTGACATATGAGGACTATGCCATGTGGATATTTGGTTTGAAAACAAAACAGAGATCCCGCCTAAATTTTTTTCAGGGGGAGGGGGGATTTAAATTTGTTTTAAAATTATTGGTTTTAATGAATGAAACCTTTTTTTTATTATTTGTTTAAATGTTCAAATTTAAAAAAAAATTTTAATTCATGATAAAAAAGTCTAAGTATTTTTTCTCGATTAAAAAGCCTAAAAAATAAAAATCGGTTTAAATCACCTATGATTGGTTGTACTGAGGAGTATTTTCGAATAAAAAGCCTAAATATTTTTTCATACTTAAAAACCCATAAAAATAAAATTAGATTAAATCGCCTGTCGACTAAAAATCATGAATTTTTTTTTATTTACTTTAATTATTTGTTTAAGTCAATAATATTATTTATTTATATTTTAATTATATTATTATTAAATTGTTTGTTTTAATAAAGTGAATTAAATAATTATTTTTTATGTTCATTTAATCATTTATTTAATATTATTATTTTTATTAATTTAATTATTTATTTTATATTATTATTATTCTATTATTATTAACATTTTTTTTATTTTTAAAATTTAATTGCAAGTCTAAGAATAGTTTTTCAATGTAAATAAGATAAATCATTGATAAATTTTGAATTGTAAAAATAACAAACTTTCAATCCATACAAATATTTTTATTGACAATAAAGATTAAATAAAAAAGATTAATTTTTATTTCAAATCAAAAATATCCGAGTAATATGCTTTGCGCATTTCGGCCAACAATATATGGATTGTTTGGTCACGTTTGAAATCGTGGCAACATGGACATCCATTTGAACATGTTACTCTCATACTATCTTTACAAACAATGCAATTTGCAACACATCGGTCACCAGATCCCTGAACGTTGTCATAGTGAATCTCGAGAAGTTCTTCAATGTTAATCCCTGTGAAATGGTAAATTTTTGTTGCGAGAAACTCTGGTGCGCAATAATCCAACGTATTTTTAATTCTTGGATAAAGTTCCTGAATTTTCTTTTATACATGTTAATAACGATAAACATTTTTCAAAGTAAGATGTGAAAAAATAAATTAATATGAAATTTTCAAAATAATAATAATATTAATAATAATAATAATAATAAATTCATCAACAACCAAAGAAAAAGTTAACTTAATTGGTATCAACTTCTGAATACTGATAACCCATACACACGGAACAATCAATTGATTAATAACTGAACAACAATCACTAGGTATTGTATACAAATGACTGAGTACTGTACAACTCACTATATACATACTAGGCATTGAATAATTGAGTATCTTATTCATTAAAATTCCTTATTTAACTAATATTTACCCTTTGAACATCGATATTCAACCAACTTAACCCAATTAAAAATAAAATTTTCTCTCAATCATTTCCACTTAAAATACTCGATTATTCACTATACACACACACTCACAATATGTTATCAATAACTAGTTACTGAACAAATCAATATAAAAAAAATTGTTTACTGACCAAGAAATCTTTAAATAAAAGCACATAAAAATTTGAACAATCAAAAGAAGTACAATTTCAATTACAAATTTTATTAACTTCTTCACTTTTTTATCGATCCTTGATGTCTCCAAATTGTTTGGTTGTTTAGTTAACTGGTTGCTATCAAGAAACTATTAATCAAACTCACTGAAGCCCAATCAATTGTTGTATTTTCTCCGAATCAAAATTTATTCCTTTGTTTACAGTCTTGTATGTGATTTATTGAAATTATTTTGTAAACCTTAATAGTTTTGTTTAAAAACTTTGAAATTTTTCTATTATTTTTGTAATATTTTTAATTATATCCAACAATGAACATTTACTAAAAGTTATTTTCAAATATGAATGTCAACCTTTTCATTTAATTTTCACATGCCCTAAATAAATTAATTGCTAACAGCTCAAAAGAAAAATTACTTAAATTTATTTTTACACATTTTCTAGTATAAGTGTTTGTAATTGATAGTAAAAAGAAACTTGATTAGAAAAATATTCTTAAATTAATTTCACAAAACATATATTACTTTCACAGTACTTGAAATAAATTTTCATATATTTATTGAAAATTATTAGATTTTTAAGTTTCTAAGCATCATCGAATAAAGTTAATAGATAAAATAATTACCATCTACCACATTACTAGAAATTGAATGATTATCGACCAACAACTAAATAAGTTGAATTTCTAACAAAGATTAAAAAAACTACATGGAAAAGGTACTTGTGTACTGATATATACCGATAAAATCTACTAAAAAGGCAAATATGTATGTTTAATTGTTGTAAAATATTTGTTTTTGTAAAAATAATACTTATCGTTAAATTATGACTAGCATGTGAATAGAATTTTATTAAAGTTGTGAGAAATATTTTAAGATGTTAAATAAAACTGAATAATTTGTAAATAATGTTAGTGCTTTGAAGAAATTTTAAAAAAAGACCTTCAGCAAATTGGCAAGAAAATATTAGTTATTGAGTAATACTTATTAAAATAACCGAAATTTTATAATTATTGACAAGTTTTGATATATCTTTAATAAAATTTGTTAGTACTTTGAATAAAACCTTTAAAAAAAATTCAACATAGTAGCAAATTGTAAAGAAAATAGTAATTATCAATTAAAAAAATAATTAACTTAACTAAGTTGTAAAATAATTGAAAAAATTTGTTAGATCATTTTTTAAAATTTAAAATTTGAACATTTAAACAAATAATAAAAAAAAATTTCGTTCATTAAAACAAATAATTTTAAAACAAATTTTAAGGGGGTCTCTGTTTTTTTTTCAAGCCAAATATCCACGGGGCATAGTCCTCATATGTTATTCCATAATTTAACTTTAAACTTATTTAAATTTATCATTATAATTTTATTAAAATTTGTTACATATTTTTAACACGAGAATTAACTCTTTGATTTAATTATCCTCACATCCACCATTCCATAGATGTAGCGATACAATTTAATGCATGACATCTTAATTCCGTAATTTTTCATTTCAATAAATAACTCCGTAATTCCGAGGCTCTTTATCAAATGAGGTCCGGGATCGAATGGCCCCATTGGTTCCCTTTATCCTTGGCCCTGATAATCATACACCTCATTCAAATACTACGCATATTAGTATAACACTACGTTAAAAGTTTTGTTTGCTTATTTTCTCGCTCAAATTCTTATTCATGGTGGTTACTGATGCTCCCGAATCCCATAACACAGGAGTTCTCTATCTTTTTTAAAACATGTGCACTGCCAAATCACTAACCTAGAAAACATTTTGCCATTTCTGGACATAAGTCCAATGTTAAAACCAGTAAATATTTTACTCAGAGGTGCGTTCAAAGCTAATCCAATATCAAATTTAGGGGAGTTTACAACTGATTCGTTGGAGCAAGATGTGTCAGAATGTAACAATACTTGTAGATAAAGACTTGAGTTCAGGTTTTGTGTATGGTATTAATTTAATTTTAGCTTTAAGAATAAAATCTGGGCAAACTGTCTCATTGGCTTTATTATTGTTAGAGTATTACGAAAAAAGCACAGTAAAGTCAATAAAACACTAAAATGATAAAAGTGCAACATTAATTAAAAAATTTACAATAATTCGAAAGTAGTATTGATTGGGGGAAATTAGTATGGTTGAACGCCAAATTGAGAGACGAGTCCAGAAATAATAATAAAAATTTACTGAGGGGTCCATAGGAAATAATATAAGACAAAAAAAGAAATTAAATTAAAATATTAATTACTAATGGGAAGCCCGAGGCAATGGGAAACCCGAGAGATGAGGAAAATCCGAGAGATGGGGAAAACCCGGCTGGTAGACGGAATAATATAAAAGGATAAATTGGCCTAAAAATATTAAATGGGCGTCACTGATCTATGGAGAGGTAATTATTTCCTAATTTGTAATTTAGTAATGGAGCAAACGTTGTTGACAAATGTTGGCTAAGTTGGTCTGTGGAAAGTAATTATTTTTAATAATTTAATAATGTAGCAAATGTGGTTGACAATCGTCTGAAAACAGTCTGAGCAGAAGTATAAAAGGAAAAGGAAAAACACGAAATGGCCTGTGGTAAAAGCAAACGAGTAGTGTAGTCAGGTCAGTAGAAGAATCTAAACTCAAGTAAAGTCAAAGTTATCTATCAGAAAGGATGATTATCCATTGGATAACCTACCTTAAGATAATCAAATTTATACGGTGGTTGAAGGGTGCAAATAAATCAGTGAAATTGTGATTACAAAACATTGAAATCAATCGGATTGATTTGTAACTGTGATAAAGTGCAAATAAAATTATTCTGTTGGGTTTGCTTATTTGATTCGAAAAGGACACGAAGAGTCAGAGGGAACCGACTTTCATTAATAATAACCCAACATTATATTCAGATATGGTTGATGTCCGTTTCAGTGAAACTGTAACAGTTGGTAACCAAATATAGCACGATTTTCATGGCGTCAGATTTTGATTTGGGTTTTATTAATTTAGTTACCCATAAAGTAAAAACGAGAAGGAAACCTATAACTCATAATCATAGACGTATGGTGATGAAGATGGAATTAAAGGTGAACGTGATAATTCTGAAATAGTTGAAATAATGCATAATCAAGAAATGTCAAATCCCATAAAACTCACCTACAAGTGAATCAGGATGTGTTAGGATTTAAAAAACTCAATAAGGTTACAAAAGAATTCAGTTTTCCATTGACGGATTCTCAAACAATATTTGATTCTTTATCTCGGATCTTCAGTCTTTTCTTATCTGGATTTGGGGCAAGCATATTATCAGGTATAACTTGATGAGGGATCTTAGTTAAACTCACCATTTTCTACAAAGAAAGAACAGTCTTGCTATAGTCGAATGCTTTTGCGTTGTCCACGGCTCCAACAACTTTCCAGAGACTTACGTAAATATTATTTGATGATATTTTGTATAACAGTGTTGCAGAAAATCTAGTTGATTTGCTTATGTACGGAAAACCTACGGAAGGGCATAATAATAATTTGTTGAAAATTTTCAAACGAATTAAACTAGTAGGGTTAAGATCAATCCTAAGAAATGTAGTTTTTAAAATACTGAATTAATATTCTTGAATCATAAAATTTCAGCAGACTAAATATCTACAAATAACCGTATGATAAAGAGAATTATGGTAGCTGAAATACCAAAATGCACCAAACAAATACGTTTATTTTTTCTAATGAGGCTTAACTGTTGGACACGAAAAGGAATTTCACTGGAACGACGAGTGTGAGGAAATTCTCTGAAAACTTAAACAACCATTATCAATTGCACCAGTTTTGGCGTTTCCAAATCAAGTCGATTATTTTATTTTGGATATTGACATTTGTTTTAGTGGTAACGGTACCGTTCTAAGTCAAGTACCAAATGGTTGGGAAAATTTCATAGCAAACGGCTCAAGACTTCTAAAGGACCTTCGAAAATATTGCCATCTTATTTTTCAAGCGCCTATTGCAACTCAAACAGCTGCACCTTGATCCTGCACTCATGTGAATCGACACTTATTCCGTTGAGTTGACAACCTTAGATATTTTCATCAGACAACAAAACGGATAAAAACCACATGAGCTACATCAGTGGTCCCAATCTCAAAGGCCACGGAATAAAGAGTACGAGACCGCCAAAGAAACAATAAATTATTTCAATTTTAATTACTGTGATGACAGTAACCAAAACAAAACAACATAATAATCTGAACACAAGCAATACACTTCGTGTATCATTATACCCTATTAATCTCAGATGTAATCGTCTCATTGCAAAAACAAGGTCAGTATTCTCATTAATTTAGCGTATTAATGAATTTAAATTTTAAATAACCTAATATTCATTGGTTTGTGTTATTGAACTTTACTTTTATGTAACCTTTAAATACAATTAAATTAAAATTATTAAATCAAAACAATCTAAACTATAAAAAATAATGCTATCCTCAGTGAGTCGTGGTAAAATTATCAAAAGTTGATCGGTTCGTGGCGATAAGATGGATGGGAAGCACTGCGTTAAAAGATAAAGCATTAATATCATTTTGGCCATACAACTTGGCAGAAGAATAAAAATCTGTCGAAAGAAATGGAATTACAAAAGATGTTAGATGTTGGAGTGATAGCACAAAGTTGTTCATCATTGCTGTTTTCAGTAATAATGATAAAAAAGAAAGACGATACACAAAGGTTTTGTATCGAATATCGAAAATTAAATGCAGGGACAGAAGAAAATTTGTATAGTGTCAAAGATCCGATTTGAGATCTAGAAATTTAGACGAAACCCAGCTTATTATTATACAACGATAGGAATCGATGATCCAAATCTGTTTATGATTAGAAGAAACATGGGTGCTCCGGAAATAGCGAAAAGATTAGAATAGCAAAAATACCAGTTGCGTTGCTAATACAGCGAAGTGGTTTGGAAGCTCTTTGAATTGGAATTTGAAATTGCAACATGGAGAAAAGTCGTGAGTCTGCTAGAACTCAATGAAGAGATCCGAGATGATCTAGACAAGCTGTACCTACTCCTAGTAATCGGAATGACACTAAGGATCGAGTCCGCTACTAACACCACCCGGTGGAACATAATGGCGCTGACGGTGCATCGTCTAAACCGTGCTCTGACAAATCTTAGCGTGAGAGGAAAAATTCTAAGGCCGCTTCCTAAAAAGGCACCTTCGGAAAATGGTCTCTACACTAATAACGGATGAGCGACATAAAGAACACATTGAATAAACAATTTAGATGTTTTTAGTTTTAGTTATTACTATCAAATTGGAATTCTGCCTAGTGTTCGATATTGATTTAATTTGTGTTTATTTTGTTGAATTAATGGGACCTTAATCATAAATGAACATGAAACCTTGTATGGTATCTCATGAACTCAGAGTTACGTCAAGATATCAGCAAACATAGTTATACTGTTAACCTTTGACTAAAGACCATCCATTTGGACACTACTACTGTCAGCTTTGACGGATGTTTTATGGTTATCATTTTGTTATACTCTTTGGGAGTTAGCGCACAGAAATCTTCTTCCTCATCAGGTAGCCAGCAATATGTATATTATTATATACTTAATTAAATATACAGAAGGGACTGTCAGCAAATGAATATACTCAAACTGGTTTGGATAGGACACCCCTAGTAAGAATCAGTGCTTTCTATCGCCACCCTGAACCCATGGAATCCAGAAATTAGCATGCATAGATTTCTGACTTTTGTTGGGCCAGAACGTAAACGGCCTTGAAAAATGTTTAAATGGATCAGAAACACACACGCAAAAATAACATGCAATTTAAATAAACCTGGAAACACCAATTAAACCACATAAAATCTGAGAAATAAAAGAATTAAATATAAAATAATAAACATAAAAATAAATTAAAATATTAACAAAATGCACCAAGATCCGCACGATACCTACACAAATACAACAAGAAAACACAACAAATTCGACGAAATTGAAAAAATCAATTAAAGTTCATTAAAATGAAATTTAAATCGAAAATTTTGAATTAGTAATAATTCAATAAAAATTCGAAATAAAAAATTATAAAAATAAATCAAAAAATATCAAAATTAAAGAATAGAATTTACTAGAAAATAACAAGGTCGAATTTTGTTTTACTGCATCAAATTTCACACGTCATACAAATAGGTATAAATACTGATCCATTTTCACATTTAACTTAACCATTTTTTCAAACTGATTAAAACCATTTGAAATCGTTTGTAGACTATTTTGAAATCTTATTTTCAAATCGTTGTGAAACTATTTTAAAACCTTATTTTCAAGCTATTTGAACTAATTCAACTGATTTTAGGTGAGAAATATTTATGTTGGAGCCCTCTTTCCACGTCACGTTCATAGCATCTCTGTAGAGCTCTGCTTGACGGCGACGTGGGGAGAGAGGCATTTATGCTTTCTATTATGATGTTTTATGCTATTGTATGAAAATTTTTGGAATGGTTATGAAGGGTAATTTTGTTATTTTGTCCTAACTAATAAATATTATTAATATGTATAAATTGTTTGATATATATTTTTTTTTTATATAAACTAAATTTAAATGTCGAAATTTTTCCGGCCCACAGCCGACACATAACGCAAGTAAATAAAATCTACATAGTACAGAGGCATGTAAGTGCGTGGAAAATCGCCAATGATATGTACCCGTGAAGACTCAGCGTGCGCAACGCAGCGGTCGTAACGTCAATATTATCCCTATAGCTGAAGCGAGAAATAAGGAAGAAGTCTCTGGCTGCTTCCTCGTTTCTCTATTCTGTAAAATCGACCTAAAATTATGTTACATACGGCTTAAAATTATCACACCGAGTAGTCCAGTGGGCACTCAATAAATATAATATGAACACAATATGCGTCTAAGGTCTATTAAAGGGGAAAGGGTACTTGGGTTAAATTAACTGAAATCGTTGTTATAATTATTTTGGATTAACATTTTGAAATAAATAAAATTTATTGGAAATCATTGAATTCGATTAAATTGAGATTATTGATAAAAATTAAAATAACCATTGATTGTAAAAGTAAAGTGTTTTATGGCTTAAAATTAAAGTAAATATGGGGTAAAGATAATTTAATGATCGTAGATTATTGATTAAAATTAGGGTAATGACAAATAATTTCATCAATTAAATTATTATAATTCATTTCAATAAAAGTAATCTGATCTTTGAGTAAGAACGAGTAATGTATTGATCTAATCAACCCCCGATAGAAATGGAAGTAATTAAGAATCGAATTCATTGATTTCAAATAAAGAAATGTATCGATTAAAAGTAAAATGATTCTCGAATGAAAGTATGAAATCCCTTAATTGAATTGTTGATTAAAAATTAATGTCACCCCACATAATCCACCATTAAATCATTTTGATAAAATTGAAGAAGCGATTGAGCGAATCAAGTATTTAGGTTAACTTATTGAATACAAATAAATATATCGTTTATTAAATTGAATCAATTGATTAGCGACCATTGAGATGATTAAATTAGTGCAAATAACTATTGAGTAAAACCCACGTAAACTAGTTTTGGTAAAGTAAAGTATCAAATAAGAATAAATAATATAAGCTCCTTAATGAACTAGGATTAGAGGATTAAAGATTAGAATTACAGATGGAATGAACAACCGCAAGATAATTTCTTTAGTAAAAATCAAGCAATTTTCGATGTATATTAAAGTAAAACTGGATGCATGGATTTAAAACTATTAGCATTAAAATAACTTTGTGGGCTAAAGTAATAGTTGATCCAAAGAGCCTTAGGGAAGACTATTAGAAATTGTAATAGCAGATGTCGATATTTATTACTGATAATACAATCTCTTAATTAGAACTAGAATAGTTTATAAATTTATAAAATAGGTTTCTAATTATCATAAATTCAGGATGTACAGTAAATTAGGTAGCAGTAAAATGAACGAATTATTACGTAAGTTAAATTAGTAAAATTGGAAAAATCAAAGTTTAAGACAAGAGTGAATTTATATTAATATCACATTAAATTCCACATAGCGAAGTTATTCCAACCGAAGGGTATCGCACCTATTTAGAAAACTCGGTAAGCGTAGAAGTCCCCCTAAAATTTGCTAATAAAGTACATTTAAACTAGTCAACGAAATAACTTACCGGAAATGGAGATAATCGAGTGTAGGCGAACCATTTGACCAGTAATTCTGAAAATATGACACGAATAATACAATCACCGGATGTAAACAATATAAATCACCTTTAGTCAACCGCTTAAGTGGTAACGGTAAAATCCGCCGGAAATCGTTCGCCCACCAGGATACGCCTACACGCGACTAAGTTATCTCGGATCAACATCCGGCCTAAATCTTAAAGTTCGAACGCTGTAATTAAAGTTAGTAAACAAACTTTAAGTCAATGTACAAATTCCCTTAAGTCAATGTACGAGTATCCGCCTACATGAAAAATTTTAATGTTAAGATGCAGATATCGAATAAGTTAAACATCAAGTTATCTCACCCATATGATTAATTGTATACTTTCCCCATAAAGGAGTGCACCTTAAAGAACCTGACCCACAAAGTAACCCAACCTGCTTATTAATGTTCCATCGCGTAAAGGAAGGCAATGGTCACGCGTATGACACCCTTACTAGTAACATGGACACTATCTGCTTGCTAATAACTTAGAATGGTAATTCAATCGAACCTAATAACAGTAATGTTTAGACATGTCGCCCAAACGAACTACCCGTCGAGAGACCGCCAGACAGGAACAGACAGGAGTCCCGCCGACCACGAGGATACTCAACCAGATGCAAAGATCATGTCTCTCGGAACGGCAACATCCAGCTGCGGAGACCTACCTGCACGCACAGGACCTCCTCACCCAATGGGAAAGGGTGCAGGAGCAGGTAGATTTACAGGTGGTTAAGGCAAGGATGTACCTTGCGAACGTGGTCGAAGACATCCTTGCCGGGCGGATTGCAGTCGCCTATCCACCTCACCCAGTTCGAGACACCAGAAGACCCTATACCGTTGAGGCTCTCAAACGAAGCCTGAAGAGATATTGCCCGGACGAGTAAACCAACAATGACCGACTTCATGTAGTAACTGATTGAAAATATTAGAACTTTACTTGTTATTTCTTTCCTTATAGCTAGAGTTATTCGTGTTTTGTTTAATGAAATAAACAATTATATAACTTGATCAATAATAAATTAACATCATCTATTTGATTGTAGTAATGTCTTCCTTACAAATCGTACAATCTGAATTGAACCACGCGAGACAGACCAACGCGGAATTACACACGCAGATTATTCAACTAACCCGCGAAATACAACAGATTAAAGCCACCTGGAGGGAACCAGAAAAGGTAAAAACACTGTACCACCGCCTGACCGCAGCACAGAAAGGCTGGGCAGAGGAGCGGCAGCTCAACCAGAGCCTGCGCACGCAAATTCGGGGACTCGAAGTCGCCCTAGCCGTCTGCCGGGAGGGGGAAGCGGTAACGTATCCGCTCGTCTTCGCCCCAACCCAGATGCCGCAGAAGAACACCCAACCAGTGGAACAATCTACCCTTCCAGTAAACAATCGTCGACCGGGACGTAAGGAACGGGCCCGACGTCGAGCAATCCAGCTTCAAAATCATTAACCTGCGAACATTGTGCGCGTTGTTAAATAAATAGAGTAGTCGTGTTTTAATTTAATTTGTTACGTTGATATACTTATATGCCAACATTCGCATCATGTTGCTCAATCTTAATTTCATCTCTCCGTAGGCAGATAAGAACCTAATCTTGAACGATTATGAAGGACAGAGCAAAGCGAGCATAGGTCTTCTATCGACAGCTCGTGAACCCGAGGGTTGTCCGAGCAACTACAGTACTAGCACATGGTACTCAATTTTTGCGGACAATCCACCACTTGAACACATTACCAACGTTGCTTAGCAACGGGTGCCAAGTGGCGATTAGTATCATTTTGTATGGCGTTACTGGGGCAACCATGAAGATAAGCAAGATTTGAAACCCTGTAACCCACCACTTTGTTTTCTAGTTTCCCAGGCAACATCATCGTCACTTGTCACGGATGAAGTCTGGTTGTTTTATGTTTTGAGTGTGGCTTGTGGCTGTGCTGATATCCATCATTGTAACATGCAATGAGTTTGATTTACATCCGTAGTCAAGGAATAAAATTAAGTCAACAGTCACAACGCGACATAAGTCAGTTGTAAAAAAGACGAAAATGGATTAGTAATTACTCGTCACTAATAACAAATCCACAATTAAGACTGCTTATCTTTCAAGTACATTGTTTGGTAAAATAATTTTAATTAAACAAATTTGTTTATTAAATTGACAATAATTTTCAATTTAGTTATTAGAAATTTCGATTAACTTTAACTTGAAACTGTTCTATTGTATCATACCTTTAAAGCTATTTATAGAAGTTTGCATAACTTTTAAAAAATTATTAACAAGGTAATGAAATTTATACGTAAACAATTATATTAATATTTGGTGTTTGACTGTATCATAATTTATATTGATAATAGTTACGTAAGGCAAAACATTAAATATATTTTAGAAATAAAATTATTAGAAATTTCACTGTAATTATTCAGAAAATCATCATTTATTGTTACAATAACTAAAATTTTTATGTACTTAATTTTTCTATAATTTACAAAAATGTCAAAGCAAGGAACATCAAGAAGCCGAGCTGAAAAAACTAGAGGTACAGTTTCTGTTGTCGTTCCTGTTACTAATGACATAGTTCCTGGGAAATTTACGGAGCACGACTTGTAATTTTTAATTTCGGCTTTTATTTGATTATTAAAAATAAGAAATTTGTGCATAGAACAAGAAAATTTAGATGAATTTATTTATTCTCTGGTTGAAAATTTATATCAAGAAACGGAAAAGCAAATTCATGAGAAATATCTCAATGCCAGAATTGTGCCATTTACTGCCGATTTGGCTAAAAATGCAATGTTGAAGATTATTGAAGTAAAATTTAGAAAATCAGAAATTTAAATGTTATATATTCCTAGTGGAATTTTCTTTCTCACGATTCAGGCGAATCTGATAAATTCGAACATATATGGACAGAAGACGAAGGTTAAAATATTCATTTTTTATAAAAAAAATATTAATTATAAATAATAATAATAATAAAATATCATAATTATAACAATTATTACTTAATACAAATAATACTGCTTTAAATTTCTTAATTTCTATTTCACTTTATAAAAATTTCCGATTCGTTGTTTGGTTCCATTTTCCCCTACACTTCCTTGTAAACCCGTTTTGTTAAAAGAATTTGACTTGGACTTCTATTACGAGCTTCTGCAATCATTAGCCATAATCACTATTCTATCCCTGATATGATCAACTCTTTCACGTTTTCTTTATCTCATGGAATGAAAATTCGACATATAAATTATACCAGTCAAAATATTTTTTTCTTTAAATCAACAAATTTATTTTTATTTACATGTACTAGTCAATTAAAAATCATTATCATCTTAATAATTTTAAATATTTTCAAACATTTAATTGAATCAATTAATTAATTCCACAAATATTTCATATTCAATTAATAACTCTGCGATTTAAATATTTTTAAATTGATTATTGAATTTCCCATCAAAATTATTCCATTAATTATGGTATTGTTATTCGAGTTTTTTCTCAAAGTTAATGTATTTATAATAGTAAGATTTTTTTAGTCACCTTAGTGATCGTAAATATTAATTTCGAATAAACCACAAACAATGACAGTTATTTATCACTAAAAATATGAGGAAAATAAATAATTTTAATAACCCAGTAATCCAGTTCAGTTGAGTGTGTCGGATTTTTTAAGTACTTCGTGCATTTCAAGCGATAATTCCAATTGGTTAATATATTTGGATGTTTACATTGAATGATGACGTTTCCCAGAATATTATTTATATTTAATTAAATTCTACACATATTATTCGGAAATTGTTTTATTTTAATAAAATATATTTGGAACATTTTATGAACAAAATTAAATTTTCTTCTTATATGGTATCCTTTCTGATGCTGCAATTTATTCAAACACTCGAAACACTTATAATTGGAGATGACGTGGAAATTTTTTTGGAGAAAATAACAAACGTTTGAGCTTAATCGAATGTCCATTGAAGATTAATGAAACGTAATTTTAAATCATTCTTCAAGACCTGACAAGGATCGAAGAAATAGCTGATAGAATAATCAAATTCAAAGAATTAAAAAGAGAAATATAAAATATTACTGCTATTCATCATGTGAGGAAAATTTATATAAAAACTGCAATGTGAAATGAAGCCCAAATATGGAATTTAAACTATTATTGTGTATTTGTTTGATAATAGATCACATCGCTAACTTTTATTTTTCTTTCCGTCCCTTTTTTTGGAGTTTCTCTCGGTTTTGAAATATTTATAAGCCACTCTATAAATTAGTTTTTCAGATTATTTCCCACATTGAATTTGTCCAATTGTTTTTTGAAATGTTGAATTCAACTTCTGTTAATAAATTAACCCAATTTTTGTGACATTTGTCTTTAATGGTAATATAAACAACACCTCTATTTGCTGAGTGAAGGCTATTTTGATGTTATGTTCTTTCAACAAGTTGTTTATTGTTTTCCATTTCTCTATCATGACGTATAAATCTTGGCGCACCATATTTTAGAATTTATATTTTAGTATCTCATTCTGTGATTTCACCGCATCTATTGAAACATGTTTGCTACAACTCCTTTCCTATATTGACAGTCTATTTCTTAACTACTTAAGTCTTAAGTATTTGATCCGTGTATGAAACCGTGTTGTATTAGCTTTTTTTGTTTTCATCATAAAATTTATTGCTTTGTAGCAAGTGGTTCGTGAAATAATATATTGCTTGAGTTGCTTCCTTGTTATGCAATAACCAATTTCATGTTTCGACATCACATGTGACCCATATGTAATCATATTTTCTTTTTCAGCACTGTCTATTTTAATAAAACGGGTCGATATATAAAATATGAAATAAATGTTATATAATATAAATGACTTTGAGAAATCTGGAAATTTTAAGATTTGTGGTTTGATTAGTTTATCTTTGAGGTTTTTAAATGCATTTTCACTGTCCAAATCAAATTTTTCTTTTTACTTCCACAACTGATTTAAGAGCTTCAAATCTTTGTATAGTGACTTTTGTCTTTAATATATTTTCTACAGAAGTTGATTCACCCCAAGAAACTTCTGAGTTTTTAATACACTTGAGTTTTTCGATCGGAATTTATCCTCATTCGTTTTTACCCATTTTGCTGATAATATGCCCCTAAATTTTACTTTTGTTAAAAAGTTTACATATGCATTGGCTAATCTTTAATCCAGATTTTTAAAATTTCTCTAAGACACATTCAGTATTTTTATAATATTTTTTCAATTCTTTTGAAATTATAAGAATATATATTCCAATTATATATTCAAATGACATTAAATTTAATAAAAAATATATAATGTCATTTGAAAATGAAAAGAAATCAGAGGTGAAAATTAAAAGTTGCTGCAGCCACTGCTATTCCGAATGACATTCGATTTGAACAATATTGTTTATTTTTGGTAGAAAATACAGTCTTAAGTTTTGATACTTCGTCCAGCCTTACTTGATAGTATGTATTTCCCAAATCTCTATTTCCCAAATGCTTCTTCTCCAAAGGAAATCTATTCGGCTCTCAGATTATACATCCAATTAAAAACAGATCTTCTAGCTGCTTCGGTTTTAATTTGTAGCTACAGTTGCCGTCATCTTTTTTGTAGATTCATTCCCTTTAACATTGATACACATTCCCCAGTAGCTCCAATAAATTTGAAAGTCATTTCGAAAAGTATTTTTAATATTGAATTTCGATAAAACGTTTTCTTGGTATTCCTAAAAGTTCTTTCCGTATACAATTATAAATGGAAGTGTTACTTTTTGTGCATTTTGCTGTTCCTTTTGAACTTTTTTGAATCTTGTTTGAGCGAAGATGAAAAGAACGATTTTCAATTTGATGATTTGTAATTTTCTTTTTCTATATCTAAATGTTCGATACAAATTAAGAACCTCCGTCTTGCATGATTGATTCATGGGCTCAGGGATATTTTCCTAAACGGCAAGCTAGTTTTGAAATCGCTCATCATCCGACGGAAATAGATGAATGTATATTTGAAGAAGACAAGTAAATTAATTAAAAAATTATGATTAAATGTATCAATTTCTTATAGTAAGTTAGAGGAAAGTGAAGAAGAGATTTATGACTCCCCGACAATATTTTACCATTTAAATGAAAATGAATCAACCAAATATACTCCAATAAAAAATAATCAGATTTATGAAATAGAAGCCGGTATGACTTAATTTTTTTTATTTATATATTTCTTTTGATTTATTTTAATTTGAAATGGTTGTTTGTTGAAACTGATAAAGATTTTTTTCTGTAATCTTAAATGATGATAATGTAAATCGATAATGATACTAGTATATCTGTGTTGAAAAGGATAAAGGGTTGTATTCATTTTATAATAAATTTTTATATTTCAAAATTAAAGTATTTAATAATTATATTCTGTTAGAAAAATCTCGAAGTAGTTAGGTGTATATAATTTCACATGCATCGTGAAAATGAGAGCACCCTGAGTTCCACTTATAAATTTAGGACTGTGAAAGAAATCCTTAGTATGTAACAAAAATAGGTTTTACAAAAGAAATTAGGTATATTTTCATTCATATTTATGCAGACTAATTAAAATTGTTTAATCAAAAACTGAATTTTATAAACCTTTTTTCGCATTTTTTTATTTCTAGCATTTTTGACATTTAATTTAATTTTTAAAATTTAATAATTTAAACTTTTCTTCTCGCATTCAGTTTGAACCTTTCTTAGAAGATCTTGAATTGAAATTCTAATCAGTTTGTAACAATGCTTAAAAGTTAACATTGTTACTTAATCCAGTGTTCCAAAAAGTGTGTGCTACGACACACTGGTGTACCGTGGTCTTAAGTTAGTGTACCGCGGAAAAAATGCAAGTTTTGTGAAGTTAATGCACACTTAGACATAGACGAGAGTTTTTCAAGCGAAATACCTGCGTCAGCTGATACAATCTCACGTCGCATTAATGATATCTCTAGCGATATTGAATTCACGTTAAATGAAAAATTAAGGCTTAGTAGAATTTTTGCGCTAGAAGTCGACGAATTTAATGATATCAGTGGTCACTCGCATCTCATCTTAAATGTTAGGTACAAGGATGGATATGAAATAAAAGATGGCTTTTTATTTTGACTGTGTATCTGGTTATACACTGGAGGAAAAATATTCAAAGTAAGAGACAAGTAAGTTTTATGCAGTGTGTCAGGAAATGGGAGTGGATCATGAGTCACTTCTGTTTCATACAGAAGTAAGATGGCTTTCTCGCGGAAAAGTGCATCCTCGGATTTACGAGCTAAAAATTGAGACCCAGAAGTTTTTAGAGGCTCAGGGTTCAGATTTTGCTTCTCTGATTAAAAAATAAGAATGGGTAGCAAAATTAGCATATCTACTAATATTTTAACTTCATCGGACAAGATTGAAAGATTTCGCGCTAATTTGGTGTTATGGATCAGTCATGCTAGCAATGGTAGTAATGAAATGTTCCCAAATGTCATGGCTGCCTATTCAGAAAAAAGTGTAGGTTTTGATATTGAAACCCTTGAGGCTATTAGGAGAAAATGTGAATTCTTATTTTCCTAGATGTGACCTGCAACCTGCGGATTGGGTACGAAATCCATTCTCATGTAGTATTTCTCTTGGACACTTATCGAAAAACGAGCAGGAAGAAATATTAAAACTAAAATTTCCCGAAACAGAGATAGCACATTTATGGCTGCTGATAAAAAATGAGTACCCAATGCTTTCAAAGCGTGTTATTGCAATTTTCTTACCATTTGCCACGGCCTACTTATGGGAGTTGAGGTTTTCAACTCTCATTCCGATTAAATAAAAAATAAGAAATGGCCTGAGGACGATCGACAAATAGATGAGAATAGCCTTATCAACAATTTCCATAAATTTTCATCGCCTGTGCTCAGTTAAGCAGGCTCGCATTTCTCATTAAACATACTTTATTAATTTTAATAATAAATAAATATTAAATAAAAATTGGATTTTTTATTTTTGGTATACCTCTACAACTTCTTGATTTGTTAAATGTACCTTAGGCACAAAAAGTTTGTGGAACACTGACTTAATCTATAATAATGCCAATCAAAACTTTCAATAACTTGTATTTGCACCAGGCCTGTGAAACCCGGGGGTTGCATGCGGCCTTTTGATCAAAATCTGTAGCCCTTTGGGAAATTTCATAAATTTAAAAAAACAATTGATTGATGTTAAATTAATTAAAAAATTCTATTTTAAGAATTCAATTCAGAAAATAAACCTTTGATTTCATTTTTGAAATGGGTTTTCAGTACATTTCCGAGCTATTTCCAGAAAATTTTCCATTAAGTGATATAACTTATGTTGAAACTTAATAATAAAGTATATTTTGAAAACGTAATATTTCTCAGTATTTATCATAAAATAATTTTTATGAGGTCCTCAGACCTTATTACTTTGGGTTGCACAGGCCGCGTTTACACCATTACCAAATTGAATCTCTTATAAACAGAAAAATGTATTGACTGCTCGAAGCTGGCACACACACCTTCATAATCACGATATTAATACATCCGGTTCAGTCCAAACCAGTAAAACTAAAAATTAGTACAACATTTTGAGTTTATTGTGCGTTTAAAATTCTAAAAATGTCATAAAAGTATTACTTGCTTATAGTATATTCAATTTGAAACGGTGTAATGTTATAATCTTTAGGTTACTGATAGGTGAACATATGAGGACAATATATGCATTTTAGAATGTAATGCAAATTTTTTTTCTTAAATTTTAAAGGAATTTCCTTCAATTCTACAAAAATTTCACATTCCCCTTTATTCCACTCGAACTTTTTTTCCGCATTTACCGCGCAAAAATCGTTTCCGTTTTATATTGCATGACAATATCGTCTTATTCTAACTAAACACTTATTCAGAACTTTAACAATTTTCTAAATGGCAAATATTTTTAGTTTTTCATGGTTATTATATTCATTTTCAGAAAGTGAAAGAAACACAGAAAATTTACGTTTAGACACTGAACCAGAATATATGATTAATGATAAAGTTAAAAAACCTAAGGTACCATTCAAACCATATCGTGGGAAAATAAATTTTGATGACCTCCACATGTTGACAGAGACTTTATCAGAAACAGAACAGCGAATTGAATTGGAAGAATATAAAAATGCCGCTAAATTACTTAGGGGAACCAGTAGTCGTTCCAATACGAATCGTCCAGTTGAAAATGTTGATTATGAAAAGAAAGTTATTCAGAAACTTTTTGGTACGACTGTCAAAGTAACGGGATTTCTGGCGTGTGACAATTATATTGGTTGAATTTCTTTTAGAATTATCAACAACTACGATCGGGGGATATTTTATCAAATAAAAATGATCAACTTGTCACTTTGATGAAAATTCCAAGCGAACAATTAATGCTACAAAGAGTAAAAGCCAACCACAAAGCTTTGGATGTAGGAATGACTAAAGGACATTTATCAAACAAAGAAAATGCATCGAAAAAGGTAAATACCTTAAATTAACCATCAGTTATACATTTTTTTTATAAACATTAATATGTTATGCTATTTTAATAAATAATATTATTTTAATAAATTAAAATAATAATTGTAAATGTAATATTTAATATAATTAAATATAAATTAAATATAAATATAAATATAATTAAATATTTACTGTATTATAACTAATACAGTGAAAATCCACTAAGACGGAAACCATTATGACAGAAAATCCTTTAAGGCAGAAAAGAATGCACCATCAATTAATTTAATATGAAAATTCTATCTTAAAGACGAAAATCCTGGACCGGAACGGAATTTAAAAAATTAATATCTTTATATATAAAACTACAAACAAAAAAACCTCTAAATTGGAATTTCAAATTTATACCCGATATTTTAAATTTATAAATAAGTATTTATTATTTTAAGATTATTACCATTTTTTATTGCAATATACATTCAATTAATATATTAATTTTTTACTCCGTAGTTGAAAAAAGAAAATGTCAGTACAAAAAAGTGAACCTGTCCTTAGAGCAAAAGCATGCAAATGTTCAAATGCACGTAAAGGAAAAGAAATCGGTAAAATATAATAAAACAATTGCTTTAGAATGGAGAACAAAATTATTTGACATTTGCGAAAGTTATCAGGCAAATTATATCGTTATAGCTCTATTTAATTAGTATATTAAAACAAATTTCTTATACATTACAACTCTAAGATCGTGGTACTAAAAAATAAGTTAAAATTTTTTCTTTTGGTCTATTGACAAAAAATCTGGTAAACCGGAAAATTTTATTGGCCCCATGAAATTCTGTCTTAGAGGATTTTCACTGTTTACTATTAAGTCTCTAGTAACTTCTCATTTTCTATTAATTCCCCACTATCGTTTTTTTAAAAAAATTCTCCATCTGTAAATAAAAAATTAGAATAAAAATTAAAGATATCAAATTAATAGATATTCAAATAAATTTAAATTATATTCAGTATTGTATAAAACCATCAATATAGTTTTTCAATTTATTTTACATTTCAGCTTTTTTGATAAAATATATCAATTTTATAAACAAAAATTGTTCCGACTATTTTTTTTGGAAAAATATCTCTAATAATTCTCCAGTCTTTTTTCTAAAAATAAATATTTCCACAAAAAAAATTATAGGTTTTACAGTATATAAATATCGAAGCGTGTTGGCTACTCTCGAATACAGCCGTCCCCATTTTACAATCACCACTCAATTTTCTATAATATTTTGCATGATGAAAAAATTTATTTTTTGTGTCAAATTATTATCTTGCATTACAATTCTAGAAAACAGTCCATACGGAGAAAGTTAACCATAGCCAAATAAACCAGGAAGAATTTCGACCTCCAATTTCTCAAAATGATAAGCGTCCACTACCTATGTCAATGCTAGATAGTATAGATCCGGTACCTGGGGTTATTGTACAAGAGGGGGATAGAACGAAACGATCAAATGTTAAAGTAAATTAATTTTTAATTTAAAAAAGTACATAACAATTAATTAAATTATTGCATCATTTTATACATTTTGATGAATATTCTATTTCACTTATTTTTAATTGTGATATTCTAGTTCCGGAAGTCATATGGAGTGTTAGTGTAATATCAGTAATAATAAAAGTATATATACAATGTATTGATAGTATATATTAGCAAGATAATTCATTTAATTTCATCACGACTATAGATCAAATTTGTGTTACATTAGAAGAAATAAATGTGATTTATAGTCATAATTAAAAATAAAGTAAATGGGTAAAGAAAACAAAAACAGATCAAATGTTAACAAAAAATACACGCGAGATATATTAAACTGTCATTTTACATGCATAAAAATTACATAGTATTTAGATAAATCTAGCACAATGCATCAGCTTGCACGCACAATGATTTCAGAAAAGTAAAAAAATGTGCATAAGATTTATTTCTTCTTTAATGAACTACTTTAATGTGCCAGAGTAGTCATCCGAAATTGTTTCGTTTCACATTCACTAGAATTGTTTCTATGTTAACCTTATGTACGTGTTTCTCATAAAAAAAGTACCAGGATGTTATAGATAAAAATCGAGATATTCAGCAATCTTTGATATGGTAGCGGTCAAGAGGTCTTTCAGTAACATTCTTTTAGTTTGGTGCTATGTAGTTACACAGAAAATTAATAATATTATTCCTAAATGTACTTTTTGATCTGTTTTCTATCTTTGTTATTTTGAGTATCTGACTCAATGATCTATATATACTTTCGAATCTGAAAATTTGGGAAACACTGAGCGTTTTTCTGTAAAGATTAGGACCAACTACTTAATCAATCCCATTTAAATATTTAACATGTGAAGGAGAATTTTGTCTAAGGACAAATAATATTTAAGCATAATTCACATTGTAGTTGCTAGGCTAATAACCTTTTTAGCTAGCTCCATTTTTTATAGCTCCAAAAAAAGGTGAAACAAGAATAATCATATACATTCCACATGCACTTGCGATGTACGCATTTTGAATTTCCTCTTTTTATCAAAAAAAGCACTTTGTCAATTTGGGAACACATACATGTCGCGGAATTCGAAATCTTTAGTGCTTCTGGATCTTCCTCTTGCAAATATTGAATGAATTTGATGAAACTTTGCATGATAGTAATTACGTTATTGACAGTAATTGGTTTTTATTTTCACTTCAATTTTGGCCATGGAAAAACCAGTTTAGTTTCGTCACTTGATTGGTACAAGTTAGATTCTGTTAGGAAAATTATCAAAGATTTTGTTTTAATAAAATCATTTGATTTAATTATTTATAATTATATCAATTATTTTTTCGGGAGCGAACTTTTTAAAGTGAGAAAAATGATTTAAATTTTTTATTTCGTTTATTAGTGCAATTATGACAATATTTTTTTTGTTTTTACTCTTGAAATTCTAAAGTGAATAATTCTTAATCAGATTTTAATTTAATTTCCACTGAATAATTGTAATTTAAAACGCTCAGGTGTCAAAATTGAATATTTAATTTTGTTACCAATATAAAAATTTTATTGTTTTCACATTTTATATATTTTCATGTTTAACTTTTTCCATTGTTACTGTTGGTATATATTCAAATGTGTATAATTACTTTACTACCATTGTCTATTATTTTTTATTTTGAAATTTTTGTGATTAAATAAAAGCAAAAGTTACGGAAAATAAGCTGCTTACAATTGGTTTTTCTACAATTGACTTTTATTGCTAATTTTTAAAAAATGTAAATGATTTATGATATAGAAACTTGACAGAGAAAAACAAATGGAGAGAGAATTCCTTAGTTTGCGGCCAATTAAAAATCAAACTACAAAAGCTACATTTATGATACAAGATATCATTAATGTTAACAAAGTCAACATCAAACCCCTTTCAACATCCTCGCCAATACCTCCAATTGCAGATGGGTTCAAAGTTTCTCAGTGATCTTTATGTGAACTGAATCAAGATGACGTTGAAATATATTTGTCTTAATGGTCATGATTCCTTGTTTTAGTTTATTTATTAAAATTGTTTATTATAACATTTGCTTGTGGTGAGCCAGTTTACTATACTTATTCTACTGATTGAGATGAAGTTATTACTAACTTTAAATATCTATATTACCCCTTGAGTACGGTGGGCAAATATATGCAGTTAGAATTGGAGTTCGAATTACTTTTGCACTCTTGAATGGAGCCTCATCAACCGGTAACACTTACTTATAATGGATGTTACTTATAATTAAGATGTTCCATTCCAAAAGTGTAAAATAAATTTCACTAGTTAATATAATATTTTTAGAACAACTATTAATCTTTCAAATTACTGAAATCGAACGAGGAAATTAATATTGCTTTATTAAATTAATTCAGAATTGTAACAGGGTAAACGAATTTGATAAAAAGTGCAAGACGGAGAGAAATCAAGAAAATGGTTAAACAAAATGAAATTCAAATCCAGTATTTGTTAACATATCAAGTTAAATTCTATTTTTCGCATTTCCCCTAAAATTTGACTTTTAGTGGAGGCGCGATTATACTAAATTCAATGAATTATGCTGATAAATTACTTATGAGGTTTATTATGAGAATCTCCTTTAGTTCCTGATGATAAGCATTTTAATTATTAAAAAAGCCGAAAAATGAATCTAAATTCAAAATTAATGAAAAATAGTTGCAGTGAAAAAAAGGTTAAAAGTAAAAGCATAACATTATTTTGTAAAATGACACCCTAGGCAATTGCGTGTGCCAAAGGCCATCTCTGTTTAAAGGGTATATTGCTATAAATAGGGATGTAGAATGTTCAAGAATTATCTCCATTGGACGAATAATTTTCATTGAACCAATGCCAACATTTGTTAGTGATAATTTTGCGCTTCAGCTTTTCGTAACTTCTTAATAATTACGACATTTACCAAATGGTTTTAAAATGAAGTTTAGGTCTGTACATAACTAACCAAAATGTAGGATGTTTAGCTCACAAAAATCATATATATGATCAAAATAAGGACTTATTCTTGGAACAAAATAAAGGAAAATAGCATTTATTCAAAAATAGTTTAAGAGATACAAGAACTTGAGAGGAGTAATTCTAGTTGTACTTAGCCTAATTTTCTGATCACTGTGAATGGGAGCATTAATTAAGATTATCCTCTTGAAAATGAGTTTCCAAAAAGGTGAAGTAATGATTTCAACATAAAGGACACGGGGATATGTCCATAATAAATTGTCTTATAACTGTACACAAGCATTTATTTAAATACTTAAATGGGATATAAGCAACTTTCTTGCTTGCAATTTGACAAAATCATTAAAACACTAGATTTAATTAAGAGAAATCTTTTTTATTTAGTGTTTCCAAATTTTCACTTTAAAAATTATTTAATTAAAACATTCTTGTTGTCACATCCTTCAGATTTATTACAATAATCGCAAATTTAAATGATTGGTTAACGATTTATCTAATGTTTATTATTAATTATATAACTAATTTAAATTACCAAGATTTTGTTTAAATTAATTTTTAAAATTTTAATACGTAAGCCAATCAATTAACAGAATTATTTTGACATTAAACAAATATTTATTATTGGCCAATAGGAACTGTGAAATTAGTATAAAATGTAGTGAAAACTATTACATTATTTTTCTAATAAAAATAAGAAATTTAAAAATTATAGAAAAATTTATCAAATTATAGAAAATGATTGATTATTCTCCAATGTATTTGCAGAATTCTTTTTGGTAAATTGACCACCAATGCTTCTTGCACGATTAAGAGCATGCTTCCTTCTTGATTCATACATATATCTAGATCTTTCACCGGTTCTTAATTTAAGCTTGGCTCTTGCAACTCTTCGTTTCAAAATTCTATTATACTGCTTAGGATTAACGAACAACACTGGAGGATCATTTTGATTAATATTAAGATACTCTTGTGGCATTCCGTAAGTTTGATTCATATTATTATGAATTACAATATTGTTAAGATTCATATCCAGTTTTTGTTGAATAGGCTCATAAATCTGATTTAAATTGTTGATGCGAAATTGTCGAATATACCCTTCAGGTGTTGTGATAAATAATACTTTATCATCAGTTTTTATCGATTGATCTGCATTTGAACTAACTAGATTTAATTTAACATTTTCATTCATCTAAGTAATTAACATTTTAAAGATAATAATAAAATTAAAATCAATTTTTTCAAATTAAAATTAAACTCACTTTCAATTTAATCTAATTGTCATATAATTATATTTTATTAAAACAAATATACCTTTTGCAAACTTAATATAAATTAACAATAATGATTCTAAATTATACTAATAAATTTAAAAGATTTACAACTAATTTTAATGTTAATTTAAATGGAAATTTTTCAAGCTTAGAAATAATGTTTTGGAAATAATTTGTATGTGATCTTAATGTTTTAAATTATTTAATCAAGATTATAAACGAAACGCAACATTTATACATCTACTTCTGGTAGCTAATTGTATTTAAGAGAGATGAAACTTTCTTCAAGAAATTCAAATAACGATGCTATTCATTTTTAAATAGTGATGCGAATATGGACAATTATTATTATTAGTGCTGTAATGGTGCTGTGGGGTTTGTGGTAGTTTGTTTAATCTTGTCCTTCAATGGTTAGCCGTTGCTGAGAAACGTTGGTACTGTAACCACTGGTTATGAGACCGTCAAAGATGAGCCCTACTAAATAACTGCTAAGGCCCGGCCTCGTGATGGGTTCAACGCACTGCTGACAGGTCTGTGTGTGATTTTTAATATTTCGGTCCCTTCTCGTTGTACTTGACACCCTTAACAATTAAATTTCATCCGAACTACTCACAGCTGCAATTTAACCTTATTGTATAGATGAAAGAAAAATTTCATATTCGTTCACTGTCAAAGTAATCTGATGTAATTACTTATTTTCATCACGTTGGGTCCTGAACCAATTTTTATTCAAAACTTTCATTGTAATAGGTACTAAGTCACTAGATAGTGCAAGAATGGCCGATGTTCGATAATCACGTGATCCTTTAGCGTGCAGGGATCCGTCACTGTCTGAGCATTTAACTTATCATTTGCCGTTCGTTCGATATATTCCTATCATTGTATAATTTAGGGTAATGAGAACACGTTCAGCGACTGGTTTTATTTGAATCTTTAATAACATAATTTCATGATGTAAGCTGGAAATTGGAGTCTACAATTCTCATAGCATTTCCGAAAAACGTATTCTTCATTAGTCGGGATCCCGAAAATGTCTGCGAAGCTGGGCATCTTTCTGCATTTCCAAAATGTCTCGGTCGATATCCCCTCGGTAGTTGTGGGTTTTAAACATAATATGAATTAAATATTTATTACTCGTTTGCTTGGAATTGTTTGACTCTGCACTCTGTTTAATTCCTTGGTGATTTCCTGTGTCCGTTGGTTTCGGGAGTCGATTATCCGTCTTTGGTGTCATGAGTATCCCTTCCCTTGTAGATGATTTTTGATGATTTATCATGGTCGTAAGGTAACAAATGAATATGTCGGTACATATTTTTGTTTTTATATCTAGACCATCACGAGTTAACACACTTATCGTGATATTTTCACAAATTGAAATCAATGACATTTCCCGCTCTGCCGATTCACCATAATTTACATTCATTTTCTTCCAAATTCATTTAAGGAATAAATCTACGATTTTCATACATGATCTGTGCCTTCGCTAGTAATTGATGACTAATACTAGATGTGCCGTAGTGTTAGGCACATCTTGATCATTCAGTTTGATTTTTTATTTCAACTTCTATTCGTAAATGCAAGAGATTTTTGATTTGATCCGTTTTATCTAATTAAACGTTTGTCACTCACCAATGATTTCATTTATGATTATCTCTCCCTACTTGATTCCTGATATATTTTCCCTATGGATTGTGGGAACAACAGAGACGGAACCTCGATGGCTTTTCCAAAATAGTGGTAATTAGGTTATTGAGCAGTTTTTCTCATTCCTTTATGACTTCTAGATTATCGCCAGTTTATCGGTCAGAATATTAGTCGAGGGATTTAATTTGTGCTTGATTGTAGATTCTTTATATGATTGTTACATAATTCGGTAGTCCAGATCGGTTAAGGGTTTCAAAAAATTTCTATATGGGTCTTTGATAGTGTAGCGAAAGTCAAGTAAAACTCTCCCTTCCACGAATCTAGTTATCATGACATCTATACTTGGCTATTGTGGGTTTTCCAAATGTCACGTTTCACGATTTCCGTTTGATTAATCTAAACTATAACTGGACTTTATTGTTGGTTTGATTATTTGTTGTTGACTCTACGTGGTGATGTATTTAAGACGTTATTTGATGTTTTGGAATTTTTATCTAAATTTTTCTGCGTACTTGTAACCTTAAAGTGCCTTAGGTGACGATTAAATCGAATAATTCCTTGCTCAGGTGTTTTTGGTCAATTTATATGGTTGGTTTAAAGATCATTTTCTTTTATGTCATAGTTTAAAACCATAATTCATCCTTCCTTATTAAATGATCCACTGACGTTTCTAGCTATCAACTCTATTTCATCTACTTTTATTTACTTTCATAGATGGAATAATAAATTTAAGTTTTTCTTTTTCCTATGTACTAAATATCTCCGACTATTACTATTAACTTCCACCTACTTTTACCGTTACTGAATGTTTTGATTAATTTAGGCTTCTTATTTTATTTATTCATATTTTATAATAGTTGATTTAGAGTTTCCGTCCTATTCCATTCACTCCTTAAAGTTACTAGTCATTTTTGTTTTACTAATATTTTTATTTTATCCTATTCCCATTGTTACGATTACTAGACGATTCTACTTACTTTAGAGTTTCAGTTTATTTTATTACTGTGTACTGTTATGGGATATTTCAGATTACATTATAAATTTATTTTATCATATTCTTATTTTTACAACTACTAGACGATTTTAATTACATTACTTTTAACAGTTACATAATATTTCTGATTAATTGTATTTTTTACCGTTGCAAAGATTTCACTAGTTTTTCCACACTATCCCCTTAGACATTTGATCTTAAGGTTAAACATGTCTATTTTAGGATTTTATGAGGTCCAACTCGACTACTCGGTGTAAGATATTTTGAGCCGATGAGTAAGTGATACTTTAGGTCGATTTTTCTAGAGGTGGATGGCGGATGGTCATCCAAAAGACTGGTCCTCTATCTTCCTTCTACCTCTATAAGTTTTCACAATTGACGTTTGGACCAGTCTTTATGCACGACTGGATCTTCACGGACACAAGATATTGGCGGATATACCGGCAGTTACAAATTTCGACTTGTGTGTATATGTTAATGACTTTCAGTAGGTATTGGTTGTGGGCTGTGAAAATTTCGACGCAATTTTAAAAGTCAGTTTTGCAGAAATAATATAATTGAAGTTACCATTGCAGAATTTAACATCATTTCATATTCATACAATGCTCAGTGAAATCATTCATCTTCACTTTGATAGTTGATCAATAGAGATATGCTAATAGTATTTCGAGACTTTTGACAGCTAAGATTCTTGATAAACAATGCTAGTTTTTCACGTGAAAAAGTGATTAAAATTCTGTGTAAATAAATCGGTATACTTACCTATTCTGTGATCCTAACCTTGCGTGTTATTTTTGATGCATTAAAACAAAATTTGACCTTGGTTTTAATTGTAATATCTAATTTTAATTTTATCCTTTTTCAACATTAAATGAACAATCTATTTTATTTATTTTTTAATGAAATATTTCTTACTGAAAATATTCTATTGTTTTCTTTATTTTATTCGTTACTTTCTAATTTTTATGAATTGTTCATTTTCGGCCAAATTTATATGTAATCATGTAATCTCTATGTTAATTTCATGCGGATCTTGGTGCATATTTGTTTATATTTTAATTTACTTTTATGTTTTTTGATTTAATATTTAATTACATTTTCTCATATTTTAAGGTTGTTTACTTTTTGTTAATTTGTCTGATTTTAAATCTGGATTGCTATGTTTGCGTGTTATTTCCGATTCATTTAAACAAAATCTTGCCTTGATCCAACAAAAGGTTTTTCATCTTAGAAATATTTATAATAAAATTCCTTTATTTTCCATTTTACGCTGTCAGATTCAACGTCATCCGTTGCTGTGGCAATTCCAATCCTTTCTAACACCATTTTAATAGCTATGGCTGTTATTAAACGGAGATTCCTTGGCAGCAGAATAAATTAAGATATCAGATAAGTGAATAATAAAATAAGCCCTTGCTGCAAAGTAATAATTATATTAAAAAAAGTTTCGATTATTAAATAATTTTCTTCAGTTTCTTTTTTGCGGAAAACTTTGAAGGTTATATAACTATTATTTTGATATATTAATCGTTAGATTATATTTATTAAATAACGAATATAAATTAAATAATGAATATTAAATCTTGCATATCATTTATTGATTTATGAATAAGATAAAGATACGAAAAAATGAAACATACGAGAAATGAAATAAACTGCCAAAACCTTGCAAAATAAGGTTTAGAAAAAACACAGGCAGAAGTGGCGACCAAGAAATAAAATAGCAAGGGTAAAAAGAATATCATAAGAAAATAATAATAAAAATAAAATTCGATAACATAAAAATTAAGATATCAAAAAATAAGAAAAAAATATATAAAAATTATAAAAATAATTTGAAATTAATAAAATAATTAAAAAACCCGAAAAATCGCGGAAAATCGCCTATTGGTTGCA
Source organism: Schmidtea mediterranea (assembly GCA_022537955.1). Classification (NCBI taxonomy): domain Eukaryota; kingdom Metazoa; phylum Platyhelminthes; order Tricladida; family Dugesiidae; genus Schmidtea; species Schmidtea mediterranea. The sequence goes on from CM039679.1 coordinate 286,022,106, forward strand.
CACAGACACAAAAATAGTATATAAGCAGTGACCAATTTCATTATTTTAGCTTTACAATTTTGACTTTACTAAATTTTGCAACTAAAAATTTTATTTGATTCTGACAAAGTAAGGAAGTTTTTGTTTGTTTTTCTTGTTTTATATGTTAATGGATTTTACTTAATTTCAATGAATATTCGTAATGTTTTCATGCTCTTTTATGTTAAATAATCATATATCTATATTAATTATATACGAGGTCCCGCATAAATTATTACTATATGATATACGTATGGAAATAGCCTCGGATAGGCAGATCGGCGATCCGGCTGGTGGATTAAGTTCCCTAGTTGCGATCGCGGGTCGAGCCTATTCGAAATCTCGGTCTTTCCGCAACGGGGCCTGACAAAATGGCACAGGACCCTCCCCGTAGGGCATCGTTAAACGACTCGCAACGGCTGATGGAAACGTCGGTCGAGGCGAGCAGAAAATTCTAAATTGAAGGGAAGAGCGTCATCAGTTAAGGGTAATAGGGATGATCGTCCAACGATTGTCTAGAATTCTTTTATAAACCTCGAAAACCGAGTTTATATGGGCAGGAGTGATAAGCAACGACAAAAGTTAATTTTTGAATAATACTAAAAAGAAATGTAAAAATTAGGGAAGTGTCAGACATATTTGTTAGGATCGCATATCGCAGGAAATTTATGTTTCATGACCACTAGTAATGGTTTTGACACATCTGACTATAGTTCATAAGGACCCAATTGACATATTTTCGATTGTGACCATACTTCAAATCTCTAAGATCGTCGACAATACATGATAGACACCATTAAACCAGTATAGTTACTCTCTACCCCATATGACACCGAAATTGAGAGCATGCACTACCAAGCTCCCACGCACTACCCTCGATACGATTATTACGAACATGACCCGCCAATGAGAATCAAACAAACGTCCAAGTAGCCCGAATCATTTACAAAAAACGAGCATGAAATAAGTGATAATTGTTCAATATAAATAATATTAATTATCATCAAATCTCGGATTTTTACCATAGCAACTAGGTTAGTGTCGCAAAAAAATTCATCACCACTAATTAGTAAATGAAGGAAATACACCACTTCACATCGAATGTACACACGGATTTTTCTCTCCAGTCTCAATCAATCTTCATATTTTGTGGGGAAATAATATTGACCTCACATTTATCAATTTTCTTAGCGTCAGTTTTAGTCCTATAAAATATTGTCATCATGGTTACTATTAGTTTCTCATTTTTAATGTCATTTCATAATTATTATTATTCCTACTACCATCATTAACATCACCTTTATCATCCTTAACATTTAAATTATACTTATTATTATTATTATTACTATTATTATTATTATTATTATTATTATTATTATTATTATTATTATTATTATTATTATTATTATTATTATTATTATTATTATTATTATTATTATTATTATTATTATTATTATTATTATTATTATTATTACTATGAGTATTAGCATTATTCTCACAATCACCCTTAACCTATAAATAATGTTGCTACTATTGCTATTATTACTATTATTATTATTATTATTATTATTATTATTATTATTATTATTATTATTATTATTATTATTAACAAATATGAGTAATTATTAAAGAATTGCATTAGTTTAAACTAAATTCCTCCCAAATCAATGCTAATCGGATTACTACCGCGACTATGACCCTCGTCACCCCCCTATTTTGACCACGAATACCATTATTATTGATAACCTCACTAATTGTGATTACCATATTAATGTGGTTCTTGAAGCCCAATGTCACCACTGTTACTTACCACTTATACTGCCCTCTCCATTTTGATTTAGCTCATCAGTATCCCTACCGACGTCGTAATTACTCCTCCGTCTCTAACAGAAATAAGCCTTAATGCCTAAAACCGTGAGGAATCTAAAAGTGGACGAATAATGCCGTCAAGCTTTATAAAGTACCCGCTAATTATTTTCCCTCCTAATTTTCCCTCTACCTAATTCGGGTCACTTAAAGTCATCATCTTCGGACTAATAAACACCCTCCTTTTGCTGGACCGAAGACCTACCCCGTCGCCACTGAATCACCCAACGCCCTAGTATGTTTCTCCAATAATTATCTATAACTCCATTTTAGCTTACAGCCAGATACTCTCCGAATGGCAAATATGACAGATCTTTCTCGAATACCTCGATTGTGCCCTTCAATCATTGCCACCCGACAGAAATTGAGTCACTAAAAATGGAACACGCCATTCTGCAGGCGAAATACCAAAAATTAAAAGGCACCTGGAGCTCGGCCGAAGCTACACGTAAATTCTTCCAGAAAATCTCCCGCCTATCTCATGCCAGAGAGGACCTTGTGATCGAATCACGCAGCCAGCGAATTCTCATTGCTGAACAGAGTGCCGCACTCAGGTGGATATTTACTGAGGCCGAGCTCAGAGCTCGTTTACCGGGTTGTAGTTGGGCTCAGAGCCTAAATTTTATTCCAGCCCAGCACCTCCTTCAAATCCAACTCCACCTCCACCAATTGAACCTCCACAGAATGAAGTAACGGGATCTAGACCCGGAGTATCTCGACGGCGACCAAATCGAAATCGCCGTCGCCGCGAACGACGCCGGGCAGAGGCCAACTTGCTCAGGGCGACTGAAACAACGGGAGCAACCATCCGAGAAAATGATCCGCCTCCGGCCTACGAAGAGTTCGAATTTCCGGATTTAGACCCTGATGTAGTATATGCCTCAGGTGTAACAATACACACTCCACCTCCGTCTATCTATATCGATTTGGTGGAGGAAGTAATCGAAGCCCCAATATTGAATCACGCCCTGGAGCAATTTGGCCTCGATCTAGAAGAAATTGCCGTTCTTAGTGGGCTCGTTCCGACGAGTCCTGCCCGGTTTGTATTCCCGGAACCTCAACTCAAGTGGAACAAAACTCAACTACCAATTCTCCCCTCTACCGTCAAACGAAGCGTCAACGTTTGCCAGTAGATATTGACGCAGAGGATAAGTACGACGACGAGCGCAACTTATCATAAAAAATTCTACTTTTCTCACATCGGAACTGCTGTAAATCTAGGTGTTAAAACGCGGTTCATTGTAAATTTTCCGCATCATTCACGTATCGTCGTTGTCGTGTTGTTTATTGTTTTCGAATGGAATCAAATAATTAAATCTGTTAATCGTTATAATCTCTTAACTGTACGAGCATTATTTATCTATGTAATAATAAATCGATTTTAATAAAATTTCCCTTTTCCTTTATAATAAGTTGATAGTAAATAATTGGATTTAAGACAATCACGGGGACGACATATAATAAATCTGATGGTGAGAAGGATCTAGTTAGTAATATAATTTTAATGGGGGAATAGTTCAATCCCATCACAACGTTAAACTCATCTGAATTGTATCGAGACTCTCATAAGTCCACCGGGTAGAGTGCGTGTATACTCAAGATTGTTCTAGACGAATGTAGTTTATAGTTTTGAGAGCGTAAGTCCTTCTAACGGCAGCCCTGAACCGGGAAAATACGAAGGTCGTTCGAGGAGTAGCATTAGAAATAGCGCTCACCTGCTCGAATGGCATTCGGCTGTGACGTACTGTACTAACGTTATTTCGGTCATGGGTACGTGACAGTGAATCCAAATCGTGGGAGTATGCGGAAAAATCAACCTTAGATTATACCTAGAACGATTATCGACCAGGGACGCGAGTTAGTCATGAGGTAAATTTTCCGGTACATCCAACATTACGAAGGTAATACAGTGACCTACACTTTTGACTTTGCTCCAACTTAATTGGCTACTCGCTTACCAAAGCAGAAGCCGCAGCTAGAGGTAAAATCCCGGAAAAGGTAAGAGATCAAAACACCGCTTTCTCCGGGCCCAGAAAGCAGCCCGAAAACTGTCATTGAATTGATACATTTGGAATGTTTGAATGAAGGTTTTTTGTTGATATATCATTTTTGTCTTTGAGTTGATAAAATAAAAAAGGTTGATTCGATATGTATTAACGCGTAAAAATTAAGTGGTCAGGTAAAATAAAGACAGACACAAGCCTTCTATTGGCAACTCGTTGGACCAATGGTGTGTTTGGACCAGAATAGTTTTTGGCAATAAAGTTTACTTTTTACGAATGATCGAAACCCATTACAGTACCAATGTTGCTTAGTAAGGATAGCAGACAGAAATAAGATATGGGCTTGATCAAAGTCAGGTTGAATTATCTCGAAGAAACCAACAATTTATATAAATTCAAGCCAATTCGATGTGACAGCAATTAATATTTAAATAAATAAAGAGTATCAAAATGCAGTATATATATATTGTTGGGCTATAAGCCATCATTAAAACAAAACAAAATGACTAGGAAAAAGTCATGTCGAAAAATTGTGAGAATGGCTATTATAACACAAGCACGCACCGCAAACAGAAATTAAAAATATAATAAAAACATTAAATAAAACAAAATAAAAAATTACATAATTAAGTAAAACAAATAATTAATAAATTCCGCGTGCAATATACATGGAAAAAATAAAGTAAAAATATAAAACCGCCAAAACCTTACAAAATAAGGTTTAGAAAATACACAGGCGGAGAAGGCGACCAGAATAAGAATCAGCAAAAACATAAAAATGCAAATTTAATAAAATTAATACTAAAAAATTAAGAAAAATAAATAACAAAAGAGAAAAATATAAAATTAAATAAAAGCCATCAAAAAACCAGAAAAAATAGCCAAAAAAGATTCGAAATTAGCTGATTGGTCGCACACACGCACGAAAACAGTATAAATACAATAGCCATTGTCACAATTATTAACCTTTTTAAAATTTATAAAATTTCATTTTGAATTTGAAATCAATTCGCACTTTAGCCGTAGGTACTTTTGTTTATTTTATTTTTATGTTAAATATATTTTTGATATTCGCTTTAATTGTTTTTCATTATCATGGATGGCCGCGATACTTTTTAGTATCTGCGACAGGTCCCCCTAAATCTTATTTTATATATTGATACATTAATTGTGGGGAATGGCAAAGTAATATTCGATTCCGGCCGTTAAGTTGGCAGGACGTCGACGTGTTACTTTGTCACAAACCACCCTTCGGTGTCTGCCTAGTCTGGTCAGGTCTCGTTACACTGATCACGGGGTAGGACACCGTCGTAATTCACCGAGGCGGCCATTTTCAATGTTGGTCGGAGCGGTATGAGTAAAATGCGGGAAGATCGCTACACCTAAGGGGTTGACATTAACAAATGTCTAAGTAGGGAAACAATATTTTTCTTTAAATGCCTGTCGAGAAATTGATTACGACAATGGGAACGACTAGTGTTAAGTATTGGAATAAATGTACGATGTATTAAACCGAAAATAAATATAACGAAAGGAAAAGATTTAAAATCTAACGCGACTCGGAAAATGACCGGAGCATCAGTATTTTTCGTTTTTCTATGCAGATTCATGGTCAGCAGATCAACAATAGACCTTTACACTAAATTCAGTACTGAGTGAACTAATATTGATTGTGAGTTTGATGCAGGATTGTGCCGTGTGAAAGTTTTAACTAATTATTATCTTTATTATACTTATTATTAAACTGATATAAATTTATAATAACAATTTCTCCCCATTCAGTCTCTTTCGTTATAAACCTTTGACAGCATGCAGACAGGATATAAAATCCCGAAATTAACTGCTAAAAATGCAGCCCAGACCCTGGAAGAAGCGGCGATGCTAGTCGTCGAACAACAGGCACAATTAGCTAGAGATACTGAAAACCTGCCGGAAACGAGGAAATCCGGAGAAGATGCAATCCAAATCTGTGCCGGTGAAACGGACGAATTACAAATTCGGATAAAGATTCCCTCTCCTTCTACCACCACTTCAGGAACGGACGAAAATCGCAAGCCCTCTACTTCAATCGGTTATTGGACGGACGAATTTGGGGACGAGCTCTGTCACTCGGTTCCCCAAGTCGGATCCAACGAACTAAGAGTTGATAGAAAACGAAGATTTCCCGTCGACATCGACGAATAAAAGCCGATTCTTGTGAAAAACCAAATTTCACTTCGACATAATAATTAAAAATCATTTTATGGCCGATTATATTTTATCTTTACTTTCATTTATTGTTTTTTCCTGTTGTACATGTTATAATTGTAAAATAGAATTTTTATTTGTTAAATTTCTTAATAAATTTCAATATGTCTGGGCACAGATGAGGAAGGGATGTATGGAGGTTTGCCTGAGTATAAAGTAAGATTGGTGAAGCTTGATGGGATGTGAATAATATGACTGAAAAGCTGTATTTGCCTTAAAATATTGGAAATGGAAATATCTATGATTATTGAAAAATTGATTTTGAACCTTTTAAAAGGATATGTTGAGGAATGAAAGATTAAATATGAGTAAAAAGAAAATTGTAGATATTCAGGGGATTTTATTTTCTTTTAAAAGCGATCAGGAGATTTTCTCAAACCTAAAAACAGCTGATTTAACAGCAATTACAATTAATTAGATAAACATTTAAATTTTCGCCGGTTATTTGAGTAAGGGATTTTCCAAATTAAAACAAAAGTCGAGGTTACTAACATTGTTTCGAAATTTTAATAACTAATTCGGAAGAAAATCGGAAATTTTAGATAATTTAAAGGTCTGAATTTTCAAAAGTTATTAATCTAATTTTTCTTTGGAAAATATTCTATATTTTAGAAATAAAAATTAAATTACTAAATATTTAAATTTAATGTTAGCTAAATTTGACTGATAAAAGATAAATAAGTAGCCAGAGTGTAAATGAGTATATTTCCGGCAGTAAACGTGCACGAATACTTACCAACGAATTAAATGAGACCATAACGGAGATCTGATTCGGACGTATACATGAAACCGACGATAACAGATGGGAAAGTATGCCAATATCGAGAGGAATAGATAAATGACATAGACGTAAGTCCTTCTATCGGCCGTCAGGAACCCGAAAGCGAGATTATCACAAGGAGTAGTCTTGGAAACGAGGCTCGCCTGCTTGTGGACTCTCGGCTGCTGTATACAGTACCAACATGGGCTTACTCATGGGTATACAGTGGTGATGTCAAAATTGTGGGGCGTCTGGGAGAGAAACCCTAGAAAGGCAGGAGTGATTGGAGAAGCAGAGTTAACAAATGCGCATCGATTAAAACAAAATTAGCTCTACCCAGTACGCCAACAATATATATATATATATATATATATATATATGAATAAGATGGAGGACTAACTATGAATTTGAAATTATATTATATTCTGTTGAACTTTTATTTCATTAAAGTGGTGATTAAATTGAGTCGTAAAAATAACATTTATTAATTATTCAAGAACGCGAGGTGATTGATAATGACCCGGAATTGAATTTAAAAAAATATATTCTTTAATTATTGATAAATTCCTAAATTGGATAGGCGAATATATAAAATAATAATGTTGAATTAATATTTAAAATGGTTCTGCAGAAACTATTTTCTCAGACTCCACAAGCTCGTTAAATACAACTAAAGTAACTCAACGCAAGAAAAAACTTTATTGATACAAAAACTGCACAACGATTGACACTTTCAGGTATGAATATCGGAAGTCGCCTTTAAATCTATGATATTCTAGAATTCTCAAAATGTCCTTGACACAAAACTAACCCGTTTCTCTTTATACTATTTCTTTTTCACCCTCGCAAAACTCGTAACGTTTTCTCAATTAATATTTTGTCAATTTCCTGGCTCAAATTTGTTGATTTAAGATTCCATTATGTAAGAAATCTCTCCTTGACAACTAATTTAATTGAGTCAAATTTTGATTGGGCTGCCGAGGAACTAGTAGATTAATTTGTTTTATATTTTGTCAATTTCCTGGCTCAAATTTGTTGATTTAAGATTCCCTTATGTAAGAAATCTCTCCTTGACAACTAATTTAATTAAGTCAAATTTTGATTGGGCCGCCGAGGAACTAGTAGATTAATTTGTTTTATATTTTGTCAATTTCCTGGCTCAAATTTGTTGATTTAAGATTCCCTTATGTAAGAAATCTCTCCTTGACAACTAATTTAATTGAGTCAAATTTTGATTGGGCCGCCGAGGAACTAGTAGATTAATTTGTTTTATATTTCAGTCGTTTCTGCTGTTCAACAGGAGAAAATTTCAACACCAATTACATTTGGGAATAATTATTTCCCCTTATGATTGAATTTGTCAAAATTGGAGAATTTCTCCCTAATTTAATTGTTTTCGTCATTTTAATTAATTTGTAGTTTAATCATAACTTTTTCTAGAGGTCCTAAATTAGTTTTATATTAATATTTTCGTACATTTTTTGTCTATTAACATCGGTACATGCACATTCCTTACGAAAAATATTGATTATTTTTAATTAATTATTTCATTTTCCCAATATTTTTCTATCTATTGTAGTTTTTTAAGTTAAATAGCCTCAACAATAACGCGTGAAACTTTTAAATTACCAAAATGAGATGCGACCAATCCAAGCTAAATCGAACATAGACCTTCTATCAGCACCTTGTTGGATCCGAGGTACACCCGAGCTCGAATAATTTTGGCAACAAAGCTTATTTTTGACGGACGTACAATCCATTGTTACAGTACCAACGTTGTTTAGCGACGGGTAGTAAACTGTCAGCAAAAAAGCTTGTATGAGTTGCCCAATATCATTTGTAAATATAACGTTTACTAATTATTCAAGAACGCGAAGAACTGGAATGTTTATTAGTCCAACCGAAGTTCAAAGTAAACCAAATTGTCTAAATTATTATGGATTTTGATGTGATTATATATGAATTGATGATTAAAAATAATTAAAGCAAAATAGTATCTTCATTAAAACACGAAATCGATAAATAATGGTTACTTCATTAAAACAAAATGGTTATTACTGATTAAAAATTCAAAATGTAAATATCATTGATATTCTCTAATTATTATTTAACATCACAGAGAACAGGTGACTCGGGTAATTAATGCACTAATGTACCAAAGTCATAAACTTTATAAACCCAACACAAATACCAAATAGAACATTTAGTGAAGATGAAAATGTTGCACAACTCATATCTGTTTCAAATATATATTTGTCCAAGTAATATATTTTTGTCTTGACAACATTAATTTCAATCAAAACTTACCGACTGTGATTAGGAATTTTGCTATGTTCAATATTTATAAACAATTCGCGATAAAAATGTAAAAACACCAATAAACAGAAAGATAGAATAAAAAACAAACAATAACTACAAAAATATCCGAAATGATCTGTAAAAATTCCAACAAAAGCACTGAAAATCAATTTTCCTAAAACTTCAATAGTTGCAAGAAAAGTGTAATGAGTTGATTGAACAGAAACTGGGGCCGATTGGCTGCATTTCATCATTAAACAAAAAGCTGTAGTGGTACGAATGCCGCTGAGAAATAGCAAAATGTTTACCATCGATACAGAAAAGTCTGGAAAAAACAATTAACTTGGAAAAGTGTAATAAAAATCAGTTTTATTAGACTGATGGATAGCCAAAAGGCTAATATCAATAATAACGATAATAATATTTTAAGAACTTATTTTTGTTTTTATAATTCTTATTTTTTTTCATTTTTCAATGAATTTTTTTTATTGAATATCAATTTCAAGTGATATTGATTATTATCTATTAATTATGCAAAATGGTAAAAAAAATTTGTTCTATATTTTATATTGATCTTATTGGTTAATAAGAATTTTAATTAATATTAATATTGAGTTTTAAATTTTTGGTTTAAACTTTATTTATGTTAGTATAATATTGATGGATGGTTTGTGTTTTTTGATAAACAACTATTATGCGAATAATCTTTGTAATGTAAAAAATGCAATCCATCCATCAATATTCAACTATCATAAATAAAATCCAAACCAAATTTAAAAATTAAAACTATTAATATTCATTTTTTTAATTTTGTAATAATAATAAAAAAATTTCATCAATATAATTATTACTTTGCAATAAGGGCTATTTTAATATCTACTTATCTGAAATGATAATGATAATAATAAATACTAATAAAATAGAATTTTAATAAATATAGAATTTTTCTAAATGTTTCATTCCTTTGTCAAAATTTTTAATTCCATATACAAGAGATTTTTATGAAGAGAAATTGAGCGTGAATAGTTTTATTAAAGAATAATACTATAGATCTTTATGTATATTATTTGTTTTCAAATTTATAATTCTTTTTAAAATATCGCTGTCCCAAAAAGTATATCATTAAAAACTTATTACAATCTTACGAATCTACAAAGAGAAAATCTGTTCATTTCATGATACATGGATCAGGTAACGGACATGAAAAGCGGCATTATGGCTTAAGCATTCTTGATTAATTATATTTGTATTTTTTGTAAAATTGCATAAAAGATAGTATGACTCACCATGTTGAAAAGCCGATATAATTGTTATTTTGTCGAATTATTTTGTTATTTTAAAAATTGTATATTTATTGATTAAACATTTAGAAAAAGTCTATAACAATGTGAATTTAAAATAAAATTGAAAACAGCTGATTTCCAAGAAATTGAAAAGGATTATTTTATAATCAATAATTTGCAGCAATGACCAAGAAATTATCGTTTAATAATAATAATAATAATAATAATAATAATAATTAAAAGATAACGCTGTTGGCGCACTGGGTAGAATTAATTTTTGTTTTAATCGATGCGCATTTATTAACTCTACCTCCCCAATCACTCTTGCCTTTCTAGGGTTTCTCTCCCAGACGCCCCACAATTTTGACCTTACCACTGTATACCCATGAGCAAGCCCATGTTGGTACTGTATACAGTAGCCGAGAGTCCACAAGCAGGTGAGCCCCGTTTCCAAGACTACTTGTGATAATCTCGCTTTCGGGTTCCTGACGGACGATAGAAGGACTTACGTCTATGTCATTTATCTTATTCCTCTCGATATTGGCACACGCTTTCCCATCTATTACTATTGATTTTATGAATACGTCCGAATCAGAATTCCTTTCACGTCTCATCTATTTCATTAGTGGATATTCGTACACATTTACCGCCGAAAATATGTTCTTTCATGACTTGGCTACTTCTTTATCTTTTGCCCACTAAATATTAATTTTAAATATTCGATAAAGTAATTTTAACTACTAAAATATAGTAACTTATCCAATGGAAAACTTGGCATAATAACTTTTGAAAATTTAGATTCTTAAATTAATTAAAATTTCCAATTTATTTCCGAATTAATTATTAAAATACGAAAAATATTGATAACCTCGAATTTTGTTTTAATTTGGAAAATCTTTTCCTTAAATAATCGGCGAAACTTTGAACTTTATATATATATATATATATATTAATTTAATTGCGGTTAAATCAGCTGTTTTTAACTTCAAGGTCTCCTGGTCGGTTTTAAGGGAAAATAAAGTCCTCTCAAGATTTGTATTCTCTTTTTTAGTTATACTTATCCTTTCATTTCCCAACATATTCTTTATAGAGGCTTAAAAGTTACTTTTACTATACTTGTAATTATTTCAATTTTCAATATTTTAAGTTAAATACAGCCTTCTAATCATATTTTCACAGGCATCAAACTTCATGAATACGATTCTATGCCCAAACGAACCCACAAACATTCATTATTTATTAACAGAAAAATTCAAAGATTTCCATAAAATTACAATGAATATTGTTGGTCTTAGGGGAGTATCGGAAATCCGATCCTTGGGACACCTCAATTCCCTATTGTCGCTATCCAGGGTTAGGGGTAACTCCTCCATACGCCACATAATTTTAATTACTATCATGCACCCGTGATTGGAGATCACGTTGGAATTGTGCACAATAGCCGAATGCCATTCGAGCAGGTGAGCGCCATTACTAGCACTACTCCCCGAAGGACCTTCGTCTTTCCCGGTTCGTAGCCGCCGATAGAAGGACTTACGCTCCTCTAAAAGAAATTAAAAACCCTCTCCTCCGCGACATTACATTCCTTTCTGGGGTGGAAATCCTGGAAGACTAGTGTTCCCGCAACCGCGTGCGTCCGTAATTCTCACCTCCGATAGTCCCACTTTCAACTGATAATGAGAAAAATAAATTCAACAACATTTATTAGAAACCAAAACAGCATTTAATCGAAAATAAATATTAAGAAATAATAAAACGAAATGAAATGAACGGTCCGAGCATTGGCTAAAGTAGGAACAACTCATAGCATGAGCAAATTTGGGATTTCCGGCGGTTTAGTCTTCTTCCGCGTCCATATCCGTCGGGAGGCATCTCCGTTTAGGCGGTCGATACGATGGAGGATTGCCCCGAGGATCCTCGTCTCTTCGCGAAGACGGGCCAGCTATTTCGCCACGGGGGCCGATGTTGGGGACCTCTCCCGTGAGGACCGCGATCTCATCGAGGTCCAACTCGAGGTCACTCAGGGAACGAATCAGCGGATGTGATTCGTTCTCCTCATCTACCAGGTTGATATGGATGGAAGCTGGGGGAGAGGAGAATAAGATCCGCGGAGCATAGCGGATATCCGGGTCCATCCCCGAGTTTTCGAACTCTTGGTAAGGGGGTGGTAGGTCATCCAATTGGCCCACCCCTTCCATCGACTGAGTTTCCCGGAGACGGGCCTCCTCTTGTCGGCGACGATCTCGGCGTCGCTTATTCCGATTTGGCCGATGACGGGCCGTAGGGGCATAGGAGTTAGCCCGGTTTTCGGTAGTCCCGGACGATAATGATTGAGGGACATTCGTATTCGAGATATGAGTATTCGCTGTTGTATTGGATTGGTCCTCGGTGCTGGGGAGGTGGTGAGCAGGGACGATATCGATCTGCTCAGCCCGAACACTCCCCGGGACCTTGATTCGAAGCTCAGTTTCTGTATAGGCTTGATGCAGTGCTGTCGATTGTTCACGGATCAACAGCCTTTGGGCGCGCGACTCGACGATTAGTTCGTCGCGCGCCTGAGTAAGTCGTGAGATCTTCTGCCTGAGCTCCCTAACGACTTCTGGTGGAGCCCAGGTCCCTTTCACCCTTTCGTGCTTCATTTGAAGATCCCTATGTTGTATTTTAAGATCTTCGTATTTGTGGCGGATTGCCACGATTGATGGGGGCAGGCGAGGAATCCTCATTGAAGAGTTTGTGTTCTCGTTTATTGACATGCTATTGGAAAGGAAGTATTATATTTAATAACCAAACAAGAAAAATTAAATAAAAAGAAGAGAAAAAATAAAAATTCAAAAGAGGAAATTTTAGGGGTAATTCACGTGACGTTGAAAATTGGAGCATCGGTGATGATTAGGACGGCCTTCTCGTGTGTACCCTCGCTCCCTACATAAGTGTGATTTATTTGACAAGCTAGTCGTTATTAATTTCGGAATTGTCATCATCAAAACATTTATGCGACAAATTGCACGTTCCAGATCGTTATTGCCCTGAAATTTAAGCGCCTACTCGAACCGATATTTGGTAGAAGGGTTAACGGGTAGTTTGCCGGCTTGATATCTAGTTTTACGTTCTGGGTTATTATAAATTTCATGGGTGTGACTGATAAATTAGCGTCCATTCCCTCCATGTTCTTCGAACCGCTCTACTGTCATGGATGAATAGATTTTAATGACAACAACAAAAAAAATTTAATTTCTATTTGATTTTACAACGCTACCATAATTTTTATTGATTACTTAAGCGAAGTGATGCCGCCTACCGTAACTACATACCGGTAGGTGCGATCAAATACGTTTTTGAGCGATGATGTGCTGATCTATGAACGGTTTATTATGTCTTCGTGTTTTTGGTCTCTTACCTTAGTCCGTGGTTTCAAATCATTTGCCCTACTAGTTGCGGATTTCATAATCATTATTCATGTCGTCAACTACCCTCTAGTTTTAGTGGATATAAAATTTTCAAGGAGAGAAAAATGGTTTGTTCAGCGTCGTTTCGATCTCATGACATTCTCTCACTCAGGTTCTCAGATGGAATAAAACAATTAGAGAGTGGTTACACGTGCGATTCTCCCGTGGAACATTTTGGCAAGGTAATTTATTGTGAAAATTTGTCGTTATTATTTTAATTTGGCTGGCTATCTGGCAATTTTTCAATTCATTTGCATAAAAAAAAAACAAAATTGTTTTTATCGCCTAATTCCTATCCGTGCTGCCCCGTCGAATTTCCACCATTCTGTTCGGAATGTTAACTGAAGCTCTCCGCTCTTCCCGAGATTTTAACTATTCGCTCCGGCCACATTTTCAGCAGCCGCTTCGAATGTACAATGGCGCCCTGCGTAGCGGTCCCGTGCACAAAGCCGGAACCGACTGCGAACTGCCAAGGGGTTCACGAGGCATGACCCACGAGCACAACTAAGGGTTTTCACCCACTAGCCGGCACACGGTCGGTCCCATGAACCATCTATTACAATACATAACATAATATTTTAGGGGGTCCGAACAGTATAAATAATTCATAATTAGAGTTAAAAGTGAAATGAAAACAACATCGATACTGTTTAATAAAGATGAAACTTTAAAATTTCATAAAAGTTACAATTATAATTATTATAAAATTGACAATCATATCATACAACAAAAATTCCTTACTCAAATTATTTCGGAGTTTTCAGAATTCAAATTGAAAGTTTTCAGTAAAGCATAAGATTAGATTTAATGAAATTCATCACTGTATTTATAGTATTTTCGTGCATGTGTGCGACCAATAGGCGATTTTTCGCCATTTTTAGGGCTTTTTAATTATTTTATTTATTTTAAAATATTTTTCTAATTTTTTATATATTTTTCTTTATTTTTTGATTTATTAATATTTTATTGTTAGATTTTATTTTTATTATTATTTTCTTACAATATTGTTTTTAAGTCCCAATATTTTGTTTTCTGGTCGCCTCTTCTGCCTGTGTTTTTTCTAAACCTTATTTTGCAAGGTTTTGGCAGTTTATTTTATTTCTTTATGTTTTCTTTTTTGCTTCTGTAGGCATTTTCGAATTTTTAATTAATTATTTGTTTTATTTAATTTTTGTTATGTTTTTATTTTGTTTTAATTATTATGTTATTTATTGATTTTTAATATCTTGGTGCGGTGCATGTTTATGTGTAGTGATTCCTTTCATTATTTCTGCTCTTTAACTTTAATTTTTATCCTTATTTTGTTTAAATGGTGGCTCTGAGCCCAACAATATAGAATTTATTTTTTTCTAAAATTTACAAAATAAACAAAAGAAAAGGCAAAACAAAATATATAAATAAACGATATAGTTATTATAAGTCGGATTTAATCACAGTTCTCCGGCGGATACTTCGGCTTCACTCATCGATATCCACGGGGAATGTTCTTTTACGAGTTGGATTGATTCGAGCGGTACCGACTTGTGTCACGGAATGACACAATTCATCCCCGAACTCGTCGGTCCAGTATCCGAAAGAAATTTGCGATTTTCTACTCTCTTCAGTGGTTATTGGCGTGATTTGTGCGGGAGCTATATTCAAACAAAATTGGAGGTCTAATTTGTTGACATTAATCTGGGGAGAAATTTCCGTTGGAGCCAACGACTTTGGCGAAGTTTCGTCAGACTTGACTCATTGGGAATGTTGTTCCGCAACCAGCATGGCTGCTTCTTCCTGGATCTGGGCTGCATTTTTCAAGAGTGGCTTCCTCAGCCCGACGCCGTTCACGGCGACGCCGGTTTTTGCTGGGATTATGCTTCTTACTGGTCTTCGGAATTTGCGGAGGATCAGTTGTGATTTTTTGGGGTAGGTGATTGGCGGAGATTATATTTAACTTTATCGCCAAATCACGGCCGGCTAATCGCTTTGTCAATTCGGCTTCATTAAAAGAAGCTACTAGGACGGCACTCTGGTTATTGATAACAATCCGCTGTGCTCGATTCTCAGCAATAAGGTCTTCGCGGCACCTAGTTAGCCGGTGAATTTGCTTGTGGAGGGCTTTCACAGCCTTGGGGGCGAACCACGTACCGAGCGTGCGTTTGTGTTCTACAAACAATTTGTTGTATCGCTTTTGGCAAGCTAGATGATTTGATTCTTCGGTGCTTAAGTTGGAAAGAACAACTGCCGGTATTTTGGCTTGGGGAAGTTTGGGAATATGATAATTCGAATTCATAGAAAAATTTTCTGGCTCTGCGACGAGAATATAACTGTGCAAATATCAACAGGAAAGAACTGAATGGGAAATTTCGTATTAAAAATTTATATAATTACATTAATAAATATAATAAAAGATAATAATAATTTTCAATCATTCAAATTTTTATCGCATTCGAACTTAATTTTTCTTATGGCGGCGAGTTGCTCGTTGGTGAAATCTGTTGTTAATTGATGGTCAATAATCGTTTTAGATAATAATGAAAAATATTGATGATCCGGTCGTTTTTGATTTGGAAATAAATCTAAACCCGTTTATTTCATTTATCACGCATCAACTAGGTTTTTATTGGTTAAATCATAAAGATTTCCAGTTTCATTGAATTATTCGTTCGTTCCTATGCTTAACCCTAGTCGTTCCCGTGCTGTAATGAATTTTCGACAGGCATTTAAAAAGTATTATTTCCCTACTTAGACATTTACTAATGTCAACCCCTAGGTATAGCGAGCTTCCCGCATTTTTCTCATACCGCTCCGACCAACATTGAAAATGGCCGCCTCGGTGAATTACGACGGTGTCCTACCCCGTGATCAGTGTAACGAGATCTGACCAGACTAGGCAGACACCGAAGGGTGGTTTGTGACAAAACAACACGTCGACGTCCTGCCAACTTAACGGCCGGAATCGAATATTGCTTTGCCATTCCCCACAATTAATGTATCAATATATAAAATAAGATTTAGGGGGACCTGTCGCAGATACTAAAAAGTATCGCGGCCATCCATGATAAAGATTCAAAAATGAAAACCATAAACATAAAAATATATTAAACAAAGTAACAATCTTACCAAAATTTCAAAGTTCAGATTGTTTAAAAGTTTCAAATTTAATTTTTAAGGTTAAATATTATGACAATGGCTATTGTATTTATACTGTTTTCGTGCGTGTGTGCGACCAATCAGCTAATTTCGAATCTTTTTTGGCCATTTTTTCTGGTTTTTTGATGGCTTTTATTTAATTTTATATTTTTCTCTTTTGTTATTTATTTTTCTTAATTTTTTAATATTAATTTTATTAAATTTGCATTTTTATTTTTTTGCTGATTCTTATTCTGGTCGCCTCCTCCGCCTGTGTATTTTCTAAACGGGAAGTCTCTCCAATGTATGTGGCATTACACCCATTACATGTAAATTGATAAACGAGATCAGAACACAATCCAACCGGAGTTTTCGATTTATTAATAAACATATTGCGTATCTTACACGAATTAGAGACGATCTTATACTCTAAATTTCCCATCTGTTTGCTTAACTTCCTTTTATAATTTGTAAAGCCTTCAGAGTACGGCAATACTAACATATATTTAGGCTCAATTTTTTATATCCATTTTTACTATTATTTAGATCAACACTCAATTCACACCCATTTGACAAATTACATTCAGACTTTCCAAAATATGGATCCTTAGGATTTTTAATCAATTTATCAACAGTCGCTTTTATCATAAACAATAAAAATGATTTAGAATATCCATTCTTTATCAACAACTCAACCAATTTATCAACACTTTTTACCGAATTAGCAGTTTATTTTATTTCATGATTTTTTGCCTCTGTATGTATTAATCGATTTTATTAATATATGTTTTAATTAATTTTGTTATATTTTAATTTGTTTATTTGGTGTTATTTCATTTTGGTTTCTGCTTGCGGTGCATGTGTATGTACAGTGGCCATTTTCCTTATTTTTTTATTTTTGTTTTAACTCGTTTTAACATTATATTTTTGTTTTAATTTTGGCTTTAAGCCCAACACACCTAAGGTCATTTAATAGGACATTAAATAGTTCCATTGTTTTTGAAAATATTTTATTAAGTTAAAATTTGTTTAAGTAAAATTTTATATTTAATCATTATTTAAACATAAATGTCTTAATTAATTATGGTTTTTTATATTGCGATTTTCGAAATTTTGGAATTATTCAGAAGTATCTATTTACTAATGTATATAAAAAAATTGGCAGTTCGCCCAAAATCTCTTCGTTCTTTAGACATTTTGTGATGTGATGGTAATAACTTATTAAATTACCATCACGTATGAGCTTCGGGGATCAAGGATTCTGTCTGAATTTATTGATTGGACACAAGATTTCACTTTTTAAAATGATATAAACTTTGTGCACAGAAATCTTGAAATGTTTTTGGTTGATAATTGGATATTCTGAATT
The DNA here is from genome assembly GCA_022537955.1 of Schmidtea mediterranea. Lineage (NCBI taxonomy): Eukaryota > Metazoa > Platyhelminthes > Tricladida > Dugesiidae > Schmidtea > Schmidtea mediterranea. The sequence goes on from CM039679.1 coordinate 286,040,507, forward strand.
GTATCCATATATTTTTACCTTTGGTGAGATGTAATTCAATAATCTGTTACCAGACTTTTGATTTCCACCTTTTCTTTTTCTTGGTAGTTCTACCCACATGTTGTAGCTTTTCGCCATTTCTCGTTTAATTTCAAGAATTGGGCCTAATACATAAAAACCAGCCCATCTTTCATCGCTTAAATAACTCTTCTTTGATATTCTGTGATAATTTTAATAATTTAACCCTTAAGGACTCGCGCTTATTTCCATAACGTAAGTACTCACATGATGTATTCCATACATCACAAAGATATTAATTTAAAATCAATTAATATTAATTTATTTCAAATCTTTATTCAAATTTATTAAACTGTTTAACAAACTTGTCTCAAACTTCATGTATTGTTTAACATTATACGTTTGATTGATTTTTGGTGTATACATACACCACGCGAGTAATTATGTAAATAAAACCTTTTTGAAAGTGATTTTGGAAGAATCAAAAATGGGATAAGAATAGAAGTCGCCGCGATTCAATATCTTATAACATCCAATATGCTGCTATCAGTGAAGAAGTAAATGAAGAGCTCCAGAAGCCGGATTATGGAAATTTAATAAACATTATTACCACCATATAAAAAGATTATTCAAAAAATGAGTAAAAAAAAGAAATTTTGGAGAAATTGTAGACATTTTGTATTTGAATAAATACATTTCTTGCATAAATCCAGAATTTTTAAAAATTCATTTAATAAAAATATTAATAAAATTTATCAATAAATTAATTTTCATTAAAATTTTACATAAACAAAAAATCCTATTAATTGTGTCTTGTTAGCATCTTAATTTTTCGATTAAAAAAACAGAGACTTGCATGGGCTCAGGATAGGTTGTCGGACCGTATTTTGTTATTTTATTCGGATTCAGGTCGGGCTTAATTTTAAAAATTAATCAAAATTTTTTTCTATATGAATTTTTAATATAATTTTATTTGCCCCAATGATGAATGAATTAAAATAAAATTTACGTAAGTAAATGTCCTTGCTTAATATTGTGGGGTTTGTGGTTTGTGCACCTTGACCCCAAATACAACTTTTCTCTGCCATCAATAGCTACCCGTTGCTAAGCAACGTTGGAAATGTAACCATTGGTTTTGAGGTCGCCAAAGGTGAGCGCTACGAAAGAACTACTCTACCCGACCTCAAGATAGGTTCAACGCACTACCAATAGAACGTTCATGTGCGCTTTCTTTTCCTGGTCCCTCACTGGTGTATCTGATACTATTATCATCAAATTGATTCTATAGCTTATTCCAGATTCGAGTTCATTAACCTTGAGGCTAACTGGCTTTTTAGTACAATTTATGCAAATTTAAGAGTCAATCATGATTATTTATTCAATAACAAAACAATATGGCAATAAAAGAAATCTCAGTCTTTAGTTTGAGCGGCACGTCGTTTGGCACGCTCGGATTTTCCCGGACGATGCTTGAGCGGCTTGCTCGCGGACTTCATGGCTGCCGTCGTGTCTTTATAAGCCAATTGGGCCGGCGCGAACACTAACGGGTAGATTACCGCGTTGCCCTCTTAGCACGCTGATAACGCCACCCCCAGACCGCGAATTTGAGTCTTCTGGCTTTGGTTGAGCTGTTTTTCTTCAGCCCAACCCTTCTGTGCAGCGGTCATCTTTTGGTAGAGAGTTTTTACATTCCTCGGCTCTACCCAGGTTGCCTTAACCTGTGGAATTTTTCTTGTTAACTGTAGTATCTGTTGATGTAGCTGCATGTTTGTTCTCCGTGCATTGTTCAATTCTCGCTGCAGGACCCGACAGGTGTCCATATATACAAAGAAGATCATCATTAAATCGTATGACCTTTCACAAACGTCGTTCGTCTCGCTTATATTCCTAAGTCAGAAGATCTTATCGCAATGGTTCACAATGACATTTTATTATTATTTATCTTAAGGAAAAACGAAGATGAAGTCTAAATGTTTTATTTTCTATAGCAATTACTGTTGATCGGTTCTCGGGTGATATCGGTTATCATGGGTTCTCCTAGTGAGTCGCTTACTCATCTCACTAAGTAATTCATTATGTTCGTATTCATTTTCGATTCCTGGTACCAATCCATTGCAACTGGATGATGTCCAGTCTCCTACGATGCTATCCTCTGTGTCTGGAAATAGTGGTTGCTGAGATGCCATTTATGGGGTTGGTGTTCGGGTCGTCAGTAGTGATTACAAACTATGGTATTTGTTACAAATTCAATATTTAGAAGCGTTGTTTTCTCGACTTGTTTATATGCATTTCCATTTTTATGGTTATTTCGATGGGTGTTAACTTTGCCATGAATATCGACATCTTGGGACCATACAGCAGTGGTAATAGGATGTACATTTTGTTAAGGTTACTTAATCATTTTATCACTGGCGATTCCTCGTTTAATACTATTTAACCTATCGAGTTTCCGCCGTGGGCATGTCCTCTCTTTACGCTTTGTCAACGTTTCGCTAATATTTATCATAGAAGTTATCCCCACGAAACAGGTTAGCAAATGTCCTACTATTAAACTACTGTTATAACACGTTGTTCCTATGCTATTGGTGAGTATTTTTATCAATGTCAAACTCTTGTCAATACACGTTATTTCCATAATATTCATTAAAGTTTTGGTATAGCAACATTATTTCTATAATATTCGTTAACATTTTAATATTAAACCTTTTGCATAGCAACATTATTACTAAAATTTTTGTTAACGCTTTAGCATTGAACTTTTTGCATAGCAACATGATTACTAAAATAATGGTTAACGTTTTAATATTGAGTTTTTTGCATAGCAACTTTATTACAAAAATATTGGTTAACGCTTTAACATTGTACTTTTTGCATAGCAACGATTTACGACGTTTTTTCCCGTCACCTCCCTTTATTTGGCCTTAGGGTTAATTGTGTCAATGTTAAAATATTACGAGTGCCCACTGGACTACTCGGTGTTGAGATTTTAAGCCGATTTGTATTATAAGTTAGGTCGAGTTTTCGGGAGATAGGTGACGATGGAACAGCCAAAGACTATTCCCTCCTCAACCTATCTTAACTTATAAAGGATAATATTGACGTTTCAGCTCCTGCGTTCTCACGCCGTAGCCTTCACTGGCACGAACTATTGGCGGACTTACACCACACTTACACAGTTCGGTTGGGGTGTGTTGATTTTAATAACTTTCGGTGCTGCGTCGGCTGTGGGCCGGAAAAATTTCGACATACATTTGAAATGTTTATTTCGATCATAATTTGTATAATACAGTGGTATAATTAATATCATTGCCCCATTGGCATCATCCTAACATTCATACGTAGTAACATTCGACATATAATAGAACCCTTCCCGACGCCGACGCCCAAGCAGAGCTCATTCGAGGTTGTGCACCGCGTGGAGAAGGTCTCGAAATTCATCCACTTACGAATTAAGTTTTGTTCCATTAACACGAATTCTGATTTCTCAAAAGTAGATTTCTTTCAGCAGTTAAAACAAGTATAAAATTTTTGGTGTGTGTTTTTGTGTGAAAATGAATCGGTATATATACTTATTCTGTGACACTAACCTTGCGTGTTAAATTTGATGTAGTAAAACAAAATTTGACCTTGTGATTTCTTGTATATTCTAACTCTAATTTTATTATTTTTATGATTTAATTTGACAATTTTTGTTTTTTAACTTTTAATTGAATTGTGTGCAATTCAAATTATTTAATTTTAGCTCGAACTTTCATGAACTCTCGCTTTTTAAGTGAATTGTCAAATTTTCGTGTTCTCATGTTATTTCTGTGTTTATTTCATGCGGATCTTGTTGCACCTTATTATTATTTTAATTTATTTTTATGTTTTTCGATTTTATATTTTAATTATTTCTTTCTCGTATTTTAATCGTGGTTAATTGATGTTTCATGGGTCTGATTTTAAATCTGCTTGTTGTGTTTGCGTGCTATTACCGATTCATTCAAACAAAACTCTGTTCTGGCTCAGCAATATACTTGAAAATCAAATTGTTTTTTTTCTGGCCTCGTCGGGTTCGGACTATAATATATTATGAAGAGTTGGGTAAAAATGTTACTGGCCCGAATTCATAAAATTTAGCTTATATTTTACACTCGAAAATGAAATTTATATTTAAAACTAATTTCATTGGTTAAATGCTATAAATAATTCAAAGGGTGATTTTATCAAAATAATTTACATATATGAAAAATAAATGCAAATGGAAGTATCGGTGCATGCTTGCGACAAGTAATTTTCAAACCGCATAGATGAATGTTGCATTTTATCTTATTGGGTGGGGACAACTTCACACCGAAACTGATACTGTGAAAACCGTAATATGCAATTTATTGAATAATTTTAAAGTATCCGGTTTCAAATAACAGCGAAAATATATCAGAAACATAGTTTACTCAATTTTAATTAATATTAACAAAGAATAATAAATAAAAATTATATCAATATTATACTACTTACAAAAATGCAATTTTGAATTACTGAGAAAAGTAGAAATAATGACGACAAAAATAAAATGTAGAGGAACACTGATAACGGATAATAGATATAGATTGATCCACAAACCTCTAGAATTGACAAGTAAAATTGAGTATCAATTAATACTTCTTACCTGGTTTGAATTAACGCTGCAAATGATGATCCAAAAATAGAGACTAACTGACCAATTATCCCAGTCCAGAAACCTATTTCATTAAGTGTTTTACCACTGTCAAGAAGAAATAAAGGGAAAAGGTTCATAGCACCTTGTTCACCTAATTTATATATCAAAACAAATAAAGATAAAGTCAAAGTTCCGGGAGAATTAAAGCAGCTTTTAAACATATTAAAATAATTTACAACGGAAAATTGGAATTGATTTTTTTCACAGGGTCTCGAATGCATAGTTTTCTTTAATAGAAATATTGACATTAAACCAACCATGTATAGCATACTAATAATAAAGAAAATAGTATTCCAACCGACGTAATAACTTAAAAATATTAGAAATCCTCCACCAACAACGGCACCCATTTTATACCCAACAACTTGAGCTATATTTCCAACACCGATTTCGGAATCTGATAACTTTGCAATCATAACACCATCAAGAGCTATGTCTTGTGTAGCACTAAACAAGTTTAAAAAAAATAATCCGAATACCAAAAGCATAGTTGACTTATAGGATATGAAAGAAATGAAAATGGAAGTTAAAAGTAATAAAAATACACTAATTTCCAACCAAATGACTTTAGTCAGATAGCCATCAACAAATGGAGCATAGAAAGTTTTCATAATCCAAGGTATATATAATAGCTTCATCAATCCAAGCACTGTTAAAGAAAATGATTGAGATCTCAAATAAACTGGAAGGAATCTAGACTGTATTCCATAAGGAATTCCTTGAATACCATAAAGTAAAAATAACATAAAAATAAATCTACGAGACATCAGTTGTAGTTAAAATAAATTAAACTTAATAAAATTGATTAAAAATTATTTAATGAAAATATTTCAAATCTTTCAGCAATATAATTTTAAATAAATTTTCAATTCAAATAAAGAATATTAAAACAATCGTAGTTTTTCGAATTTAATTTTTAGAAAAGCTAAATTAAAAGGAATTTCAAATATGTTCTTCATCAATTGCAATTTGCTTTTAACATTGTATATATTTTTATCAAAACTTTTTATTTCATTTTACATCATAGAAGGTTAAAAATAGTACAGAATAACTAAAATAATCAAATAAAATCAAGTTTAACGAATTTATCAGTTGATAATTTGCTATTGATGAAAACTAGTCATTTTCATAAGAAGACAGTTAGAGATGTAATTCTTTTCGAAAGAAGTAGTTAAAACAATTATGAAATATAATTTTTTGCCAGTTACAAGATGGTGGGTTACAGGGTTTCGAAATTTGTTTGAATTAAACTGCGGTTGCCCCGTAACGCCATACAAAATGATGCTAACTGCCACTTGGCACCCGTTGCTAGGCAACGTTGGTAATGTGTTCGAGTGGTGGATTGTCCGCAAAAATTGAGTATTATTGCTAGTACTGTAATTGCTCGGACAACCCTCGGGTTCACGAGCTGTCGATAGAAGACCTATGCTCGCTTAGCTCTGTCCCATGTGTAAGAAAATTCACGATCGAATGTGGAGAGATGGTTGGGAATCGTGATGCGAATGTTCATAGTAATATCTGTATGTAAGTGCATCTAGGAAATAATCTAACTACAAGTGCAACTACTTTATTTAAATCAACAAAACACATAGCCTTCGTGAGTTAATGGGGTGGGTTTGGAGGTTGTGCTGCTCGGCGTCGAGCACGCTCCTTGCGTCCCGGCCGACGATTATTCGATGGAGTGGTAGACTGATCCGCTGATTGAGTACTTTTCTGCGGCATCTGGGATGGGGCGAAGATGAGCGGGTATGTTACCGCTTCCCCCTCCCGACAGACCGCTAAGGCGACTTCTAATCCTCGGATTTGAGTGCGCAGGCTCTGATTGAGCTGTTCCTCTTCCGCCCAGCCCTTTTGTGTTGCGGTTAGTCTGTGATATAACGCTTTTACTTTTCTCGGATCCGACCAAGTTGCCTTGATCTGCTGTACCTCTTTAGTCATCTGGAAGATTTGATGGAGGAGATCCGCATTTGCGTTCCGTGCGCGATCTAGTTCAGCTTGCAGAATTTGGTTGGTGGACATAACTACAATGACAAGATCGTTAAATTTTTCTAATGGTTTACATAATTTGTATTTATAACTATCATAAACATAATTATTAAAACAGGTCTATTCAGGCAAACGATTAAACGAAATGACAAGCTAGCAAATATTTATTTTAAAAAAAAACGAAACTAAATCACGATTGTGGTTAGTGTTTTCGGAATCGCTGTTTTCCATGGCACGGCTTCTTTGAGTCCTTCTGCGGGGTAACTACTGGGTAGGGGCGTCGGGTATCGCGGACTGGGCGAGGTGGGTAGGCTTCTGCAATCCGCCCGGCGAGGATGTCTTCTTCCACATTTGCGAGATACATACTCGCCTTAACCACCTGTAGATCCACCTGTTCCTGCACCCGTTCCCATTGGGTGAGGAGATTCCGCGCATTGATGTATGTTTCCACTGCTGGGTACTGTTGTCCGGCGAGTCCACACGGGTCGCGGTTTAGGCCCAGTAACCTCCAAGTAGTGGGGTACGGCCACTGTTGTTGAATTTCCTTGAAGATTTCTGCTTTTGGGGGTGATTCCTTCCGACATCGTTCATTGGGTATTTGAGTATCAGTCCATTCGAGCGGCATATTCTTTTCTAAAAATGCATCAAGGTCAGCTACTTGCGTATAGGGGTGAAAAGTAGTTTATTTAATTAGTTCGCTCGATTGTTGTACTAGACTCACTAATGACTAGGTTGTTGCCATTGGGCTTATCAAAATTCAAACTTATCGAATTTAAATTTATTGCCTTTGATTTTGATTGTAACTTGTTGTGAACCTACTGGGGCTGTCTACCTATGAGTGCTAGGTGTGCTATATTTCGTTAACTATATCTTCTCATATCGCTTCTACATATCTTTCTAAAGGTTATCATGATTTTTAAAAGAAATCGACACTCCGTTGTTATACCAGTTGGGTTATGGGCCTTCAGGGTTTTAACAGTAGATCATTTGTGGTCTAACAGCTTGGCATTGAGTATAGTAATACACGGTTGTTAATTTGTTAATCGTCGTTAAAACAGGGACAACTTTGATGGTTATTACTTCAGACTTTCACCCTAGTAAATTACGCATGGGAGGCTGTGGGAGGTCACCTTATGAGTTTGGGTTTCGAATAAAATCTATTAATGTCCAACTCTAGATTACGCGGAAATTGACTATTGTAGGCATGTGGGTTTATTTAATTTTCGTCAAATCTACGAATGGCCTTGAAATGTCGCTACAAATAATTTAGTATTTACATGCGAACGGCGATAGTTGAATCTGTATCCGGCGTTTATCTTAACCATTTAATAATTACCAGTGAATGGCGATAATGAAATTCCGTAAGTTGATATCCGGTGTTTATCTTATTCTTGTTTTATTTGCAGGATTTATCGATTTATCTTAGATGTACTTACTGGATTTTAATTTTACAATTGTGTTGCAGCGATTTGGTAAGTTGATATTTCGGTTGTTTGGATACATTTTATCAACGCTTTCAGGACAAACTTTACTTGACTCTATGGCGGATCTCGCATGTGGAACTATATCATTAGGATTTTATTCGGCATTTTCGGGATTGTTGGATTTAATTTTATTCATTGCCGTCGGTAAGCATAACTCTATGACTGTTTGTTTCGTGTAATATTAATATAATATTTTGATTGCTTCTCTGATTTATCTATTAATCTGAATTTTGGTCATTTTTATTTGCGTCGATTTTATCTTAATCTATTTTTAAGTAACAACCTAGTCTTTATGTTGAATCCATGAATTTACATTACTTGACAGAAAAATTAGTTTTTTAAATCAATACATTTCGTTACTTTTATTACGACGTTAATCTATAGTTGTTTAATTTAATTCAACGAATTATTGTAATCACTCGAATTACTTATTTTTACGTTAAAATTTGTTAAATCGATAAGTTACTTTAGGCAATAGACTACTTTATTTTAATGAATTACTTGAAAATCTTTAATTAATGAATCAAAACTATACTTCAATTTTACTCAAAGATTTACTGAATTTTTATCGAGCATTATTTTACTTTTATTCGTATCCATTTGAGGTTAATTTGGGAATTGCTTGGTTTAACCTACCACTTTCTTTAGTTTACTCAATGAATTAATTTACCGTTAATGAATTTTCATTATTTAGTTTTAATCTACAAATTACAAAAAAGGAAAATTCTATTTGTTACTCAATGAGTTACGTTAATTGTGCTTAATAATTAGTTTAATTAATAATCATTTACTTTTAATCAATAATTTATAATAACCTAATTTAATGAATTGCTTATTTTTACTCAATAATTATTTCAATTTTAAGCCATGAAACACTTTAATTTTTTCTTTATTTACAATCAATAGTTACTTTAGTTCTTTAATCAATAATCGAATTAATGAATTTAATGACTTCTACTAATTTATTTCGAATTTAATTTAATTATACCAATCAATTTTTTCTAATTTATTTCAAAGCATTAATTCAAATTAATTATATCAACGATTTCAATTTAATTATTCCTGTACCCTTTCCCTTTAATAGACCTTAGGCGCATATTGTGTTTATATTATATTTACTGAGTGCCCACTGGACTACTCGGTGTGATGATTTTGAGCCGTGTGTAATATAAATTTAGGTCGATTTTACAGAAATGAGAAACGAGGAAGCAGCCAGAGACTTCTTCCTTATTTCTCGTTTCATCTATAGGGATAATATTGACGTTACGACCCCTGCGTTCCGCACGCTGAGTCTTCACGGGTAAATATCATTGGCGATTTTCCACGCTCTTACACAAATCTGTACTATGTATATTTTACTATCTTGCAATATGTGTTGGCTGTGGGCCGGAAAAATTTCGACAGAATTATTTATTTATTAAACATATAAAAACAGTTTATCAATATTAATAATATTTATTAAGTATAAACAAATAAACATAAATTACCTTCCATTCCATTCCATAAAAAAAACAAAAATTCATAATATCGCATAGTAAAAATAAAATGCCTCTCCCTCCACGCCAACATCCAAGCAGAGCTCTACCGAGGTTGCGAGGACGTGACGTTGAGAGAGGGTTCCACAATAAAACATTTCTCACCTAAAAATAAGCTTTTAAACAAGATTCAAAGGTAATTTGAAAAATGGTTTTTTGGTTAAATTTAATGTGAAAATGAATCGGTATTTATACCTATTTTCTGTCCCTAACCTCGCATGTTAAATTTGATGCAGTAAAACAAAATTCGACTTTGTTATTTTCTAGTGTATTCTATTCTTTAATTTTATTATTTTTTGATTTATTTTAATAATTTTTCATTTAGAATTTTTATTGAATTATTACTAATTCAAATTTTTTGATTTAAGTTTCATTTTCATGAACTTTTATTAATTTTTCAATTTTTGTCGAATTTGTTGTGTTTTCTTGTTATGTTTGTGTTGGTATCGTGCGAATCTTGGTGCGTTTTGTTATTATTTTAATTTATTTTTATGTTTATTATTTTATATTTAATTCTCTTTTCCTCATATTTGATAGGGTTTAATTGATGTTTCAATAGGTTTAATTAAACTTGCATGTTATATTTGCGTGTGTGTTACTGATTCATTTAAACATTTTCCAAGGCCATATGTGTTCTGGCCCAACAAAGATATATAATTCCCACGTCGACTATTACGAGCGCAACCCAGTTACAAAATCTTAATTTAAGCACTTTATACCCGTCGCTAAGTTGGTAATGAACTGCCTTGCTTGTGAATAAACAGAATACAATTAGAATGCATGTGTCCGATTTCTTCTCTTTTTGATCTCATCTATCAAACCGAGGGACAACTTTCACTTTTGATTGTAAATCTATTCCTTCGCTGAATTAGGTAGGACTTAACATTACTTTCTTCTTAATAATATTGAATAATATTGTAGGGTTAGTGATTTCCTACCTTGAGCCCTTACATACAAGCGTTTGCGCCCGCCAATAGTTACCCGTTGCTAAGCAACGTTGGAATTGCAACTATTGGTTATGAGACCGACAAAGGTGAGCTCTGACTATAGAACTGCTAAGGTCCGGCCTCATATCGGGTTCAGCGAGTTGCCATTAGAAAGCTTCAGCTCGTCTTACAACCTTCTGGTCCCTTAACTTCCTTTTTACCACTAATTATTCAACCTATGTCGCATTTTACGATGAATTACAAAAAAAATAAAATGATAAAACGAATTTAAATTAAACATTTAAATGATATTACAAACTACTATCAGATTGTTACACTTTATTTGTTAGTTTTTTTGCCTGTTGGAGACGCTTTTGTTCCTTTTCAGTTCTACCTGGTCTGGCCTGACGTTGCGACTTTTTCTTTGGTTCTTCGGGACTTCCTTGGTCCCGGTAGGCGAGCTGTGCCGGAGCAAATACCAAAACAACTCAACCAATTTATCAAAACTTTTTACCGAATTAACAAAAGTAGAAGATAAAGACCATGAACAATAAATCAATCCTTTCACCATATTTCTTTTATACTTAAATTCTTAAAAGTATAAAGACCAGTATCAGTTGGTTTTCTATAAATCTGTCTCATAATTTTTATCTTTGCGTTGAATTAACAAATCTAAAAACGCAATTGATGAATTTCTCTCCGTTTCATATGTGAATACAATGTTCTTATTTAAACTGTTCATAAAATGTAAAAACGGTTCTACATTTTTCTGGTTTTCAAATACAAGAAAAATATCATCCACATACCTTTTATAAACAAAATGAAATAGGAATGTCTGATTTTAGAATTTTGTTGAAAATTTTTAATAATTATTGGGAACGCGAGATATGTGAAGCATTGTTGATAAGGTCATTGGACCCAAAGATTAATGTACAAAGTGCTGTGACTACGAATGTTTTGAATGTTTTTAAATAGTTTAAAGTATGTTAAATCATGTTTATGTATTGTTTTTTAAAAAAAACTTTTTTTTAATATTATTAAAATAATTGAATTTTTATATTACATTATTTTTTAAAAAAACTTTTTTTAATATTATTAAAATAATTGAATTTTTATATTACATTATTTTTTAAAAAAAACTTTTTTTAATATTATTAAAATAATTGAATTTTTATATTACATTATTTTTTAAAAAATTATAATATAAATAAATATTATTATATTTATATAAATAAAATTTTAAATTAATTAAAAGTTATTTGAATATATTTTTTAAATATTACAAAATTAAATTAATAAAAAATAATTTGTTTAAATTAAATGTTAATTCATAATATTTTTAGTTCGTTTTGTGTACCTGAAGATGACAGGTATGCTGTCGAAATATATCGTACGAAAAGTTTTTATTGGCGTTATCTTTTAATTAAATCGTTGCCAAATTTATTTAATTATTTATTTATATTAAAAGAACGTAATAAATTATTAAAAATTTATTACAATTAGTTCTATACTAAGAAAATTTTTAGTTTTATAAATAATGTTCCTAACAATTGTTGGCGAATAGGGTTGGTTTTTATTTATTTTTTTCTAGGGTTTTTGTGCATCTACCCCCTAAACGCCAGCAAGATTATTATTCTATCCCTCCTATGTACCCATAGCGATTGCCATGTTGGTACTGTACATAGAGGTTGAAAATTCATGAGCAGGTGAGCTCCATTTCTAGAACTACTCCTCATGATATTTTCACTTTCGGGTTCTGGACTGCCGATGGAAGGTCTTACGTCTTTCTCTTTCTATATCCTGGTCCTTACTCGCCTATTCCTACAATTTCCATACTTATTTATCATCTTTACGCGTTATTTATAAATGTATCCTTCAAAAAGTTGGGTAGCGTTCCTCCTTATTTTTCGGTAAATTTCCTATTTCATTTGTTTAATCCCGGTATCGACTACATTTCTCCTAATTTACCTTTAGCTTTCCCTATATTAAAAATTTGATTAACAATTCCTTAATTCCCGGTACATTTCCCATGATTTTAAGTAGTTACAACCCTCTGTGGTCACTTTAATAAACGCTACTCTCTTCTGCCAGGTTATATCATTCAACTTTTGGAAAACTACTTTCAAATATACATTCCTACACTATTCTATCCTTTCCTACTCGATTTTCCAATTAATTTCCTGACGATTTTTTAAATTTTCCCTACAAAACTTTATTCCCCTTAACTAAAGTCGCACTTCCCATGATTTTAATTTTTGCTCGTTCCGGCCACTTTTCAGTAGCCGCTACGAGGCGTTCAACTATGCACTGCGTGGAGGTCCTGTGCAATTGCCAGACCCTACTGCGTACGACCGAGGTTTCAACGGGACACAACCCACGAGCACAACTTGGGAACTTAATCCACCAGGTGGCACGCGATCCGTCCCATTGATAGCTTTTCAAATACGTATTATAAATAAGATTTTAGGGGGACTTGTCAGTGGCACCAAAAGATCCCACAACCATCCAAAATGAAATCAAAACTTTAACTCCGAAATATATATTTACACAAAAAATAACAGTACTTACAATCCACAGTCATGCAACCAGATTTGAAAAATTGGCATAAATTGGCATAAATTGGCATAAAAATTTTGACTACAAGTTTTTCACTGTTTGTCTAAAAATGTCTAAAAATTTTGTCTAGTAGTTTCCTGACTGAAAAAATGTCTGAAAATTATGAAAATGACTGCCGTATATATAGTATTTTTGTGCCGGTGTGCGACCAATGGGCGATTTTTCGCCATTTTTAGGGCTTTTTAATTATTTTATTTATTTCAAAATATTTTTGTAATTTTTTATATATTTTTCTTTATTTTTTGATATACTAATATTTTATTGTTGGATTTTATTTTTATTATTATTTTCTTAAAATATTATTTTTAAACCCCAATATTTTGTTTTCTGGTCGCCTCTTCTGCCTGTGTTTTTTCTAAACCTTATTTTGCAAGGTTTTGGCAGTTTACTTTATTTTTCGTATGTTTCTTTTTGCATCTGTAGGCATTTTTCCGAATTTTAATTAATTATTTGTTTTATTTAATTTTTGTTATATTTTTAATTTGTTTTAATTAATATGTTTTATTTTATTTTTGGTCTCTTCTTGCGGTGCGTGTTTATGTAACGGCAGCCATATTGACAATTTCCAAACTACATTAATCATTTTGTTCTAACTTATACAATTTTCACCTTTTTGTTTAAATTGGTTTTGTAATTTTTGTTTTAATTTTGGCTCTGAGCCCAACACAATGGAATTAACCTCTATCTATATAGCAGATGCGTACCTATGTGCGACCAATCACGACAAATTCTCGACAAATCATTCTTCAAAAAAAACGCTGATCCGAAGATTTGTGAATGTCAATAAAACATCGGATTCATGGTCAATAAATAAAAAAATTCTTTATGTCATTGTAAAATGAAAAGCAATCAGAGGTGAAAACTAGAAAAGTTCTTTCAATGTGGTTTAAAGTTATTATGCTCATTTGTGTTTGGTGATTAGTTGTAAAGCTATTAACCACCTTGACAACTGTGATTATTTGCCCATCCAACAATGAGTCGAATGAAGTTAGAGATACGAGCGAACTCTAATATTTGACCATCAATTTATAAAAATTTTGATTTCCGGCTAATTTTCATCAAATGTATTTGTGACTTAAAGAATCCATTTACTCATTTTCAAAATCTTTTATTAATTTACAGATAGGATAAGTGAATGTTAAATTATTAAAACTTTTACAAACCCAACAATTTTTTACCAGAAATTTGTTCGCTTTGCCTACCTCTTAATAATGTAAATTTTGATATTACAAGTCAGATCATTTAAAAAATGTAATTCAAAATAGTCGAAAATTAAATTTCTTATACTACTTTCAAAATATACATTTCACACATCAGTTAATGCGTTCATTGACATAACCAATTACGTTAATTTGCGCTACATTAATATGTGAAAAAAATTTTTAAATTGAAATTCGATAATGTGGGCTACTCCAAAATATATTATTATTTATTGAAATCGCTGAATAATATTGAATTTTAAGTTATTTTTTATTAAATAAAAATAAACTAAACGAGTTCCTCTTTTCTTGAAAACGAAAATTTTTTAATAATGTATTCACAGGAAACATAGAAAATTAGTGGAAACAAACAGAAAACTTATATCAGTCTAAATGTCAAATAGCAAATCTACGAATATGCCTGTATTGATTTTGCTGCTTAAAGGTTATTGCATTCCGATACATTTCCTACAAGTATTCGGGCTAAAAGATAAATGCACATGCGTTAAAATTGCCAATATCCACCAATCAAATTTTAGTAGCAATTTTCAAAATTTATTAGTAAAATAAATATTTTATTATAAATTATTGTCGTGTCAATTTAAGGAATTATCATTCAAAATATCAGAAAATTAATTTGAAAAGTTTGGAAATTTATCAGCTGAACAGTTCTTTCTGGAACTGCAGATTCTAAAATGTTCAAAAATTCAATTTTTTCTGGAGCTATTTTACTTATTTTGATCTATGTTGATTTTTCTTACGGTAATTTTGTTGATTTCTCAAGTTTATTTGTTTGAAAATGTGTCAATGATTCTTGGTTTCGTCATTTAATTCAAGTTCAGGTCAATTCAGAACTCTAAATGAAGCCACTGGTCCTATAGGAATAAGAGGAAATCCAGGAAAAAGAGGAAAAATTGGTCCTGACGGAGATCCTGGCTCATCAGGACCTCCAGGTCCTCCTGGTAAAGACGGCTTAAGAGGTGCTCCTGGCCCAAATGGACCTGCTGGAGGTGCAGGACCTGATGGAAAATCCGGAGTTACTGGCAACACAGGACCACCAGGTTCAAGGGGGGAACAAGGTCCTCCTGGCCCTGTTGGTAAGGAAGGTCTAACCGGTCCAAATGGCTATCCAGGTCCATCTGGTGAAAAAGGAGATTCTGGTTCCATTGGAGAACAAGTGAATTTATTTAGGTTGCATTAATTATTAAAAATTCAAAGGGTGATCCTGGAGATATTGGTCCTCAGGGTCCAGCTGGACCTTTAGGTCCACCAGGGCAATCTGGGCCAACTGGCCCACAAGGTACTGTTGGAGAACGTGGTCCGCATGGTCCAGATGGAGTTGTTGGTCCACCTGGTCCAGAAGGTCGAATGGGTTCTCCTGGTTCTCCAGGACGACCTGGAGAACTGGGTAAAAAGGGCGAAGGTGGAGATGAGGGATTAAAAGGTGGAAAGGGTGAAAATGGTAAAACTGGAATAAATGGTAAATCTGGAAAACCTGGAATAAGAGGACCAATTGTAAGCAACTTTTAATATATGTAAAGAAATTTATTTATATACTTAGGGTCCAGTCGGAATCAATGGAAAACAAGGAAGAAAAGGTGAATTAGGAGATATTGGATTAACGGGACCACAAGGTTTAATTGGACCTCGAGGAGTTCGCGGAACAGTAGGAAATCCAGGAGATAATGGTCCTAAAGGCTCACAAGGGGATCAAGGCCCGATCGGATTAGAAGGAAAGCCTGGCCCATTTGGTCCGAAAGGGCAAAAGGGAGATAGAGGTCGTCCAGGACCACAAGGCGAAACTGGTCCTTTAGGACCAGGTGGTCCAATTGGCCCAGATGGCGCTAAAGTAAATTGTTTTTTTAATTTATTTTTTGGAAAAGTTGAATATTTTCAAATTTAAATTTGTTTCACTTACGTAATTGAAAAGAAAATTTAATTTAAAACAATTATTGATAATTTACTTTGATTATTGGCAAAGAAATATTACATGTTAATCTATAACACGATCTGGAAATAGTTCAACCCCTTTCGTGGCTGTCAACTGAAATAATACGTTTAATATATTTCATTTAGTTTCAAAGAAAATTATTATTATACTGTTTTCATTTTCCCTAGTAAGATGAACTCCGTAAAATCAATAATCTTCTTTGTCTCCTTTGATCACTTTTTATTTATAATTTCGTTTGCCTTCATTTAGTTTTACGCGAGTCGTTAGTCTATAATCTAAAACTAAATGAAAGATTGACGATTACCACGAAATGAGGTAAGGATTTCAATCTAACATTGAGATCGTTTTCTCACGAATTCATAAAAAATCCTAACTAATTAAATTTAGAACCATATCAGATTATTTATTTTAAAATTTTATCCAATTTACTACTGCCATCTTTAATATGGTTTAAAAGCCACACTTTCTCTCTTCAAAATATCTTCGGACACCAGTCTTGATGGTTACAGTTCGCCTTAATGGATTTCCTTATTATCCTTCGTTTAGCTATCTACACTTTCATTGAAGTATACTATACAAGACTTTACTTATACAAGAAATTAAATGAAAAAACACTTTTATTGGAAAAATTAATATTGTATATTGAAACATTAACAATATTAAATACAAAGGTCATACTAATTGATTAGGAGCTCTATAAAATATTTACTTTTTTTTGCATTTAAACGAAGAGATGTAACCGTTTTTATTATTATCCATTGTGATCAGAAAAATCATTTCTTTCATCATTATTAAAATAAATTATCTTTTTGTTAATTTTTGATCATTCTTTTTTATTGTAATTTATTTTCATTTCTATTCTAACTATAAATTTACGGGTTTTTCTATTTCACGCAAAATGACGGAAATTGTAGAAAAACCACTGTCGAAATGTTGTGTTAAATAGGGGGGAAATATTAATCTATAATCAAAATCTAAATTAGAATAAACCGTATAATTTTCTTTATATATCGAAAAAGGTGGAGGCTTTATACTCATAGGCTCAAATAATGTCAAAATAATTTAGGTCGTATTTAATTTAAAAAATAATTCCCAATTCTTGTTTGGTTTGGTTTGTGCTGAAGTACATCGGAATAATTTGTTTTTCATTCTCGAATTCACCTTGTAATTCTTTGGTAAATGAAGTATTCCATTCATAAAATGCGTCCATCATATATTTAGGTGTATCATTTTCACGCAATTTTGTTAAATTTGATAAACCTTAAAATTCTCCTACATCTTTGAGTATACTCGCAGAATTTAATGTATTTTAATGGCAAGTATTGGATAGTCTGGGTTGACAAATATTGATAATATTTCATTCAGTTTTATTTATATTCTGACAAATTTTATTGTTGTTTAAACAAAACCATTTTAATTTAAAAAGTCCTCCAGCGTGGCTAAGTGTTTTCTGCAACCTTACTTCCTATTTCATGGCAACATTAAGAGGGGCTTTGAAAGTTTGAGAGATCTTTTATTTTTTGAGAACAAAAAAGATCTTTATTTTTAATATAAAATGTTCCTTTTGAAAATACAACAGATATAATAATATTCAATTTTAAATTTCCAATCTACAGACTTACATAAAAACTTTATTGTCATCCTTGAAAAATGCAAGTAATATCATAATTTTTACATCAACTGATACAGTATTTTAAAAATAATAATTTAGTTCTATAATATTGTTTATATCCTTCAATTTTTTATGAGGGGGAGGGCAAAAAATTTTTTTGTAAAAGTTTGGGAAACACTTATTTAACATTTGATCTCCG
Source organism: Schmidtea mediterranea (assembly GCA_022537955.1). Classification (NCBI taxonomy): domain Eukaryota; kingdom Metazoa; phylum Platyhelminthes; order Tricladida; family Dugesiidae; genus Schmidtea; species Schmidtea mediterranea. Next base: position 286,058,711 of record CM039679.1, read on the forward strand.
TAGACGAAATGTTTTCATTGCGACTAACGTTTTCTTAAGGTGAGATTTTAAATAAATTTTTTACTACAAAAACGTATTAAAAAGAGAACATGAATAATGAATTGGTTACACTAGAACAGCAATTAATCTTTTCGGGGACGTTTTATTTCTAGATGAGAGGACAGAATATATATTTTTATTTAAATGTTGGAATAATGAATAAAAATAATAAGAATAATGATAAAAATAAAATAGCATTATTAAAATGATTTAAATTTGTATTTTGAAAATTTTCATAATTAACATTGTATAATGTCCATTAAATATAATTAGATATTTTGATAAAAATTAAAAGAGTAAAGTAAATAATTGTAAGAATGAAGGGAAATAAAAAGTCATGAATACCAGATTTGGAAAATATCAAATAAATTATTGAAATAAAAGTTAATTTTTTTATAATTATAATTTCGAATTGTTTGGTGAAATTGGATATTCATGAAAAAAATTTGATTTTGCCTTAATATAATAGATATGATATTTAAATTTTCGAAACTACGAATTACTTATAAACAAGCAGTAGTGCATTTTTCAAAATTTGATATACATCCAACTTTGAATAATATGTGGAATGCATCAGAAAATTATGAATATTAGTGGATTACTGAACGGTAAAGATGAAGAATAATGATTTAATTCAAAAATTACAAATTTGTTTTTCCTAACATTTTTTTTATTATTTTCTTAGTTTCTATTTCGACTTTATAGTGTGTACATTGAACTTCAACTCATTGAATTCTTAAAAACTCATTTCCATCTCTATAACATTTTGTTGATCCAAGAGCTATATATATATTATATACAGTAAAGAAGTCTTATTGTATCTAAACGATGATGTTAGCCGACACAATGGAAGTTTCTAGAGTGAAAGTTGAATGATCAAAGACCATTTTCTAAATTACGTATTATACTATACACATTATGATCGTGACAAATTAAATAAATTATCATTTTTAATATAAATTTTGCAAGGTAAACTAATCTCTCATATTAATTAATATCTTTTATTGTCTAACAATTAGATGAAATTTCATTTTAAAGATGTACTTTCACCAGAAAGTGTCCCACCACATTTTGCTATTGTTGATAGAAATATTTTAAATTGAACTATTTTAAACAAGTGGCTTTGAAGGCAAGTTATAGTCTATTATAATTATAGGTCACCAGATCATGAATCTTTTGACTTCATTTATTTGATCAAATGAATTCAATTACCTATTGTGTAGGTTCCCAAACCTTTGTAACCACCGCCTACTTTGCAAGAAAAACATTTTTAACACCCTTTTTTATAGCAGTACTCTATTTTCAAGTGTAACAATAGTTCAACATGCTTGTTGAAACTCATCTGCTGTGTACTAAGGTAAATTCTAATACAGAATCTAAGCTATCTATGATTTTTGTTATTTCAAAATCAGGCAAATTTTTTATTTATATAATTAAATCTATAAAATTAAATTATTTTTTTATATAATTAAATTCATAAATAAATGTGGTTTTTTATTACAAATATAACTTGCTTGAACAATTAATATTATGAATATTTAATATTACAATTATAACATGATTAAGTATAAAACGATGATTCCTTGTTGGCAGCATAAATTAATATATCAGATAATTGAATAACAAAATAAGCCCTTGCTACAAAGTAATGATTATTTTGAAAAAAGTTTCGATTATTAAATAATCCTCTTCAGTTTATTTAAAAATCGAAACTTTTTTCAAAAATATAATTATTACTTTGCAGCAATGGCTTATTTTGTTATTCACTTATCTGATATTATATGATTATGATCATAATCTCGGAGATGGATGTGATTAAACAGAAAATCAGAGAAACATTGATATTATATATAATTCTTTAAATCAATATAGCATTAATAAAGTATTCCTTTTGTTTTTTTGTTTTTATAAGATCTAATTTAATTTGACAAATGAAACATTTGACTGATTTAAACATATTAATATAATAAATATTTTTAATTTTTGTAGCAATTATATGTTTAACGTAAAGAATAACCTTTGTATTTTAATGGTGTTTCGGTTTATTTTCTCAAATTTATGTTGCAAAATAACTTCTTTTGAGACAAGTAATTTTTTTGTATTACAAATTTATAAACACTAGGAAGCTACAGAAAATAATGAATTATTTCATGCATGATTATATAACCGATAAATAATATTTTAAAAACTATAAATAGCATAAAAATGGAAACAGTGAACATTATTTACATCAGAAATTACTAATTATTATTAGAAAGATTTTTTCCTATGAAACAATATTTCAGATGAATTCAAGGCCCTTTTGGACAGATGAGTTCAAAATCGGTCATATTGATTATTAATAAAATGTTGCATAATTTAGATTTAAAGATTATTTTATTTTTAAAAATATATAATTTAACTAATTTAAACAAAATAAATGTCTATAAAAATATTAAAAACAATATTATTTAATAGATTGAATAAATCTCTAATGTGTTGCCTAATGTTACGTATATTTTTTAGTAATTCCATATCAACCCATAAACGATGGGGCTATGAAAAATTTAGAAATTAATATTGTTGTTTATGAGATAAGTGAATAACAAAATAAGCCCTTGGAGGAAGTAATAATTATATTGTTGACAAAAGTTTCGATTATTAAATAATCCTCTTCAGTTTCTTTTTGGAACTACTATATACAGTGAAAAAATGAAAAGGTATTTTGGTATTTTTTCATTGTATATAGTAGTTCCAAAAGAAACTGAAGAGGATTATTTAATAATCGAAACTTTTTTCAACAATATAATTATTACTTCGCAGCAAGGGCGTGTTTTGTTATTCACTTATCTGATATATTAATTTATTCTGCTAACAAGTAATCACCGTTTATTGCTTATAATATTGTTGTTTGTAATTTAAAATCTGAAAAAGTTTAAATTTAATGAAATAAAGGTTTATTTATTATTTAACAATTACTAATTGCAGTGGAGTACCAAAGGTATTCTGGACTCCGGGCAAAACGTAAATTGCGCACCCTTTATGCCATAACTGAAAACAGAAAAGTTGTCAATACTAAAAAATTATACATATTTCTATCAATAATAAAACGGTATATTACGTTAAATAAATTTAAACTGCCACCACCACAATACAAACTGTTTAAATTTAGGTATCCAAGGGCTTATTTATTCTGCTAACAAGTAATCACCGTTTATTGCTTATAATATTGTTGTTTGTAATTTAAAATCTGAAAAAGTTTAAATTTAATGAAATAAAGGTTTATTTATTATTTAACAATTACTAATTGCAGTGGAGTACCAAAGGTATTCTGGACTCCGGGCGAAACGTAAATTGCGCACCCTTTATGCCATAACTGAAAACAGAAAAGTTGTCAATACTAAAAAATTATACATATTTCTATCAATAATAAAACGGTATATTACGTTAAATAAATTTAAACTGCCACCACCACAATACAAACTGTTTAAATTTAGGTATCCAAGGGCTTATGTGTACAAAAATATGGTCATCAAAATATGTGTTCAAATATTATGAATATAGCACCCACTCACCCCTCACATATCTAAGCATTTGAATGAGCATTTTCAACTGTCATATTTTGTAATATATTCACAAAAATGCAAACTACAGTGGTTTCTGAAGCACAATGAATCCGATTATTGTGGCGCATCCCAAGGCGGTGTTTGGGCCAACTTGTCCCTAGATATGCTACTGAATGATTGACAGTAAATTTAATAATAATAGTAATAAAAATAACAATAATAAATAATAATAACATTTATCTAGTCAGACTCAGTCAACTCTTTTTGTTTAAATGATAATTCTGAAATAAAAAATCAATTTTTAAGTTAGCTCGTATTTTAAATTAAAATTTATTGATTGAAAATTCTGTAATTCAATTAAAAATGAAGAATATTAGTGATCTGTCATGTAATTAGGGATCTAGAGGGGAAATTGGTCCTAATGGCTCTCCAGGAACCCCTGGACCTAATGGTAAACCTGGAGCTACTGGGCCTCCTGGTACTCCTGGACATCCTGGTAATGCAGGACCTGGTGGTCAAGCAGGTCCTATTGGACGGCCAGGACCAAATGGAGCACCAGGACCTCGCGGAGAGATTGGACCAAATGGTCCGGATGGAAAATCAGGTAGAAAAGGGTCTTTGGGACCAACAGGACTTACAGGTTTACGTGGACCACAAGGCAATCCAGGAAAAGATGGGACATTGGGTCCATTAGGAACACCAGGATTGAGAGGACCACCAGTTAAAACAATATGCTATATAGTTTTTATTTAATGTATTTGTTAAAGGGCTCAATTGGAACACCTGGATTGAAAGGTAATATCGGACCTCCCGGTTCAAAAGGAAAAGTCGGAAATGCAGGAAAACCAGGACCTCTTGGAAAAAATGGAATCGACGGAAGTGAAGGTCCTATTGGAAATGCTGGTAGCCCTGGATTTCCTGGACCTAATGGAGATCCAGGACCTAATGGACCTCCTGGTTCTTTAGGTCTTGCTGGACTTGTCGGATATCCTGGAAATCAAGGTCTTGCTGGTAAAAATGGTAATCCAGGAGTTGAAGGAAAACCTGGTAAGGCTGGAACACCAGGTTCTCCTGGAAAACCCGGAGTTCCAGGACCCGTTGGAGATGTTGGAAATATAGGTCCTCCAGGTCCTAATGGCTTGAAAGGAGCTCCTGGTATTTACGGTGTACCTGGAAATTACGTAGGTGTTGTTTGTTTATTCATATTTTACATTTGTTAAATTATTAAGGGTCCAAATGGATCTCCGGGAGATCTTGGTCCATTAGGAAAACAAGGGCCAGAAGGTTTGGTTGGTGCTCCAGGATTAGCTGGAAGTCCAGGACCAGATGGACCAAGAGTAAATTTTGTTATTATTGTAAATATGTTAAAAATATTAAAATAATTATGAATTATGAATTTAAAATATTTTGAAAACTAGTTGAAATGGTTTTGGGTTTTTCCAAATTATGTTATATTTTACGAAGAGCTTTGTAACTTTATTTTGAATACTCTTTATTACTCTTTAATTTACACTTATTAAACATACATTATTTTAAAGCCAAATTGTTAGACTGGCCAGAGGTTTTCCTAGAAAATCCGGGGCATTTGTAAAAAAACCGGGACAATTTTCATTATGTGACTTTTCATTCCCCTGGGACTTGAGTGAACGAAAATAAATTGTATGTTTTGTTCTTAGACGACTTTTGTGGCTTGTTTGTCTTTACTAAAAATTTGTGTACTTTTTCCCGAACTTATGGTATTAGAACTTGATAGCGTTTTTGATATAAATTATAATATTTAAATCAAAATTTAATTCAAATCAATTTTAATTAAATTTTAATAATATTTATGCTATCAGTACAAGGACCAATAATCAATTCTAAAAGCATTTCTCGTCAGAACTTTTCGAAAATCCGTCAACTTCTTGTTTTCCAAAACGAATAATTGGTTTTTCTTAAATAAAACAATGAGATTGATCAATTATTAATTAATCAGTTTTTTCTATTTAGCATTTTTATTCGTCTTCAACTTTTAATCTGCCTCCGGTTACCACTTTCTCCCGAAAAATATTGATTTCTACTTTTTGAAATAGTCTCAGCAGTTTATATCAATTTCCATTTTTCATTAATTTAGTACATTTTTGTACAATCCAATATATTGTTTGCTTAAATTAAGATTTTGTTGCTTTTTACAATATAAAATGTGAAGACAAGTGAATAAATTAAGAATAAATAAATTAATATTGCTTAATATCAGTTAATATCAGTTCAAATTTCTTAATAAAGAAATTAATTTTAGGGTCCACCTGGTGCAAACGGTTCTCCTGGGTCTGCTGGTGGAGAAGGAGTTGAAAAACACAAACCTCGTAGTGTTGGATCAGCTGGTATTAGGGGACCTGAAGGAAAGCCTGGTATGGATGGATTTCCAGGTGATGTCGGACCTCCGGGTAAACAGGGTCCTGAAGGGGGTCCAGGTGATCCAGGGGATCCTGGAGATATGGGACCTATTGGAAATTCTGGTGATCCAGGACCAGATGGAAAACCAGGTAAGAACGGAGCACCAGGAAAGCAAGGACCGGAAGGATTACCTGGATCAGAAGGTCAGTGGAAAAATATCTGTTTTTAAAACATTAAAATTAGTAATTCTAATGCAATAATATGCATCTTCATAAATTGTTTTGAAATCTGTTTTGACTTTTACCCAGTGGTGTTGTGCTAATTTTTTTTTACCGGAACGCGTATATATAATTATATAGACAGGGCCGATACTGGGTAGGCGACCGCTCTGTGCGACGGGGGGTAATTTTCCATGATAATCCTGGCGGCGACGTTTTTTAGGTCTCATGTCCCAAATTTGACGACGGGAGAGATTTCCCCCAATTTTCGCCCGTCGCCAGGATCGGCCCTGTAAATAGCATAAAAAGGAAAGGAAACGAAAATCATTAAGAAACCCATTTTGTGTATATGTATAACTGTTTTATCTTTATATTTCAGCATCAGAATTGACAATAATATATCATTATGTTTCATTTAATACTAAATTCCCTCAAATACACTATTTTCCGTATTTTACAGTGTTTTTTCTGTAGTCCTGAGATACAATCTAATTGCTTCCTTTCTTGAATGGTTTTTTATAAACTTATTACAAACTTCTTTTAAGATTGAACTCTTAACCCATGGCGCTGCTGGTCATAGCCATAAAACGGTTTTGTATCAAATATAAATGATAACATTTTTAATAAAACTTTATTGAGCATAGATTGAAACTTAAATTCGCCATTTTTTAAAATAATTTTTAAACTACCTTTTTTCAATATTATTTTACTATAACTGCTTTAAGTTTATATAATTACACAATCTATTTCAGGAGCTTCTGGTCCGCCGGGAGATGTTGGAGATCCAGGGAAATCTGGACCAACAGGTCCAAGAGGCGGTCCTGGGAGAATTGGAAGTCCTGGTGGTCAGGGAAAACAAGGTAAATCAGGAAACCAAGGAAAATTGGGACCAAGTGGAAAACCTGGACCTGTTGGCAGTCCTGGTGTTACGGGGACTTGATGGAACTATAGGTAGAAAAGGGCCGTTAGGCCTAAGAGGTCCTTCTGGTCCTAAAGGTAAATCGGGTGCTCCTGGAGTTGATGGAAAAGTTGGAACACAAGGTGTGAATGGATATCCCGGATATTTAGGTCCACCTGGACCTCCAGGTCCACAGGGACCAAATGGTAAACCTGGTAAACCAGGGCCACCAGGAAATGTCGGACAGATAGGCGATCATGGAGAAATGGGTAATCCTGGTCCACAAGGTTCTGTAGGTCCGCCTGGAGCAACAGGCCCTGTAGGCCCTAGAGGAGACGCAGGGGAGCCTGGTAGAAAAGGTCCCATTGGACCGCAAGGTAAAAATGGAACAAGTGGTGGCAAAGGATACGACGGTCAGAGTGGAACAAGTGGTAAATCTGGCAAGGTTGGTACTCCTGGCGATAAAGGGGGAGATGGAAAACCTGGTCCCAGCGGTGTACTTGGAGACGTTGGTTTAAGAGGAGCTAAAGGCAAAAAAGGAAAAGATGGTGTTCCAGGTAATGTATCTTTTGCTTTTCTATATGTTTAAGAATTAAAAATGATTAAATAATAATCCTTAAAACTATTTAACCTTTTCATTGTTTCTTACGAATATAAAAAATAAAAAAATATTATTTTAATTACAAATGCAAACTTTTTTTCACATGAAGAGTATACGCTTCAATAGACAAATTATTATCACTTGTCATGAAGAGAATGTTTGTTAGAAACCGCTAGTTAAATTAATTAAAATAATTCAGATTGATTAAATTATAAATACTGATTTATCATTCCAAAAGTACTTCAAAATATCTATTTTAAATATAATGAAATAAATGCCATTTTATAGCTTTGAGTTTATGTTAGTATTACGAATTAATTATATCCAATTTTTTCCAAAATCCCATTTCCGATTATTTATTTTAAACCCTTTGTTGCCTTCACTTTAGTATTGCCAAATGAAAAAACAAATTATTTTCTAACAATATATTTTAAGCAAACCAAAAAATATTTCCAAATTCAATATACTATAAAGCAGAAAATGTTTTCATAGACAGATTAATGTACACATACGGGAAATCGCGAGCTACGTATTCATTTTGGAGTAATTGGTATACATAAATATTGAGCGGAAAACCTTTTCTGCTTTTAATATTATTATTATTATTATTATTATTATTATTATTATTATTATTATTATTATTATTATTATTATTATTATTATTATTATTATTATTATTATTATTATTATTATTAGGAAACGATTAATTAAAAGGATTATTTTAAAATCATAAATATATCTTAAAATTTGCTGGAAAAACTTATCATTTAATGAATATTTTATGTATTTCATTACATATATACAAATTTTAAAAATTATTATTAAAATAATAAAAGTAAAATTATATTTATTCAGGAAGAGAAGGTAGACCTGGAGCTAGAGGGTCGAAAGGTGTAAAAGGACCAAAAGGTGTACCGGGTTATCCAGGACGTCCAGGCGTTGAAGGTGATCCAGGGCCACCGGGTTACCCTGGTCCAGATGGTCCAGTTGGTCCTAAAGGTCCAGATGGATTACAAGGGCCGGTTGGAATTATTGGACCTCGCGGAGATCCTGGTATTCCAGGACCGATTGGTCCAACTGGTCTTCATGGTAAAAAAGGTGGAATTGGTATAATGGGACCAGTTGGGCCACTTGGCCCACCAGGCCCTCCTGGACCACCAGGTGGTATTATGGCTATGCAAATGCGTTCGCCTACAAAAGGTGTTACATATGGTGATGATCCATTGGCTGCTGAACTTCTTGGAAATAATGCCATAAAAAATCCTGAAGGAACAAAAGAAGTTCCGGCAATAACTTGTAAGCAATTGAGTGTGAAGCATCCTAACCTACCTGATGGTATTTAATATATTTTTTTTTGGATTTTCTAAACATTGAAACATAGGTGAATATTGGATTGATCCAAACGGAGGTAGAGTGAATGATGCAGTTAAAGTATATTGTAGGATATCTGAGCAGAAAACGTGTATTAAACCTATTAATAATGAAATCAGTCTTCGATCGTGGAAAAGCCATTCTGCCAATGGACATACATGGTTGAAATCTATTTTGAATAAAGAAGAGGTATGCTAAAAAGTATTATTGAGGATAATCTCAAAAGATTATAGATACAATATTCGATACCAAATGGTCAGATTGCATTTTTAAAAGTGAACAGTGATTCAGCCGTTCAAAGAGTTACTTTCACCTGTGAAAATCATCCTATAATAGGCAATGAAGAAAAGTTAAATAAAGTGACAGCACCTCGTTTATTAGCAGACGATGATACCATCATCAAAATGACACATTCTCATTTGAAATATACAGTGATAAAAGATGAGTGTCAGGTAATGTTAAGTTTTTAATTTTAAGTTTCCCTAACCATTAATCAACGTTTCAAAAGAATACAGGTCTTACCGAATCACCATGTAAATTCTCGCAAATAACATAAAAAATTTTCAATACGACTTTTAAATGTTTGAAAATTCTATTTTACCTAGCAAAATAATTCTAAAAACACCATGAATGAGAAATTGTACCTAATTTGCGAAGCTATGGTGGGCTATTGAAGTTATTTTTAATTGTAACCGTTTGAGTGCTCCGCAGCACGGTAGGAGAATTTTAATATTTTTTGATAGTGGAAAAACAGTTTTTCAAAAACTATATATAAAAAAAACATAAATTATAATTTTATCCCAAGTACCATAGCAAAGAAGTTGGTATTTTCCTGTCATTATTTGACGACTTCCTGAATTCGGGAAGTTTTCGTATTCATAATTTCATGTTTTATTTTCCGGAGTCACCTTTTTTAAACCTAATTGCATGAAAAATTATTTTTCATTTTATTAGCTTAATAATTCATAAAATGTTTAAAATCGTGAGCTAATTATGTTTTATTAATTCAGTTTTTTGGCACATAAATGTTGAAAAATTATATATTGTCTTACAAAATCACAATGAAATATTACCTTGAATTGTTTGTTTTAATCAGATCTTTCAAATTTGAAATCCATGAAATGATCTTACTAGTTTATTCAAACTAAATTTCCAATTTCTAATCATTTTTCTTTTTTCCAGTATTCCAAATCCAGTGAAGCGGAAAGTATTATTGAAGTGAGAAACTATGCAAACTTGTTGCCGATTCGTGATATTGGGGTCAGCATCATTAATAACAGAAAGAGCAAATTTGGAGTGACAATTGAAGAAGTCTGCTTTTCATAATTTGACAATTGGAAAATCTATGATTTACATTTTTCTAATAGTTGTATATTAAATCAAATTTATTTTGTTCTGTAATTAATCAAAATAATCGTATTGAAATTTTACCTGCTTTACTAGTATTATTATAATAAATGTTGGGATAGAACTGGAGTTTGTGCATGTAAACCTCACAAAGATTTAAAATACATGATTATACATTAAGTAATCCAAAATAAAGTATATAACACATTGATAATTATTTAACACATTATTAAATTAAAGAAACGCAACTAGTTAAGAGAGAAGCAAAGCATTCAAAACGTCTGCCCGCTCGAAAAGAAACGAATAATAAATTGGAGAACGAATTGGAAAAATCGAAAATTATAAATGATTATTGGTCGTATTTACAGAAAAAGACCATAATCATATCAATTACAAATGTCTCAGATTTACAGACTATGACAAAAAAGTGCAAAATTTAAGGAGAAAAATGAGAGAAATAATCAAATAATAGCCTTATAAAACTTTCATCAAAATCACTAAAGAAATAGCGAAATACAAATAAATTTAATAAATAGTTTAATTATTTTAAATAATCAATGTAATGTGAGATTACAACCAATGCGTAGAGTGATGAGTCACGCGTGAAGTGTTATCTTGTTCGAAATAAATATATTACAGAAAAAATTGATTTAATTTTTTTTAAATAAAATGAATAAATCATTGGTATCCGAGTAAGTGTACGGTGGACATTAGAAAAATTACCGAAATAAATACACATAAAGATTCACAGAGTGACCGGGACTGCATGGGTGCTCACAAGAATTTGATATAAATAGGCACTTAAAATGAATTCTAGAAATTTATACTCTCAGTTCCAATCAACTGGACGATCATATGAAGTTTTGCCGAGCTTTTTGTAAGTTTTTTTATGGAAAATTTTTTTATTTAATTATTGCATTCAAATGATTTCGTCTTCATTTTTGTATTTAATTTTGTGTTTAGAAAATTGATTGGAATAAGACGTATATGACTCAGATGTTGGTGTACCAGAAATCCCAAATTACGTGAGAGAAGGTCATGTGACCCATTTGAGAACATTTTCCATGGTCGGCCGAATACCGCTGATATCAGATATAATAACTTCGTACAATAGTTGGTTGGTTCGTTATGAGAAATGGATTGTTCCTCGGGTTTGCTTGGAATAAATAAAATCAGTTAAGGGCGATTTCTTTTTACTGGTAATCAAAAAGATAGTTATAATTTCAAGTAATGCCCCAATAAATAAATATTAGCAGATAAATTCCATGAAATGTAGTCGGAACGCAGTTTTAAAAGATTACAAGAGATAAAACTTAACCAAATTTTGAGATGGTAATAATATTGTAAGGGCGAAAGCTGTAAAAATCTAAAAGTGGTATAAGAACAATTTATTTAAGTTAGAACTAAAAGCAGGTTCCTGCTGTTGGGCTTAGAGCCAAAATTAAAACAAAAATTACAAAACCAATTTAAACAAAAAAGTGAAAATTGTATAAGTTAGAACAAAATGATTAATGTAGTTTTGAAATTGTCAATATGGCTGCCGTAACATAAGCACTCACCGCAAGAAGAAACCAAAAATAAAATAAAACATATTAATTAAAACAAATTAAAAAATGTAACAAAAATTAAATAAAACAAATAATTAATTAAAATTCGGAAAAATGCCTACAGATGCAAAAAGAAACATACGAAAAATAAAGTAAACTGCCAAAACCTTGCAAAATAAGGTTTAGAAAAAACACAGGCAGAAGAGGCGACCAGAAAACAAAATATTAGGGTTTAAAAATAATATTTTTAAGAAAATAATAATAAAAATAAAATCCAACAATAAAATATTAATATATCAAAAAATAAAGAAAAATATATAAAAAATTACAAAAATATTTTGAAATTAATAAAATAATTAAAAAACCCTAAAAATGGCGAAAAATCGCCCATTGGTCGCACACAGACACAAAAATACTATATATACGGCAGTCATTTTCATAATTTCTAACCAAATTTAGAAAAAACTTTAGACTGTCTTAGACATTTTTTCAGTCAGGTGACTACTAGAAAATTTTTAGACAATTTTAGACTAGCAGTGAATCATTCTTAGACCGAATTTTGTATGCCAATTTATGCCAATTTTTCAAATCTGGTTGTATGACTGTGGATTGTAAGTATTGTTTTCTTGTATAAATATATATTTCGAAGTCTTGTTACTTTGATTTTGTTCTGGATGGTCGTGGAATCTTTTGGTGCCACTGACAAATCCCCCTAAAATCTTATTTGTACTAAGTATTTAAATAGATGGTTCATGGGACGGACCGTGTGCCGGCTAGTGGGTGAAAACCCTTAGTTGAGCTCGTGGGTCGTGCCTCGTGAACCCCTCGGCAGTTCGCAGTCGGTTCTGGCTTTGTGCACAGGACCGCTACTCAGGGCGCCGTTGTATACTCGAGGCGGCTGCTGAAAATGTGGCCGGAGCGAGTCGAAATAAAATTCGGGAAGTGCGACTATAGTTAAGTGGGATTAAAGTTTTGTAGGGGAAATTTAAAATATTTACGGAAAATTAATGAAAAATCAAGTAGGAAAGGATAGGATAGTTTAGGAATGTAAATTTGAAAGTAGTTTTCCAAAAGTTGAATGATCTAATCTGACAGTAGAGAGGAATGTTTATTGAAGTGATCGCAGAGGGTTTTAATTACTTAAAATCATGGGAAACGTACCGGGAAACTAAGGAATTGTTGATCAAATTTTTAATATAAAGAAAGATAAAGGTAAACTAGGACAAATGTAGTCGATTCCGTGATTAGACAAATGAAATAGGAAATTTATCCAAAAATAAGGGAGGAACGCTGCCCAAATTTTTGAAGGATACATTTATAAATAACGCGTAAAGATGACAAATAAGTATGGAAATTGTAGGAATAGACGAGTAAGGACCAGGATATAGAAAAAGAAAGACGTAAGACCTTCCATCGGCAGTCCAGAACCCGAAAGTGAAAATATCATGAGGAGTAGTTCTAGAAATGGAGCTCACCTGCTCATGAATTTTCAACCTCTATGTACAGTACCAACATGACAATCACCATGGGTACATAGGAGGGATAGAATAATAATCTTGCTGGAGTTTAGGGGTTAGATGCACAAAAAACCCTAGAAAAAACAAATAAAAACCAACCCTATTCGCCAACACTGCTAAAATTTTGAAAGTCAGATATTCACTAACATCAAATAGAAAGACTGGTTAACTAATAGTCATTAAGAACAAATAATCCCAGTGAGGAATCTAGAATTATGAACACATGGTAAATAATCTTGATCCTCTAATCCACTTTTTCCTATCGCCATCACTATCATAACCCATAGAAGTAAGACGTATTTTTAGTATCGGTATTATAATTTAAAACAGTTTCAATTATAGCTTTGTAAATATATGATTTGTTTCCACTCTCAACCATGATATTATTAAAACCACGAATTGCATCCTTAGAAAGTGTATGAAATAAGAAATTGTTTGGTATTGCATCAGCAACAACGGCCAAAGATTTTTCATCTTCATCTACAACCTTAATCTGAACAGTTAATAAAGTATCATTCAAATCTAGATATTCAATTTGAGAACCATTAATATAAAATTCAAAATTATTTCTAATATTAGTAAGAGAATTCATTAGAAATAATTCTTCAAAAGCTCCATATTCAATTACTGCTTGAGTTGATGGACGGTCAAATATACACAATTCAGATTTATCACAAATCATTTTTCAAATATAGTTCCATGTCTTCTCATTGGTTTATTTATAAGCGACGACCGATGTTTTTATGTTTTGTAGCAGGAGTTCGACTAAACCGTTGGTTTGTGGATGATATGCTGTGAAACGAAGATGATGAATATTAAGCTTTTCTGAGAGAGCTTGAAATAAATTATACTCAAACTGTGATCCACGATAGCTAATGATGGTTTAGAGTAAGATCCAATTTTGGAATAGAGAAGTCTCAACAGTATTCACGGTGATAGTGCGTAAATGACCTCGAACAAAGAAGTTTTACGGTCAACTCATCTAACTTTTCATTTTCGTAAAATAGATGGCTAATAACTATATTATTTCAATGTATAGTAGTAATCAAACGATGGTAATTTACCATGTTTTATTGGGAAACAGTATGGATCGGGCAGTGGAGAACATTTATCTGGTTTGCACTTCCGATTCTTAAACGTCTTGGTAGTTTTGGAATGAAAACTACTAGAGGCGTGATAATAATTGATCAGAATATATTACTATCTATGAAAATAAATACCATGCCTGAAACAGGGAAAGCTTAACCTGGTCTGTTTTTTGTCAGCCGATATTTGTGCAATCTTTTTCTGAAATATGGTAAAAAATTTTCTACCACCCTATAATATAAGGTCCTATCTAATGTCCATGGTCTTTTCTTTTATCAATTGTGGGTATGGCACACACACATACAAATATATTTATTATTGGTTAGTTTTTTGATTTATTATTTAAGGTGCTTAATAATGTCTAATTAGGTCCAATTCAATGTCCATTACAGTATAAGTTTATTGATTTTTCCTTTTATTTTAGGAGTTGCTATTCAGTTGAAACAGGTGCATAACTACTGGGTAAATTTTATTGTCATATATTTTTGGGCCCATCATTAATGCTTTTTATATCACCATTTAATTTTCACATACTAGTCAAATTACAGCTAGGCATTCTCAAACATTAATATTTGAGATTCTTATTCGTTTTCATCAGAAAAATCGATTTTGAAAATCAATTCCGGAAAGGTTAATGTTTGATATTAATAAGTGCTATTTCAAATTAACGAGCACTCCTTAATTTATAGCATCACCCTTTGCGTAGTCAGATCAACTACAAAAAGCGTACTTCAATAGTCAATATATTTTAATCTTGTATAGAATGTTCTGAGCAATGGTATAGACCAGGGGTTCTTAACCTTTTTTACTTCATACCTCACCTAATATTTAATTTTATGTTCTCACCTCCAGCATAATTAATTTATTTTAAGAAAAGATAAGAAACATAATTAGTGGTATACCAACATTACATATATTATTTTATTTTTACCATTTTAATATATATTTATAAAAAAAATCATATTTAATTCATACTGATATAAAAAATTATATTTTATATTAAATTTCATGTTGACAAAATTTATTTATGTGAAAACAAAATCTCATACCTCCCCCAACACATTATTATACCTCCCAAAGGGAGGTATACCTCACCGGTTAAGAAACCCTGGTATAGACGTTCTTCTGAAGACTTTAATGTTTTATAATACAATTTTAAAAAATCAATCGAAGATTTTTAGGAAATAATTGAAAAGTACCTTGAAATGAGTAAAAATAAAATTAATATTTCATTGAAGTGAAGCTTAACATTTTCATTATACACAAACAAGCTTAGATTTTTGAAATTAAATTTTTCTAAAAATTGATTACAAATTGAACAGAAAATCAATACAATCTAGGCACTTGTTCATAGACATTATTAGGTAGTGTGAAATTAATTATGCCGGTCAATGTTTTCATTATGATTCATTTCAATCCAAAAAAATCATTTTATTACAGACTGCAACCAAAAATTAGGTAAAAGTTCATTAAATTTGTCAAGTGTAACTTAGCAATTGGAATGAAAATCGATTATTCTAATATAAGGTATTTATGCATATTGAATAAATGAGAGACACGCATGCACACCAACTGCATTCAGCCATACTGCCCGCACACCAACTGCATTCAGCCATACTGCCCGCACACCAACTGCATGCAGCCATACTACCTGCACACCAACTGTACAGTTCTGCTTTCTGTACAGTAAATAAATGACTGTTTTATTTTTCAACATAATTTTGTGCGCACGAAATCTAACGAATAAAAAAACTAATCAAAAATATTTTAAATTTTAAAGTTTAATGAGTTTGTTTAATTTTGATAATAATAATTATTATTGTAATTTCCATAATTATCTAATTTTTATTTCCTTCCAGATAAATGCGTTGATTATAGCCGCTGCTGTGGTACATCATATTTAATTTACAGTATATTGCACATTCTCTTATATTTTATAAAAATAAATTAAATTTAGTACGTTTGTTTAGTTGTAGGTAGATTTGAATATGTACTTCTCACTTTAGAAAAAATGTTAATCTATTTTTTGACAGTTTGGAAGTTTATAGTCAATTTTTTTATTTAAATTTCGAAAAGTAGATCAAGGTTATTCTGAGTTCATCTTAAGGTGAAATAAAGTAGAGTAAATCACACTATTCGGGTTTTCTATTGGCTTGGACTTCCCATTAGCTCGGGTTTCCCATTGACCAATTAATTTCTATTTTTATTAAATATTTCCTTCTGGGGAACCCTAATCGATTTAATTTTATTATATTTGGACTCGTCTCGTCATTTGGCATCAGCCCATACCCGTTTCCCTCGATAAATATTTATTTTAAAATTTTAATTGATTTTGCCTTAATTATTATTTCGAATATCAATGTTTTTATTGATTTTCCATTTTTTACTTTTGTGCATTTTATTAACCTCAACATATCTCCCTCTTAAATTTAGATTCGTCCTCGAATCTGTTTATTTCTGATTTACATATATACTCCAAGACATACATACAGATATACACACATATATCATATTTATTTATTTGACGTCCAACGGACACTGCTATAATGATATCACTAAGTTTAATTACGACGTATGATAGTAATTAAAATAATAATAACTTTGTTATTAATAGTAATAACTATAATAATAATAATTAGTTGAATACATTGTATGTGTTTACAAATTTGATTGAAAATTGTTCAATAACGAGTATGAAATTTTATTTTATTTCTAATTTACTCCCTCGGTAATCGGGTCTTGAAAAATTTGTATTGTTTGTCAGAATTAGTAATTTAAATTCTGTCACAACAACCATGTTAATAATAAACGGAAATCTCGGTTTGTTATAAATTTCACACTTGAGTCGACGACCAACAAAGCTTGACATCTCTAAATTAATCTGTCAAATAGCTTACGATGGATTAATGCTGGAAGCAATGCCAATGACCAAGAACCTACACACCAACTCACAATAACTCACTGCATTCACCTAATAAATTACTAGTGAGATAGAAAACTATCTCAAAAGTTATTTTGGGAAGATTTTCCCTTTACAATAATTCCTCCTGAAATTTATAGTGGTGAGAGACTGAGAAAATGTGCCAATATATCCTAGCATGTCTCGAGATCTTTACTAAACACATCGCCGGCTCACAGGCTGCGCAGTGAACATGAGTTAATACATACATCCCGCATCAGTTCGGGAATTTCCCCAGCCAATGAGACTGAGCCATTTGAATACAATCTCATTGGCTCTTCCTCCTACTCTCCCCCTTCTCTTTATAATGGGGAAGTTTCCCCCTTTTTTCATTTTTACAAAAATATTTTTTTCGCTGGAGATTTATTGAATTTTTGTTTTTCAGCTTCCATTAATGGTTGTATACACATACAAAAAAATATTTGATTAATTTTGTGCTTTATTATTTCCAGCTATAATGAATGGTGGTATATATATCCAAAAAATATTTGATTTATTTTGTGCTTTTTTTTTTCAGCTACAATGAATGGTGTCAGCTACAATAAATGGTAGTATATACATGCAAGAAAATATTTGATTAATTTTGTGCTTTATCCCAATTTCTCCAATCAACTGTCAAAATCATGGCCATTACTATATTGAATATTTCTGTGGCGTGTTTAAGTAAGCTTAGTTTACCCGGCCAATCTAATTTGTTTCGTAAACCATTCGGCCACATTTACTAGTAATATCCTTTTTTATGAATCGCATACTATCTGCTGGTAACGTTGACATTAGAACTGTACTGGTTTGTCTCGTCCACACTGGGGTTGTTTTAATTGTATTATTAAATTTATAGTTTGCATAAAAACTATCAAGTCTTTCTCTAAACTGCTCTCCAATTAACTATTTAAAATTCATGGTTTTTAGATGTGCTAAATTGCATTTATTTGTTTCAACATTATAGACAAGGATTGATTCTCCAGTTTGACGATTTGTCTGTCTCATATTACAAAATGTGTGTGTTTGTAATTTGCCTGTATTATCATCAAAAACTCCTTTAAACTCTCTCAACTCAGTTAAATATTCTTCCAATACAACTGTTTTTTGCACAATTTTACCATTCATTTTGTATGGTTCTCCTTCACAGTCTGCATTCTTTGGTTCACTTTAGCTCTTAATCGAATTTCTGAGCTTATTTTTAACTCCCCAGTTTGAAAAGCAGATAAACAATTTTCTGGGAGGACCTCAACTGGTCTGTGTATAGTATGCATTTTTATGAGTGACGTATGACTCCACTTGCCACAATAGAACACAAACGTTGTATGTTTAACAATACATTTCTCACTGGAGCTCTCCATAAATCCGACTCTTGGTAAACATAATACTTTACATCATTTCCGATTTTTAGTTTACCCGTAACCATCTGGGCATTCTGACATATCCACCACTGAATAAGTCTTTCCCATCTCTGTTTGTGAGCAGTCGTATGAAACGAGAGACGCTGACTGTGTAATTATTGCACAAAATATCATCATCATAAACATGGACGATGGAAAAACCATTGTTTTCCTCCATTCTGGTCTAGCTCTTTCATTTAATCGTCTTGGTGGTGAATTTAACTCCCAATTTTCTTTTTCTTGCATTGAAGGCGGTGGGCACACTGTTTTCCAACCACCTTTTTCCTTCATCCAACTCATCAAAAATTCGGTTATTAATCGAGCAGCAATATCTATCAGATTATCCAAGTCATCCGACTTTACATTGCATGAGTCCCAATTTCTAAAATAGCATAGGTTAAACTTGTTAGTGCTACTTCCTCATTAATTCCATTTTTGGTTAAGTCTATAATTATTGCTCTCTCACAAAACGTATCTACATGGTCAAACTTCTGAACAGCGTCAGGAAGTCGATTTTTCATTTCTTTAACTATCCCTTTTAGGTCATCCTCCACTTCTATTTCTATTTCAAACTCTAGGATACACTATTTTAACGAGACCTCTCAACATTTCTTTCGTTTCGTCGACATCCTGTTCTAATCTCACTAAATACTTTTTGATCTCATACAAAGTTCTAACCTTCTTCTACGCTAAGCATGTTTTGCCTTTTTAATTCTATGAACTCATCTTTAATACCGCACTCATTTTGAACATTATCATTTTCATTTTCATTAATTTCTCTATTTTCAATTATTTCGTCTTCTTTTTCCGTGTTTCTTTTATTGTCTTTTATTTCTCCTTCTTTTTCTTTGGTATCTGACTTACTTGACTTATTATTCCATTCAAATTTCAGCCCTTTTCCTCTATTAAACGATTTACTAAATATCCTACGTTTCCGTCCATTCTTAAATATCCATCTTCATCTAGTGCCTGGGGTACAAATCCACGATCATATAAATATTCATCTTCATCAAGTTCTTCACCTTTATATTTCAATATAATAATTCCATTTTCCCATAATTTCAGCAGCTCTCTTCCTTAGTCTTTTGACTTTTGAGCACCAATGCTCTTCTGTATACTCAGTTTTCCCGTAACCGTCGTAATCAGCTGCTACTACAAATTGTTTTAATTCAACTCTAGACTCTCTCAACTCTCTGCCCAATTTCCTCATTAATTCTTTCAACTTTTCAGCATATCTAGGTTTTCCATACAAAAATGGTCGTATCACCTCTACAAACTCCAATCTACTTTCTGTTTCCCATTCCGATTCCTCAATTAATTCTAATTTATTATTTATTTCATTTTCATCTTCAATACATACACTAACTTATTTAAAATATCTCTCAAACTCCTTTTTACCATTTCATTTTCACAAATTTCACTCAGCACCTTAGCACTAATCATACCTGCTATTTGTAACTCATTTTTATTTCCCGGTATAATTCCACAATCTATCAAAAATTCCTCATTTTCTAAATATCTATCATTAAATTTTAACTCCACTTTCCATCCTTCATGTTTCTCCTTTAATCCATTTTTCAAATCTTTAACACAATCATTTACTTCACAACGACAACAGATTACACATTCATTAATTTCATCAATCACATCAACAAAAATAAAATCTAACCATTAAGTTAAGTCTTTTGTGGCGGGTTCCTCTTTTATCACGGGTTTCCTTCGTCAACCAATTTCATTTTCCGTAATTAGAAAATTTGTTGACGTTCCAGATTTCTCACACTATTTGGGTTTTCTGTTGGCATGGACTTCCCATTAGCTCGGGTTTCCCATAAGCCAATTAATTTTTAATTAATTTCTATTTTTATTAAATATTTCCTTTCGGGGACCCCCAATCGATTTAATTTTATTATATTTGGATTCATCTCATCATTTGGCATTCACCCATACCCGTTTCCCCCGATAAATATTTATTTTAAAATTTAAATTCATTTTGCCTTTTTAATTATTATTTCGAATATCAATGTTTTTATTGATTTTCCATTTTTTACTTTTGTGCATTTTGTTTACCTTAACAATATTAAAGAATGTATTCATACTTTTTGAAAGAGAGTTAAGTTTTTTATATGCTATTTTTTAATGCGCTTCTTTCGGGAACGTATCCCCCACATAAAAACTGGCCCAGGTGTAAAAAGCTTTTATTTAATGTTGGGTGAGAACACCAAAAGCCCTGAAAATTGTTTATGCGAATCAGTTACATAGAATGAAATCTCAGCACCAAGATAATTCAACTCAAATATATAAAACCAAATAAACGTATAAAATATAAAATGAAACAAAAGTGAAATAAAAATAAAATTATTCACAGAAATGCACCAAGTTTAGCACAAAATATATATAAACACAACATGTATAGAAAAATATTTAATAAAAATAAAATAATGCTGATATGAAAAATTCTAATCAAAAAAATCTCTAAATTCCCCGAAATAAATGAAATTTAACGAAAATAAAATTTATTTAATATATAAAAATATAACAAGGTCAACATTTGTTTAATCGAAATAATGCAGATACAAATAGACACACTAATCGAAATAATTATATACACTGATGCGTCGTCACAAATTTTTGTTCTTACTTGACCCTAATTTGAATCTGTCTGTTCATTGTGACTTTTAGAGTTGTGAAAATATTCCGGAATACGGGCATTCAAGCAATTAGCACTAGTGAGTGTTTTGTTTGAACACGATAATTCTAGAGACATATGTGAAACTGAAATGTGATGGGTACATGTATTTATGATGACTATAGGAAATATAGTGAAATATGATGAATATATTTTTATTCTGTTTATGCTTTCTTCTTAACTTTTCGGCACACAGCCAGCACACATCACAACAGCAATGATAACAACGATAATTATAATGATCAATATAACAATGATGAAGATAATAATAATAGGGATAACAATATTAGAAATAATAATACAGAATTACAATAATTAGACATTTTAGTGATAATAAAAACCTAATAAACACATAAGACTTCTATAATGCATTTTACATCATATTACCATGTATCATTGAATGATTAGAAATTTTAAATATACTAAATTTAACACCTAAGCCTAAAGTTTTCAATTGAAAAGCTCCATAAGGTTAAAGGTCGTATTAAACTCTAATATTTCAAATGCCAAATCGGCAAAACTCAGGTTCTGAAAAATTAACAGGTTCTCACTAGAGTAATGTGGAGAAAATTTGGTTTTATAAAACATTGTGGGGTTTGGGTATATATTTTTATTGTATTCGATTGTACTAATAATAATATTAAAATAATAATGTAAAATTGGGGGCAAAATCTATAGTTAAACACTAATTAAACAATAAAAATATTATATTAAATAATGTTAAATCAAACTTCTAAAATTTGTAATTATTTTAATCTATTATCCCAAATAATTTCACTAATAAAAATTTTTTAAAAGATTATAAATTTATTCATAATTATCATTTTTATTATTATTCACTTTGAAATTGTTTTCATCTTCGTCATCTATTAATTTTCAGCATCAAAATTTATTAATCCTCGCCAACCATTTTATCAACTATTTTCATATTTGTCATCAAAATAATTTTAAAAAACAATACAAATGGATGTGAAGTTGATAAAAATGACGATAAAGTAGATCCTAAAAAATAACTGGTTTTCAGAGACAATTACGAATGTTCTATTACTTGAATTTTTTTGATAATTAAATGTAAGGATTTTAGCCAACATTATTATTATTAATTCTATTATTAAAAAACGTCATTCAAATGCTTGTCGTATGACATATTTCGACTGTTTAACTCATCTTCAGGCACTAAAAACCAACTGAAATAGTATTGATTAATCTATATTATTTAAACAAATTATTTTTTTATATTAATTAAATAATCTAATAAATAAATATTTAAATACTTTTACACAAATTTTAAATTTTTTACAAATATTAAAATTTTTTGTTTCTATTATAATTACATTTTAAAATAATAATGAAATATTTAACAAATTAAATCATTAAAAGGATGAGGACTGCCTTAAATCTGATTGTAAAACATGCCCTAGAGTGAGCAATAAAAAAATTCAAGGCAGGAGTATTTGACTTTCCTCAAGTTCGCAAGCTCATCAATAATCCAGATTTCATTCCTTTTATGAAGGTTTGAAACACGTCCACTTGGCACAGTTACGTAGCATATTCAAAGGATATGTTAGGAAATTATCGAGTGATAATAATGATGAATTGGTCATAGCCATAATCTTTCAATTTAAAAGTCTTGGATGCAAAATGAGCATAAACATACAATTTCTTCAAACACTTAAAATGATTTCAATAGAATCTAGATAACTACAACGAAGAGCAATGAGCAAGATTCCATCAGAATATCAAAACAATAGTAGAAAGATATCAAGTTCGCTGAAACAAGCATCTCAAACTTGACTCTTCTGTTGCTGCACATAACTCAAATCAAAGAAACTATTTATTTACATCATTTATGTTTTATGGGTTCGTTCCTGTTTTATCATGATACATTTATCTTGTTCCACGTGAGCTTATTCGGTGAAAAAGTGTATATTTTCGTAGGAGGAAGTAGGAATATTGAACGGATTTCTCAAATTCCTCTTTATTTCAACATTTTGTGGGCAAAGACATAATTTTCTCAATAAATAAAACAATCAAGAAAAATTCACCCTGAGATCAGTGGAAATAAAAATTGGCTGTCCAGTAATATTGGCTCTCGTACCAATTTCAAGGAAAATTCTCTAAATTACCCCAAGTAAAATAAAATAGAGTAAAACACATGTCTACATATAATAAACCGGAATTAAATAAAGTCAGTAACCTGAACAAGCAACTATTTACATAATAATATATCCGATTAATGAAACTATTTTTGGATGGTAATCCTTGATCGTGAAAGAATCTCAAACATAAAATAACAATTTTGGTAAAAAAGAGAACGAATTATAATTTAATTCACAGGCTAAATATTTCAAAACAAAATTCAAAATGGTGACCACTTTATCAAAACAAAAATGACCCTGGCGTTTAACACAATACGACCTTGACATATTTACCAATATGATATTCTAACCACCTTGATTTTAAGATGAGGGAATTAGCAGCTCCCATTAGTTAGTATAAATCTAATTTTATGTTTTCGATTAAATAAGAACTTCACACTGCAAAAATAAGTTTCATGCTTAAAAATTAATTATAAACAAAACTAGAATATTTCCATGTACAAAATTTAGAAAAGAAATTTTGCTTTGCATACTTAAACATTTGCGTTAGTTTAACCAAAACTACCATAATTCCTTATTGTCAATAAACACAATAGATTCATGCGGAGTTTTGGAGAGCAAATGTAACTGAAAACAATATCTATATTATGTTTATATTATGAAATTCCATGACTATTTTTAGTGTATTAATATTTTTTGAAATAAATAAATATATTAATTAATCGCGATCTACTAGTCCATCGGGGAGTTATTTCTAGTAGATCGCCAATAAATAAAAGTAATTAAAATACGATATAATCATTTGAAGACTTTCACTTTTCTCACATTTGAGATGATTTTTGTGAATATTGCAACTTGACATGAACCCATTGAAACCGAATGTCGTATTTCTTTTACCCCTCTGGAATAAATATAGGAAATAGATTAATTAAAGTCTATGAACATAAAAACATTGTTTAACTCAGCGACCGGACAAAAACAGCTAACTGTTAATATTAATGTGTTAACAATAAATTAAATGGTTTATTCGTCAACATTTAAATTACCATCATTATCTTTCGATTTATCTTGTCTTTTACCTTCATAGTGTTTTTTATTAAATGATTTTCAAATTAATATTTGTGAGACTATGTATCAAAACAATTCTTTATCAGGCCTTCTTCAAGTGTGTATTAGATAAAGGTTGTGCGTAAACAATGCGTACCTGATAAGGAATTTTTATCTATAGACCTATAAATATTAATTTGAAAATTATTAAACACTTTTAATTATTTTCGTAAATTAATACTAAAAATTAGTTAGGATTCATTAGTACTAATTAATTGATTAGAAAAAATTTATTAGAATGTTGCTCGGCTGATTTGCAGAAAATCAACCATTTATCAAATTTGAATTTGAAAAACCGCTTATATAGATTATTATAGATTAGACATTGGTGAAGATCATGGTGATGATGAATTAATCAAAATACGATCAGAAAGTGTCGAAAAGCAAGATAGTGTATAAAAACAGAAAATCGTTTATTAATTAAGAAAAACCCGAGTTCGGTAAACAACTAGGAACGTAAACAAAAGGGAATTCGAAAGTCCATTATCAGGACAATATGATTAATGAGAAGATATGGAAAAAGGTTATCTCAAGGAAAGCGCATGGTAGGTCAATTAATTATATAGTCATACAACGAGATCATGAAAGAAAGCCGTCGAGGGAAGATTCTCAGACAGACTATTTTGGTTGAGAATCATCAATGAAACAGATTATATTGCTATATAAATCAAGTCGAAGTTGAATACAATCGGCATTTTGCCTCAGGTAGGGACGGGAAAAACATGAGAATATGATATTGTGGAGAAAGAAGTTTATTAAAGTAAGGAATCAATGAAAAATAAAAGGAATTCGTTAGAAGTTAAAGTCAGAGCAGGATCAAACTATTGTGAAAAGTGTACGAAGCCAATGCTCACAGCAGGACTCATCAATTGATCATTACACATATTTTTACTCACTGTAATAATTTTGGTGTATTTCAAATATACATTTAGAGTATTGTGTTTTGTTTATTTGAGCATGTGGAGTCAGAAACACCGACTATTATTATTTCATTTATTCAAACCCAACAAGTGCAAAGATTCACAAGAATATGTCATACCAAAAATTTAAAATAGACGACAAGCAACTTTTTTAGTAGTGGATATTTTGATTACCTCACGAGTTTCCAAAATTCAATCATAAATATAGATTTTATTTCATTTACAATGCCTGTTCCTCTTTCATACATATTAACTCTAATTCAACAGCCTCTTTTTCATCAAGTAATCTTTCAGAATTTTCAAAAACATCATAAATAAAGGGGTTGAAAAAATATGTGAATGCAAATTTTAAACTTCTCAAATCATTAAGTATATGCTTGAAATCTGCTTGCAATTCTTCATATTTTTCTTTGTATTCATTTAACTTTTCTTCTTGAAAATTGATAACATTTTGCTTAACTCTTGGAAAATTATTAAATGCCTAAGTGTTAATATCGGATGTTTTAGTTTCAAATTTAAATAAATTTTCTGGCAAATCAATAATGTTTTTATTTCATTGTAAAGCTGAATTTAGTATTTGCAAATATTCCATAATGTCTCCAAGACATTTTATGAAGTTGTGTAATTATATGTGAATATCCTCTTATGGCCAATATTAACGGGTGACAACTAAAGCTTTGAAGTTCAAAATGAACGTAATTTTTCAAATTCTGGAGCGTTTATTACGAAACTTCGAACCCGATTATCGGATAAATCAGCAAATATATTATGTTTTTTGAAATACCATTTTAATAAATAAATTATTTAAAAATCCTCAAACGAATTGACTTGTATTTATTTCAAATTGTAAACTTATAATATTCCCGAAATTGCTTATTATTTATTTCAATGATACATGTGCTATAGACTAACATGTAGTATATATTGTTTCTCTTTCATTAATAAATCTTTCAGGCATATTGTTATTTTAATATTCTTTACGGTGACCACTTTTTCAACTAAAGAATTACTGTGAAGCCTCTCACAGCTGAATACATATTCAATTGGAGATGATCAAGAAAACTAAATCCTATTTTTCAATAATTCAATTGGACAACAGCAAAAAAAAGTGATTGTTCGAGTATATTTGAATGAAAATTTTCTCAAAAAATATGACAAAATTCCTGATGAAGAAGATTATTTGAAAAGGCTAGCTTTTGAAAGGATTAGCTTTTGAAGAAAATCATGATTTCGTTAAGGATCTGAAAATCTACTCAACTTTCGAAAGAGAGATGATGATGCAGACACTAATATATACAAGATCGAAAAAGGTGTCAAAAAAATCTTGAAGCACAAATTAACAATGTTAAAGTTGAAATCTTTCTATCTAAAACCTTGACTTGACATTATTATTTAAATATAACATGGCGTCACGAGCAGGATGCTTATCGGATTTGATTTTAATGGAGAAAATTTCAATCTCGGTAAATAGAGAAGATAAATATAGAAGAACATTTGCAGAAGATAAGAAAAATCATTGATCTGAAGTCAACATTAAAAGAAGATCTAAAAATCGATTTCTTTAGAAGTTCATTCAATGAGAAAATACACATCGAAATAGAATGTATTGAAGATGAAAAAATAAGAAATTTGTTTTTTTATTTTAGTAGACCAGTTGAAATATGTTCCAAAAAATCGAAATATAATGAATGTTGCTCAAGAACTTAGTGAGAAAATTGTGGATTTTGGTACTAGAGTAAAAGTTTAAACAAACAAATTAAAAATATTTTAAAATTTATATTAATAATCTTGATTCAAAAACTATATCTTACACATTGAACTATTTGGAACCAGAATCTCTCAATGAAGCAGTTTCTGCAATTCAAGATGAAGACGATCAGGATGCAAGAAAACAAAATGACTTCAGAAAACTTGCAAAAACTGAAACACCCGAAGAAATTAAACAATTAATGGGACATTATTCAAAACTAGTCAATGATTACAAATGAAAATACCCATTTTTAGTTACAAAACCAGTTAATTCTAATCAAAACGTGCAAAATAAACGATCAAACGAAGTTCGATGTTTTGAAAGAAACTGTCAATTTAGAAGAAGACATATACAATGCTACTGTTGTAATAAATCTGGTCACATTCAAAGATTTTGTCCAAAAATTTCAAATGGTAGAGCTAAAGTAAATAATAGATATGGGAAATATACAAACCGATTCCAAGCTTTAGAAGAAGCAATTAACGAAAACGAACAATTTGAACAATTTGAAGATCAAGCATCATGAACAGTTAGGTCAATTCTATTGAAAAGCAGTGGTAAAGAAATGCATGAAATCATCATTAGTAGATCAATATGTGGATTTTATTGAAGGGTCGATGGCGAAACCAAATCGTAAAATATTTCAACATTCATTAAATTTTTCAGAGGGCCACGCAGAAAAAACCATTAATAAACCTATTATCAATGGGAAAGTAGAGGGAATTAATACTCGAATTATGTTTGACACGGGTCTGAGCAAAAGATTTTTACAGAAAATTATGGAAACTCAACCAGCATTACCTGTTTTAAAGAATCATGTACGAATCAGCTGTAATTCAACTGAAATTCAAAGTCACGGTAAGATTTTGTTACAAATACAAATAGGTTTAGAAACTGTTAACCATATCTTTGAAATAATTAATGATATCTTTCCAAATATCTACAAAGAATTACATTATATGAAACGAGATGGCATTGTTGCTAACCCTGTTAACGATTGCATTGAACTTAAAGGTAAATAAATACCATTTGTCTCAAGGACGTCTACTAAGACTTTAAACTAGATCGTATTGCATTATTGTGACCTGGTGCGGAAAACAATAATGAACCGGTCCTGAAATGCAGCTTTTGTAGATACTAGTGAGTATATGATTGTTGGTGAAATCATTGATGAGGGAGGTATTAAAATCATCTGAATATACCAAATTGTTTATTTATTGCAAATAGACAAAATATGGCGAAAAGAGAATCGATTATAGCTGATTCATTAGTCAATTGTCAGGAAGGAAAAATGATTGTAATTGAGTCGATAGTTGTAAAACTAAGTCCTTATTTACTGGAACTAAATTGGGTCATATTGAAGATGGCTGGGACATTGATGTCGAATTTGAAAGAAACACATTGGATAAAATGTCAACAGGTGAAACAGATGAAAGAAAAATAGCAATAGAAAATATATTAGAAAAGATAATGAACGTTGTTGATACAAGGTATTCTCCAAAAAAGGAAATGTTTTTTTGATTCAATAGCTGAGTTTTCTAAAATATTTAGTGCAGCTAGGTGGGATATTGGCAAAATCGATGTAATTAAACTCTCTATAGACACAACTGATGAAAAACCCATCGCTTTTAAACCAAGACGCATTCCAAAAAGTATTGAAGTAGAATTAGAAAACTATTTTAAAGAAATGTTGTAATCAGGAAGAATACAACCAAGCATGTCGCCATGGATTTTTTCAGTAGTAGTAGTAAAAAAGAAGAATGGGGAAATAAGAATTTGCATCGATTATCGAGCGTTAAATGCAAAGACATGCAGTCCAATATTCCCAATACCAAGCAAGTCAGAAATATTTGACTCGATAGGAGATATATGAAATAATTTACCGCAATATATATGGGAAGTTGATACTATCAAGTACCATTGAACAAAACTGTATTTAGTACCAGTTGTGGGCAGTTTGAATGCACACGAATGCCATTTTGGTTATGTGCTGCGCCTGCAACATTTCAGAACATGACTACAATTATTCTGCAAAATGAAAACTGAAAATCTTTTGTAATTTATCTAGACGATGTTTTGAGATTTGGTGAGTTGTTAGAAGATCATAATCAAAGACTTCGTCAAGTTCTATTTAGAATAAAAAAACAAGATTAAAATTAGCATTGAATAAATGTACTTTCATCAAAAAAGAAGTAAAATATTTGGGACATACTATAAGTGGTAATCAGTAAAATAAAACTCCAATCAAATATTCAAGAGCTACAAACTTTTCTTGGAATGTGCACATACTACAGACAGTTTATAAAGGATAATTCTAAAAAAGCGGAACCACTCTCAAAGATGTTGAGAAAAGAAAACTGGTTTGTAAGGAATAAACAAGGTGAAGAGGCATTTGAGTTTTTAAAAGAATCTTTAACAAAAACACCTATTCTCAGTATACCAATAGATAGTGGTGATTTTATTCTGAATACAGATGATCAAATGATTGGATCATTACTCTCTCAAATTCAAAATGGAGAAGAAAATGTAATAACGTATGGCTCAAGCGAAAATATTGTATAAATTCAAACATTATCTTTTAGGTAGAAAATTTTTCGTTCGAATTGATCATCAAGCACTAAGGTGGTTTTAAAGTGGGATTCGTCAAATACATCTCAATTTTGTCTATCGAAAGCAGAATTAGAGGTTTACGATATTGAAATTCAAAACCGGATGGGAAAAGAACTTTTAAACGCTGATGCATTGTCAAGATTTCCCCAATGTGAACAATGTCAGTTACTACACAAAGAACCAAACTGCTAATATGGCGACTTTAATGACCAACTTTATCAAGGAACCTGAAAAAAAGAATTAAAATACACGAAAAGGTTATTAAAAAATTAAATCAAAACAATAGTTTGATGGCAGTTATGGAAACCAATAGAAAATACGCAGATGTAGTCAGAAAGACCTTAAATATTCCAGCAAAATCAATGTCACAAAGATACAACTGTTTCGAACAGATATAAAGTCTGCGAATCTAGACAAAACAGAGAATACAATTTCAATACAATCAATAAAATAAACTAATTATTGTGGGATGTCACAAAATTCATACCTCGTTGGAACGTGGCTGGCGCTTGTGTTAAGGCAAAGGCTAAAACATTAAATTTATACAAACATTTACTGTCTTTCCTTCTGTCCATCATCTTATGCATTCGTCATAATATTTATATTATATTATTTTACTTCTTGCTGATAGTTCTATTGTTTGATTCAGAATGACAACTCTCGTTTTTATTTTAAATTTTATTTGTTGTTCTATGAGATTCATTGCAATTAAACGTTTTTCTGGACTTGCCCTCAACATTTACACAATTCGTTATTTCATGATTACTAATAATTAATTTGGCTGCCAATTTTCAATTAAATCTAAGACATTACGCGATATTGATTTAATAATTTCATTCGTTGACTTCATTTTTGTTTTTTATCTACGTGCTAACAAATCATATGATACTATGATATGACTAGAACCTGATTCTAATAAAGCGTTGACTTTCCTGTCTGATATTATTTTGGTATTTGTAAGCCTGTTTTTCATCGTCAACATTACTTTTATTTTCCAATTTTTAATATGTTCAGGTGGTCACAAATTATCTTCATGAACATTCATTCGAGACTGTTTACCTTTAAGGTAAAAAGTATTTTCAACAAAAGTTAGCAAGAAGCGAGATAAAGTCAGAGTCCAAGATTTTACTAGAACCAATGCCAAAACTAAGTGGAATTGGTTCCAGTAAAAACTTGGACTCTGGCTATATCTCGCTTCTTGCTAACTTATGTTGAAAATACTTTTTCTTGTTTTTATCATTTCGTTACTATCATTATATCTGTAAATAAATTCGCATATAAATTATTCGGTCTTTTAATCGTATTTCAATAGTGCTCTCATATTTGCCATTTCTTTAATTGATGATGTATAATGAAAAGTCTAGCCAAAAATTGAATGCAACAAATATTAACTAATTTATTATTATCTATCTATTAGCCAATTCATTTTTAATAAATTTTAATTTTTTGTAAATATTCTCTTCTAGAGACCACTATTGATTAAATTTTTACATATATGTCTACGTCACATCAATTGGCATCTATTCATATTAGTTTCCCCACCAAATATTTATTTAAATTTATTTTGAATAATATTTTGTACTTTAATTATTATTTTGAATTTCATTTTTATTTCGTTTTCATTTATTTATTTCTAGTAGGTAATTAGTAGCACATCGCAGCAACACACCATTGCCTAATAAAATAGGGGGAGGGGATGGAGGGGGGTTCGCGACGTATTAAATTACATAATGACGTAATTAATCTCAATTATGTAATTAAGATAATTGATTTTGTGTGTATTTTTTTGAATTTATTTTAGAATTTTTTGGCGCATTTTTTTAAAATTCAAATTTTTGGCGCAAATTTTTTATGAAATATTTTTAATGTATATTTTTTAAGGTAAAATTTTTTCATCCACGAAATTTTTTCAGTCATAATATAGTAAGGGGGTATTTTTAACTATCGATAAAAAAGCCAAAAATAAAATTGGC
This sequence comes from Schmidtea mediterranea, assembly GCA_022537955.1. NCBI lineage: Eukaryota > Metazoa > Platyhelminthes > Tricladida > Dugesiidae > Schmidtea > Schmidtea mediterranea. The sequence goes on from CM039679.1 coordinate 286,090,739, forward strand.
CTAAATCGCCTATCGATTAAATAACCTATAATAAAAATAGGTTTGAATCACCTAAGGTTAAAATGGTCTCACTATAGTCAGGTGGTATTTTTGACTCTTGATAAAAAAAACCTAAGATAAAAATTGGCTTGAATCGCCTATCAATAAAAAAACCTAAAAAATACTTCTTTATTTAAATAATATTTACCCTTTGGACACTGAAGTTCAACTAACTTAACCCACTTAAAAATAAAATTAAATTTTCTCAATCATTTCCCTTAAAATACTTGGTTATTCACTATACACACACTCACAATATGTTATCAATAACTAGTTACTGAACAAATCAATATCAATAATTGTTTACTGGGATCTTTAAATAAAGGCACATAAAAATTTGAACAATTAAAAGAAATACAATTTCAATTACATATTTTATTAACTTTTTCACTCTTTTATCGATCATTGATGTCTCCAAATTGGTTAATTGTTTGATTGCTTAGTTACCTGTTTGCTATCAAGAAACTATTAATCAAATTCATTGAAGCCCAATCAATTGTTGTATTTTCTCTGAATAAAAATTTTTTGCTTTGTTTACAGTCTTTTATGTGATTTATTGTAATTATTTTGTAAAACTTAATAGTTTTGTTTAAAAACTTTGAAATTTTTCTATTATTTTTGTAATATTTTTAATTACGTCCAACAATGAACATTTATTATGAACAATTAAAGTTATTTTCAAAGATGAATGTCAACGTTTTCATTTAACTTCCACATGCCCCTAAGTCCAAAATAAATTAATTGCTAACAGCTCAAAAAATTACTTAAATTTATTTTTACACATTTTCTATTCTTTTCACTCCAACTCTTGTTGTTTACTTAATGATAAATTAATTAGTAAGTATAAGTGGTGGTAATTCTAATTAATAGTAAAAAGAAACTTGATTAGAAAAATATTCTTAAATTACTTTCACAGTACTTGAAGTAAATTTTCATATATTTATTGAATATTATTAGACTTTTAAGTTTCTAAACATCACTGAATAAAGTTAATAGATAAAATAATTACCATCTACCACATTACTAGAAATTAAATGATTATCGACCAACCACTAAATAAGTTGAATTTTTAACATAGCTTAAAAAACTACATGGACATGTACTTGTGTACTGATAGATACCGATAAAATCTACTAAAAATCCAAATATGTGTATTTAATTGTTGTAAATATTTGTTTTTGTAAAAATAAGACTTATCCTTAAATTATGATTAGCATGTGAATAGAATTTGATTAAATTTGTTAGTAGTTTCAATACTAAATTCAATACTAAATTAAAAACACTTTGAGTGTTAAATCCGCCCGATTTGATGTACATTCGCTCATATTTATTGTATTGTTTTTAATAACTATATTCTTCGCCACTTAATTCATCCAAATATATATCCCCATTTAAATATAATTAACTGATGAAATCTACTCAATATTTAATAATTTTTAATTGAATGTGTGTTAGTAATTCATTCAATCTTATAATTCATTCTCAGTGAATATTTCTTAATCATAATTTGAATAATTCCAATGTATCAATAATTGATATTTCAGCTCTTCATTAAGTAACTCTGCTCATTCTTATTTGTTAAAATCAATTCTTGATTCAATTAATATTTTCCACTTTTCAATGGATGTTTTCTATCTTCAGTGAATATTTTATCCGTTCAAAGTATATCACCCTTGTAAGTTTTTAATATATCAATTGATATTTCATCTATTTAGTGGATATCATTAGCTTTCCCACTTTTTCAGTAATTTCAACGAATTTTCCGCACTTAATATACTCTCCCACCAATATTCCTTTTTCACTGAAAATTTGCTTCATTGAATATATTCTCTACTAATTAAAATTGCATTTATTGAGTGTTATTTTCAATGAAAATTTAATTAATTTTAAATAAATTAAATTACACCTTTTAATAGATTAGGTTGTACTCGACAAAAATAAAATAATTTTAGGCTATGTAAATAAATTAGAACTTTTAGTGAAATTTATGATAATTTTAGTTTTAAAAATATCTAGTTTTACGAGTTATTTATTTTAGTAAATTTTAATCGACTTTGAGAATTTTAGGATTTTCTGTTGAATTTTAATGGATTTGAGTGTTTATTATGTTTTTAATGAAATTATTGAAATGATGGTAATTCATTAATTTTAGAAGCAAACAATTTCTTGATAATTTATTAGATTAGACTTGATTTTAGGATTATTTTAAATAAAAGTTAAATTTACGAATAAATTTTTTGAAACATTTATTTTAGGATAATTATTTACTAATTACAATCAAATTTGACTGATAGAGTTTGAATAGTAAATTTGATTTTAAAAATATTTTTCTGAAACCTAAAATTTTAATTGATTTTACTTATTTACTTTCATTTTCAATTTTATTGATTTCATGGATATCAATCACAAAAGTAGTATAATTTAGAGATTTTTAAAGGGATGCTTGATGTGGTTATCAGTATACTTATGAAAATTATTGAATTATCTCTGTGGGTCAACTATTAATTTTAATTATTTGAGAAAACAATTAATGAGAAATATGATCTCTGTTTCATGATTTTACAATAATTTGGTGAAATTTATTGATTTTTGTGGAAAACAAAGATTTTATTCTATTTTAATTATTTTTTACGAAATTTTTATTTGCTTGAATTTGTTGCAAGAATAAAATTGTGATGGATTTTGATGGAAAATTTTGGGTATCGATAACAATTTTGTAACTTTAAAGAAAATTTATTTTTATTGGTAAAATTTAGATTTTTATTATAATTTTAAGGGAATTCAATTGGTTGAATACATATAGTAAATATGGTCTGAATGATGGATTTTTAAGGGGTTGAGTCGGTTGAATATAGATTTCTAAAAGAATTTACCTTGTAGGTTTTCACAAAAAATATGTATATTGTACAGTGTGGGAAAAACGTAATTTGAAGGGAAATGATTGGTTAAGAGTAACTTTTATGATATTTTTTAAAGGAGATCTAATTGGTTGAATATAGATTTTTATAGGAGTAAATATTGTCTAAATGATAGATTTTATGAAAAATAACGAATATAGCTGGAAATATTATCATTTGAAGAATAGTGATTGGATGAGAGTAAATTTTATTTTAGGGGAAATAATCGATTAAAAAAAAGTTTGTCGTCATTTTTAAGGGGGTTGAGTCAGTTGAATATCAGTGTTTGAAGGGTAAATATTTTCTAAAATATGGAATATAGAGGAGGAATTTATAATAGTTTTTGGGGGATTTGTTCAGATAGATATCAATATGTGGGCAAATTTTATGAAATGAGAGTGGAAATATTGTCATTTAAAGAGAAATGATTGGTTGAGATAAAATTTTATTTTAAAGGGAAATGATTGGTCAATAGGGAAATTTATGAAATTTTTAGGGTAAATAATCGATTACGAGCAAGTTTAATGATATTTTAAGGGGATCAAGTTGGTTAAATATTGTTATTTAAATGGTTAATACTATCATAATGGGTATTTTTATGATTTTTATGAAAAATATTGAATATAGCTGGAAATATTGTCATTTAAAGGGAAATGATTGTTCAAGAGAAGAACTTTTTAAAGGAATTTATTAGGTTGAATATTGATATGTTGGTAATTTTTATTAAAGAATGTTGAAAATATTATCACTTAATGAGAAATAATTTGTTGAGAGTAAATTTTATATTATTTTAGGGGGAAATGATTGGTTAAGAGGGAAATTTATAATATTTTTAGGGAAGACGATTTGTTGAATTTTTAAGATACTTAGGAAAATTGCTACTTTTTTCATAGATCTAAGGTTAATCAGAATATATCGATAAGATAAGATTTTAATGATATTATTGGAATCTTAATAAAATTGAGAAAGTATATGATACGAGTTTGGTTCTAAGAAAATATTTGATTCATGCATTCAATTAAGTATTTAAAATATTTGTAATTCAATTTAATTAAAAACTAAAATTGATTAATATTTAAAAAGTTTTGATACCCATTATTTACGTTTTTATCAACAATGTTCTGAATAATTTAAATATATACGATTATTTCAAGAAATCAAGAGTTTACTAATTACTTATCTGGAAATTATACAATTAGATACTTTGAGCAGTCGATAACATACATTAATTTTCATTCAACAAGTACCTAGAACAATTACCTAAAAATCTTATAAAATTTAAAAAAATTATCTAAAAATTTTTTCAATTATTATATAACTCAGTAAATTTAATTTATTTTTTAATTGATAAGTACTAGCTTCTTTACAATTTGTTACTATGCTGAAACTTTCTTTAAAGATTTATTCAAACTACTAACAAATTTAATCAAATTCTATTCACATGCTGATCATAATTTAAGGATAAGTCTTATTTTTACAAAAACAAATATTTTACAACAATTAAATATACATTTTTGGATTTTTAGTAGATTTTATCGGTATCTATCAGTACATAAGTACCTGTTCCGTTTAGTTTTTTAAGCTATGTTAGAAATTCAACTTATTTAGTAGTTGGTCGATAATCACTTAATTTCTAGTAATGTGGTAGATGGTAATTATTTTATCTATTAACTTTATTCAATGATGTTTAGAAACTTAAAAGTCTAATAATATTCAATAAATATATGAAAATTTATTTCAAGTACTGTAAAAGTAATATATTTTAAGTTTTATGAGTAAATTTTGAATATGTATGAATATTTTCAAGCACCTCAATCTCCGTCTTTGCATACCTTGGCATGACTTTTGCCTCGTTTATACAAAATTAATTAGTGATTTTTAATGTCTAGAACAATACTTTATTCATATAATTCAATGGGGTGGGGCTTTTTGTAAATTTTTGTATAATATTCCGCCCATCATTTATTTTATCACTTCACTATCTGACTGGATCTTTTTACAACGATTCGCATGCACCACTATTGTTTCTACCTTTTTGTTTCTGATCGGTCGTAACTTTAAGTTAGTTTCTGTCGTATCACATACAGTATACAGGTCCTTTGACGGGTCTTTGTAATTTTGTTGACAGTCCTTTTGTTGGTTCGGGGTTGTTTAAATATACTAAATCCCCTGCTTTTATGCCATGTTCATGCGATCGTTTATCATTCTGATCTTTATAACTCTTGTAATTATATTTGATTTTGAGTCCTGCTTGTTTCCACACTGATTGCAGTCTCTTGCATCACAGCTTTATAGTCTGGAACTTCCATATACGTTGTGACTGGAGATTGATATTCCAAATTAATAGGCATAATTTTTCGTCTCAGATACATTAGATAAAACGGTGTTTCTCTGGTACCTTTCGTTTACTTAATTTCTGTATGCGAAAAGACATGATTTTTATAAATAATTCCCAATCCTTTTGGTTTCGATTGAGATAGGACAATATCATGCTTGTTAAAGTGCCATTAAACCTCTCGACTAGTTCGTCTGTTTGTGGGTGATATGGTGACGTAATAAGTTTTAGAATTCCAAATAATTCCGTAATTGATTTAAATAAATCGCTCTGAAAATTTGTATCTTGATCAGTTAATTAATTGCTTTGGTGAACAATATCTGAAAATAATATTGTCAACAAATACTCTAGCATCTGTTTCTGCTTTCTGATTCTGCATTGAATAAGCTTCAAACCATTTTGTTAAATAATCACAGAAGACTATAATATATTTATTCCCATTTATTGTTTCTGGCCATGGTCCAACGATATCCATAGTCGTCATTTCCATTGGTGCCGACGGAATTGGCATTGATTTCAATGGAACTTTGATTTTCGTTCCCGTATTTCTACGAGTTAGGCATATTTTGCATGTATTGCACCACATCTCGTTCCATTGTTTCCCAATGATATTTTAATCTCTGTCGAGAATATGTTTTTCTAGACGATAGATGTCCTTCAAGTGCTCCATCGTGATATGCCAATAACAACGTTTCTCGATTTTTCGTCGGTACTACTATTAATAAGCTACCGTTTTTTACACATTTGAGCACTCCTTCATGAATGAAATCTTTATGGTTCTCTTCTATCACATACTTCCAATCACTCTCCTTTTTGATCGTAACCGCTTGTTTCCGTAATTAATTTACTTCCTCATCTTCTTCTTGATTAGATTGCAGTTCTTTCATATTATATGCTGCTCTCATTGCAGCGAATATTATATTTTCACACTTTGTTCCTTCCTCAACTGGAATACGTGGCATGGTATCAGCGTTTGCATTAGCTTTTCCTGTCCGATATTTAATTTTGAAATCGTATTCTTATAAGGCTATAGACCATCTTATTAATTTGTTTGCTGAATCTCTATGCTTCATGAGCCACTGCAATGGATTGTGATCTTTCAATCCTAAAAACTTTCTGCCAACCAAATATTGTCGAAATGTAGTTATGCCATATACTAAAGTTACAGTTTCTTTTTCTATTGTAAATTAATTCTTTTCGTGAGGTTTCAATGTTCTACTCTCATAGGCAATCACATGATCCTTTTTGCCTTCAACTTGTTGTCCTAAAACAGCACCCAATGCAAAATTACTAGTATCGGTCATGACGATAAAAGGCTTTTTAAAATCCGGGTACCTAAAAATTGGCTGAATTGTTAAACTCTTTTTCAATACATCAAACGCTTATTGTTGGGACTTTTTCCATACAAATTTACTTTGTTTCTTCAATAGTACGTTTAAAGGTTGTGCAATATGAGAAAATTCTTTAATAAATTTTCGGTAATAACTTGTCAATCCCAGAAATTGTCTGATTTGATCTATATTCTTTGGAACTGGAATCTCTGATTTTTATTCAATTATCTTGGTTGGGTTGCAATCTTTTACGAAAAAATAATGTCCCACATAAACGACTTCCGATTTTCCCCACTCACATTTTGAGGGTTTTATTTTTAGATTGGCGTTTTGCAGTCTTTTAAAAACTACTTCGACGTTTATTAAGTGTTCGTCGAACTACGTTGAAAATACGATAATATCGTCAATATATACCAGTGCGTGTGGCAAATCTCGTAGAATGAAATTCATACCTCACTGAAATGCAGCCAGTTCTCCCGTCAACCCAAACGGTAATACATTAAATTCATAAAGTCATTTGCCATCTGAAAAAGAAGTTTTTCGATTATCTTCCTTTTTCAATTTATATTGATTGCACTCTTTATTTAAATCAATAACCGTAAACAAATTTGCCTCTCCCATTTGATTGAACATTTCCTGTGGGACTGATGTGGGTACGTATCTTTTCTTGTTACCTGATTTAACTTTTTGTCATCCACACAAAATCGTGATTCGCCATCTCTCTTTTTGATGACCACAATCGACGATGAAAATGGTGATGAACTATCTCGTATTAATCCGAAATCTTTCATTGCCTTAATTTGCCTGTTATTCTCCTCTTGATGTACATATGGTATTCTGTATGGTCTCAATTTTATTGTTGTTTTGTCCAGTAAAGGAATTTCGTGCTCAATTATTTGAGTTAAACCCAAATCAAATTCGTGCCTTGCACATACTTCTTAATACTTATGCAATAATTCCATAAATCTTAGTCTTTGATTTTCTGTTAAATCGGTACTGTTGACTCGTGGTTCTTTATAGATCTTTATGTTTCTATGTAATCTTCTCCTTTCTTCGTTTTTCATTTTCAATACATTTCCAAATTTTGTCTTTGGTTTTAACTGAACTAGTTTGTTATCACAATTTACTATTTTCACTGGGATTAATTGGTCCTGTACTTTTACTATTTCATAAGACATTGGTGTATTGTATTTCTCTATTAATGCTTGACTTGGTTCAAATATAAATTCCTCATCTGACACACTCGCCACATTAGCATAAAAAATCACCTCTGAATTCTAAAGTATGATTTCAAAATAATTCTCCGGTTTTGTGCACAATTTCGTTTGTGCTACTGTTAGTTAGATTCCCTGTAGCTAAATCTAATGAAACTTCTTGTAATTGTTCTATAACATCCATACTAATAAGGAACTTTGTCGGCCAATTTTTCATAACGAGCACATGATGAGTTATTTCTCTATTGCCAATCAATATTTTACATTGAAGTTTACCCAATATTTTTAACTGATTCCCCGACATTGATTTTACCATTTGATCAGTATCCTTTATTCTCAGTCTCTCTTTAATTGTTAATACTTTGGTGGATATGATTGTATGACTAGAGCCTGAGTCTAGTAGAGATTCCACTTTATGCTTATTTAATTGCACAAATATACGGGGTTGTTTTCCAACTTTGAATATTGTCATAAGCACATAATTACATGGTAAACCCAGCATGTTTTTCCTTTCATTCTCAGCACTCGATGGTTCAACCTTTTCTGGTTCAAGCTTAATATCACTAAGCAGTTTAATTTCTTTTAGCCTATGTCCTGGATAAAATGGAGCTGTCGCAGTTAGTGTAGCTGGAATGTGCCGTCTAGTGAGTTTGTCAATCCGACTAAGTTTTTAAATTGGTTCTAACAAAAATCTAGATCCTAGTTCAACTCTATGAGTACCAGTTATTTTCTTTTTTAAGAACGATAATCTGTTGTCTCCACCATTATTGTTATCATTTTTATTTTCGATTATTGAATCTAGCTGTGAGTCTTCACTTCTTCAGTCATTTTTAAATCACATTTTTTATTTCTTTATACTAGTGATCCGTGATAAAGATTCGGGCTAAAAATGGTATACATCCAATAATTAATTTCCATGACCAACCCGAAATGGCGTATATTCTATGCGTCGACAATATTTGAGATAGTGTTATTTTCAAGTGTTATTAATCCAGCACAAGCTTGCCCCAAAACATAAATTTGTCCCAAATCTTTTTCATTGTATTATACGTAGGTTTGGGTGAACACCCCACATAAAATAATAAACATAAACATTACACATTAAAATATCATTGTTTTTCTCATTTCGGTATTCACTCTTCTGTTCAGCCTTTCCTGCTGAGGACTAGGCATTTTTTCATTATCTTTTTCCATTTTACATGACGATCCAGCACTTTTCCAACCACCATTATCTTTAATCCAGTTTCCAAAGTTTTTATTCAATATCTTAGCTGCTTTATTTATCAAGTTTTCTATTTCATTTGGCTTCATATAAGCATGCGTGCCCATTTCCAAAACAATAAATGTCAACCCGTTTACTCCCGATTCTCTGTTTATTCCACATGTAATTAACTTTTCAATCACTTTCGTATCACAAACATCATCTGACTCACCATATTTTTGTACTACTTTTAAAAGTTGACCTCTCAAAATTTCACTAATTTCCTTTAAATAATCATTTATTTCTGCCTCAAATTCGAACGTCGGATACAATATTTTCATTAAATCATTTAGATTTCTCCTCGTAATATCTATCTCATTTTCACTTATAACTAATTTTACCCAATTTACTTTAATTTCGTTTAAACTTTTATCTTTTTCTACTTCATTTTTATTAACTCTTCAAACCTCTCTCATTTTTAATTCGTTTACAACCTCGAGTTTCTCCATTTCTAATTCATTTTCAACTTTATTTTTAATTATTTCCAATTCATTTTTAACTTCATCAACAATCTTTGATTCATTGTTTTCGTTAACGATACTTAATTCCCTTATTTTAACAACCTCCTCATTAACTTCTAATTCGTCTTTCATTTTTACCACTCTTATTTCATCAATTTCTATTTCCTTGTGTTCCTCATTTTTACTGCCTTTTTCTGTTCATCCCTCTCATTCTACATATACCGACTATTTATACTTTTTTTAAATTCCTTTGACACGATTACATGATTCACAAAGTTTACTCTTGTATTTAAATATCCGTCCTCATCTAGTTCATGTGCATACATCCACTATCAAATAAATATTCGTCATTATCCAATTTCTCTCCTTTATATTTTAATATTATGATTCCATCACTACCCATAACTTTGACAGCTCGTTTTCTCAATTTCAAAACTTTTTCACTCCAATGTTCCTGAGTATACTCTATTTCTCTATAATTTTCAAACTCTAATGCAATTTCCATCCGTTCAATTTCTACTCTTTTTCAACTTTTCACTACATCTGATTTTATCCTATAAGTATGGTCGTATACAATCAACAATTTTTAATTTATTTTCTACCTTGAATTCAGAATTATTAATTACATATACTTTTTCATTAATCTCATCTTCATCACCTATTAACAACGCGTCTGTGAAATCATTTATAATTTTTCTTGGATTCTCTTCCGAATCTTCTGATACGCTAGTTACAATAATCATTTTAAACTCATTTTTAACACGTGGAATTAATCCACAATCAACTAAGAATTCATGGTCTTTCAAAAATCTCTTTTGAAATTCTAATTCAATCATTGTCCTTTTGTTTCTTGTTGCAATTCTTGTTTTAAATTTTTTACTCTACCATAGGCTGTACAACGTACACATTTTTTTAATTCATTGTCTTTATCTGAAATATCAACAAAAATAAAATCTAACCACTCTTTTGCTCGAAACTCTCTACCAAATTTTACCATCAAAACTTCGATCTCTTCCTTCACCGGCGGATCCAATTCATACCAGTCGGCAAACAATTTAATCATTGTTTTAAGTTTTCTCATACTCAACGACATCTAACATAGCTTTTGCATTCTTTGCATCAATTTTGGAGCGTTAATATCTCTGTTTTCCAACAACTTTTCTACATGATCAACATTGCAGCTTTTTCTTATTCTAAATTATTCTTTATTGAATTACTGTCGCTTTCCGTTCATGGAGAATCTATAGCTGTTTCGGAAATCATATGGCTTTCAAGCTCGTCGTCAGATTCAAATTTCGATATTAGCAAATTTAATTTTCTGCTCATATTTTACAGCCCATTTTTCATCTTCTCTTTATAATCGTTATCTTGTACATAGGTCATATTGCTCATTGATGAAGTATCACTTTAAAATCGAATAGACTTTTTTAAAATTGGTTTTTGAAATCTTTCAGCATTTTTTGGACATGATCTCTCCATGTGTCCATAACTTTTACACGAATATAACATTGCACTTCACCGTTTAGTTTCACTTTATCTCTATGTGGCGATGGATATGTTGATGAAGATGTGGACTTTGATCGACAAAGCATTGCAGATTGTCAGTACCTCGTTGGATATTGTAGCTCGGCTGTCGGTAGTTTCGCTTATTATCGCCTTTTACCCAATCTGGCCTCACCAATTTTGGACTTCTTTGGGTGCTATCTTTGTACCAACACTGTAATAGCATAATGTCCCATCTTTCGACAAACATCGCATTGAATTGTCTTTTCATTGTTGGAACTCTGAACATTAGCTATTGATCTATTGAAGTCAAATTTATTTCTGAATTTCGGCGATGGACTGGTAGTTCTTTGAAATAGATCATTTTTCACCAAAAAAGATTGTGTTTTTTTTATGTGCTTTTTAAATTTAATTCGATTCGCATTGCCTTTTTCACTAATTCGTTGAAATTATTGATATCTACATAGCATAGAGCTTTTCGGACCTCCTTGTTGACGCCCATTAGAAATTGGTCTTGTAGCAACTCTCTGATTTTTTTTACAGTATCTGGTTGTTCCTGTTTGACTTCAAACGCTTTATCTGCAAGTGTTGTTAAATAATGAGCAAATTCAGTTACCGATTCGTTTGATCTTTGAACTCTATTATAAAATTTTTGTCTCATTATGCGCTTTATATCACCACCGATTAATTTATTTGTCAGTTCATCTTTTAACTTTGACCAGTCATTTCCAATGTTCCTTTTGTCCAACTGCTTCCATACCTCTCGTGCTGCCTCTTTGAGATAAAGTGACAATCGCTGTACCATCACAGCTTGAGTCCATCCGTAGGTCGCTGCATACATGTAACATTCGAATATGAAGTCAGCGAATTCCACAGGATCTCCTCCATACTGGTTTACTGGTAATTTTTGACAACTAACATAATTATTTGTATCTCTGATGGTCGCTGCTGTAATGTATTTTGTCGACGTAGTTGAATTATTGCAGCTCATGGTAATCTCTATTCGTTGCTTGCTTCGCAAATTATTCAGTTCTCGTTTATTTTCCAATTTAGAACGTCTGATGTTAAAACTTTTCAAAGTTTCGATTTCTCTTTCTCAATATAGTACAGTTTTCACAAAGCTTGGTTGCTCTTTAGATACTTCCCACCGACGATTCAGATCACATCGGGCTCACCAAATTGTTGGGATACTAAATATTCGTCGATGGATAAATCTCTCGATCTGACTCCTCGTGTTCAATAATCAATAAGACAAAATCCCAACAAAGAAATCTTTATTCACAAATATTCACCACAAGATACAATTATTTAATTTCTAGTAGACACCCTAAGGGTATCACTTAATAAGTCACTGCAATCTGATTAACTTCTTTATCTGTTTATTACCTTCACTTCGTTTTTCAAATTAATTATATTTTTCTCTTCGACAAACTGGCAACTTATTTTGTTGTAGCTCTTTTTAAAATTTCGGGTTTCCATTAATTTAGCTAAGGAAACAATTTTACCGGTCGGACAATTTATTGCCAATTTTGCTAATTCTTGGAAACCCATTACGCTGACGTTCAGCTCGTCGGCCCTTGATTAATGGGTTCGTCGGCAAATAATTTAATTAATTAATTAGTTTGTTTTTGGGCTCCCGACTCTTCAATATACCTTATATCAATTTAATAGTATTTTATTCGTCTTCAAAATCAAATTTGCCACCTGTTACAACTTTTTATCTGTTCATGGATAAATTTATTATTATTATTATTATTATTATTATTATTATTATTATTATTATTATTATTATTATTATTATTATTATTATTATTATTATTATTATTATTATTATTATTATTATTATTATTATTATTATTATTATTATTATTATTATTATTATTATTATTATTATTATTATTATGTTTATTATTATTATTATTATTAAGGACTACTATGTAACAACGAGACCCAAACTTTAGTCGAAAATTCAATTTAATAAAATTCATTAAAAAAATTTTTGAAAAAATTTATTGAAAATTCTATCATTATCAACAAGTATAAAAAAGTCATTGTAAAAATTACTCCAAAGATTTCATCTTTAAAAAACAAAAAATTCATTGATAAAACTGTTGGGTTTTTGTAGAAAGTCGGTGTTTAGGTCTGACTAATTGGTGTCCTTATTTAATCAATTCAATTAACCCAACACAATAAGATTTATTTCCAATCTATATATCACAACTTTATTCACAACCTTTACAAAAATTGATTCAATTCACAATACTCTGCACAATTACTCTGCATAAATTCACAATAAATCAATGCGTAAGGATACGTCTTCCAAAGAGAGAGGTCTCTGTCTGGTGCTCAAGAATTGAATTTGTTTGGCTGACTGTTATCCCTTTTAAGATTATTACCTTCTTTGCTGAAATCTTCAAAATATTCTCTTCGAACAACTGGTGATTTTGTTGATTTGCCTTTTCCTTTTATACCAATTTCGCAATCAAGTCACCCGCAAACCAAATTGGTTTTGGCATTTTTGAAATCTCTTTTTATAAAACTAAATTAGATACTTCAGGGCTTCTGTTATTTACAAGGCTCCATTTATTTACAATAATTATATTATTGGTGGGTTCCCCTTTTATTCCGGGTTTCCTTCGTCATCCAATTTTGTTTTCCGTAATTAGATAATTTTGTTGACGTTCTGTGTTTCTCACACTGTTAGGGATTTCTATTGACTCGGACTTCCCATCCCTATTTTATAAGATATTTCCTTCTCTATTATATTTGGATCCGTCTCGTCATTTGGCATACACCCATACCCGTTTCCCCGATAAATATTTATTTTAAAACTTTTAACTGATTTTGCAATTTTTAATTATTATATTGGATTTTCCTTTTTACTTTTGTGAACCTTGTTAACCCCAACAAATCTATACTAAAAATTTTCTTTAAATATTTTTATAATATAATTTTATCACCTCTAACTTACTTTGAAAAATTTCAACTTTTAAAATTTTACATTTTGTAACCTAACTGCGGACCTTCTATTTACTTTAAAAAATATTTTACCTAATGTAATTTGCCAGCTATAATTTACTTTTAAAATTTAACCTTATTTAACTTAACTGCTCATCCTTTATTTACTTTTTAAATTTTTTACCTTTTGTATTTAGTTGACCATAACTTTACTCTGGGCACTTTAATTTACTCTAGCTACTTTAATTCAATTTGATTGATTCTAGGCACTTTGATTCATTTTAATTTACTCTAGGCACGTTAATTTACTTTTATTTACTCTAATGTAATTTAATTCACTCAAGCTTTGATTTGTTTTTATCTAGAGAAAACATTTACTTATAGAAAATACTGAGACCAAATATTGCATTGCTTTTTATCTTAAACATACATCTGCCTAAAGAAAATATTAAGACCATATATTGCATTGTTTTTATTGAGAGTTCAAAATATCTTTGACTTTAGTGTGACCATCGTAGGCGATTTGAGTCAATTTTTATTTTAGGCTTATTTTAGAGCTTATTTTGTGGATAAAAAATAGATTTTAAAAATAATATTAAAAATTACATTGAAAATTTCATTGAAAATTTCAATTCGAAACTAATCTCGAAAAATTAGCACAATTAATTGCGTAATTATGTAATCAAGATTAATCCGGATTAATTGCATAATTGCGTTATTTAATCTGTCGCCATGGAGGTGTGCTACTGGGGATTTTGTGTGGAGTCCCAGTGCGCTCTTAACTACCTACTATGATTTGCTGTGTAAGATTTTGTTATTGTATAATTTCTCTTGCCACTTGCCAATTTGCCATTCATTTTTAATTACATTAAAATATTGCAATCATCATAATTATTATAAAATTTAAATTCTTTAAATTTCATTAGTACGCAAAAAAATGCATAATATCATCAACCAATCGGGAAAAATCATTCTTTACTGAACGCTCTACATGCCCTCAAGAATTGCAACTTACTGGGTACATAGACCCCTGGTTAGGAACCACTATTAGTAAATATCATAATTTTGGTTTGCAAATAAAACTTAGAAAAATTACCAAATTTGTTAACAATAACAATAAATAAAGTGAAAATTATCACTCACTACTCACTATACAATTAAAGTATTCTTTGGGTCACCTTTAAAACGACTATACCGACACAACACAGATTTACATAGGACTGAGGCGATCACTCGTCCTTTTATTCACATTCCCAATTAATATTTCAATCTCAACCATAAAAATCAAATAAACCCGCAAATTATGCACTAGCTGCCGATAAAGATCGCCTTACGTCTTCTGAAAAATCCTTAGAAAATGCTTCAATCGTAAACTATAATTTAATTTTCCTGATAATTGGCATGTATTATGAAAATTTCCCTTCTTTGCACTCGACAGAGAACGAATTCAATTGCATATAGACACAAATCCACACGCTGATATATCCAGAAATATCCAAACACTAATTACTTTAGAAGTGAGCGAGTAAAAAATTTGACAAGCCTCCATGACTATCAAATTTGGGTAATTTAATTTTCAATTTAAACTATAAATTAATTAAAGATTGCCCCATTGAGATAAATTCTGCTATAATTCAAGTTGATACATAAATCAACTTGGCGGAATTTATTTTGTGAAAAAATAAATGCATTTCAGCCATATTTTAAATGGCTGCTAAGTAAGTTATTTTTTATATAGTTATATAACTTAAAGTTAAATTTTAAGAGTTGAATTATGATTTCATAAGGAAATATGATCATAATTCAAGCTCTTAAATATAACTTTGATCAACTATTTCATATATATTATTATAAATAATATTTAGCAAATTAAGTAACAATAACTAATCTCCAAAAATATGTATTTTTTTCGGATATTATTCAAAAAATGTGAGTTAAATTATTTTTGAAGTTATAAAAATTATTATTTGCATTAAATAATTATATTTTTTATACATATTTTGTAAAAAATCATCGATTATGTACACAAAATAATTTGGTTTATGATTATTTTTTAAAACTTACCAATATAATTTAAAGATTAATGCTTTTTTTCGGATTTCAGGTTTTGCTTTTTTTCGACAGAAATATCTAAAATATTAAATTAATTTTAGTTTTAAGGGTAAATCTTATGAAGATACATTCTCATTTACTCGAAATTTCCTAGCAAAAACCTCAAAATTTAAATTAAAAATTTTTTCCGCCATTTTTCTTTGTAAAATTATCTCAAAAATGTCTATAACATTATTTATTATAAGGGTTTTTTCAACTTCGGATGGCTATATGTTAAAAGTTTGCATGCATGTTTTATTATGAGTTGTGTTATTGTGCATTATTTTATTTCTCTGTCACTTTTTCTGTTTCTATAGTGTAGGGTTTGTCTTATTGACTATTTTACAAGCAACCTCAAGTTGAGTTGGTTTGTTTATATGCTATAAATTTATTGATTTTCTTTTTATATTATAGGTGATTTATCTCAACTTCGCTTGGTGTAGGCTGAAGTATACAGCCAAATTTCTATTATTTATAAATAAATTATTATTTTATTTTGATTTTGATTTTTCTACTCAGATTTTATTATTGTATTGTACATAGTATAGTACTTTAGCTTATATCAATTATGAAATGATTTGTTCCAATCCGATCCTGAGAGAATCCTAATGTTGGGAATTGGTGCTGCTTGTGAAACATCAATTTTATACCGGTTGAAACTCATGGAAATTAGGACAATTATTCCAAAAATCAGATCCAATGTGGACAAAGTTTTAAATTCACAATTTAGGATGTCTGAAGTCACGAGATGATACCAATGTTATCGAAACCTTAGTAAACGAATGCTGAATGTGATAGATGAGAATGTAAATCTAGATTTGATGGGATATTGAAATGTTCAAATTTGGTTCATATTCTGATAGTGATGATTGCAAACAAACAAAATATACTAAATGCTATGTAGCAAGTCAGGGTTATGGGAGGGTTGGAATCATTGGCACTGAGGGCACTCACCAACGGCACACTCTACTTTGGCATTGGTCCACATTCCAAAAGTTGGTTGGATCCTTCCCATCGTCACATTGGCCATTTGAATTCTGATTTTTTCTTATACTCCGAGGAAAGTTTGAGTTGTCAAATTTTTGACGTCCATCACCGTTATCCCTTCTATTGTCAAATCAATTTCTTCGGATGCCATTGTAATATCTTCAGGAATTTATGTTGGTCTCTCTGGTATTGCAATTGATGTTGATTCCATCTTTCGAAGCTTTTATGTTTGCTCAACGAGTATCTATTTAATGGTTGATTCCTGGCATTGGTATGTCATAAATCTATTGATTTTCCACCCACTGATATACCTTGCGAATAGTCTTGACATCCTCCAAAGCATAATATATACCAATTTGAATCTCTTCGTCACACATCTTCTTCACAACCGTTTTCAATTTGAAAAACTCACCTTTCCTGATTACTCCCATGTTTTGGAGTACTTGTGCTGTTGCCAGTAGGTAGTTAGTGGCTTTCTGCACCCACACATAAAAGTCCCAGTTGCACCCTCCCCCCACCGGCAACGGATTAAATTACGTAATGACGTAATCTTTTTTAAATTATTTTTTGTGTATTTATTTTAAAATCAAATTTTAGCGAATTTTTGAATTAAAATTGTTTGAAATATTTTATTTGAATAAATTTTTTTCGTCCACAAAATTTTTTCAGTCGCACTATAGTCAGAGGGTATTTTTGACTCTCGATAAAAAAGCCTAAAATAAATATTTGCTTGAATCGGCTAACGATAAAAAAGCCTAAAATTAAAATTGGCTGAAATCGTCTACGATGGTCACAGAGGGTATTTTTCATCCACAAAATATTTTTTTCGATCACACTATAGTCAGGGGGTATTTTTTGACTCTCGATAAAAATCCTAAGATAAAAACTGACTTGAATCACCTATCAATAAAAAAGCATAGAAATATTTGATCGATTAAAAAACCTAAAAATATTTTGATTAAAAATCTTAAGTAATTTTTCTTGATAAAAAGCATAAAATAAAAATTGCTTCAAATCGCCTACGATAGTCACACTATAGTCATGGATATTTTTAACTCGTAATAAAAAACATTGCAATATTTGGTCTCAATATTTTCTAAATGTAATATAGGCATAAAATAAATATTGACCCAAATCGCCTACCGATAAAAAATTATCAGGGGTATTTTATAAGCTTGCTTAAAAAACACTTGTAATATTTGGTTACACAATTTTCATAGGCAAATTTAGGCTATAGATAAAAATAAGTTAAAATACCTAAAGTAAATTAAGCTAAATTAAAGGGTCTAAAGTAAATTAAAATACATTAGGGTACATTAGAGTATATTAAAGTAAATTAAGGTAAATGAAGGTAAATTAAAAAAAATTATTAAAGGGTCTAAAGTAAATTAAAGTACATTAGGGTACATTAGAGTTGGTGGATTTCTGGGTGTCGATATTTTGAAACTATATGGTTGTTACCCAGACAATCCCATACAAATATTCTTTGCCTACCACTCGGCACCTGTTGATAAGTAACGTTGGAACTGTGTTCGAGTGGGTTGATCGTCCGCAAAAAGTGAGCGCTATTGCTAATGCTATAATTGACCGAACGATCCATGGGTCCAACGAGCTGCCGATAGAAGGCCTGTACTCGATTTCGATTCTTAGGTCCCATTATTCTCCTATATCTTTCAAATGTTAACCTATACTCTCGTATCATTCATTGTTATATCCATTCCCATAGTCCTTCTTATCGTCGTCCGTGTTGATGATTATTCTTTGGCCTGTAAACCCATTGCTATGTTGAATATCCTCACATTATCTCTCTTACTCTTATCCCTATTATAACTACTCTGCTCCCTATCATTATCACTAGCATTATCATTGTTGAAATTATCTGTATTACCTTTATTAATTGTTACTACTATTACATTTATTATTATTCTTATTACTATAATTACCATTATATTTATTATTATTACTACTATTATTATTATTACTATCATTATTATCATTATTATTATTATTATTATTATTATTATTATTATTATTATTATTATTATTATTATTATTATTATTATTATTATTATTATTATTATTATTATTATTATTATTATTATTATTATTATTATTATTATTATTATTATTATTATTATTATTATTATTATTATTATTATTATTATTATTATTATTATTATTATTATTATTATATTATTATTATTATTATTATTATTATTATTATTATTATATTATTATTATTATTATTATTATTATTATTATTATTATTATTATTATTATTATTATTATTATTATTATTATTATTATTATTATTATTATTATTATTATTATTATTATTATTATTATTATTATTATTATTATTATTATTATTATTATTATTATTATTATTATATATTATTATTATTATTAATTATTATTATTATTATTATCAAGTTTGTAGTAGGGATCCTTCCTTATTCCTCAGCTTTATAAAATATTTTTCTTTTATAAAGATTTAGCCGTAATCCATCCGTATTTTACAGTTTTAGATAAAGTATTTTTGTTAATTCGAAAAATTTTATCAGCGTCCCGCCCTTATTTTACGGTTTTATCCTTATGCTATAGTTTTTGATAAAGTATTTTCATTGACTCAGAAAATTTGAGCAGCGTTCCGCCCTTATTTTACAGTTTATAAGAACATTATACTAACAATTCAACAACATTCCACCTTTACTTTACTATTTTCGATGAGTATTTTAATTAATTCGGAAATTTGAGTAGCGTTCCGCCCTTATCCTACAGTTTATACGGATATTATTCTAACAATTGAACAACATTTCACTTTTGTTTTACTATTTTCTATAAGTATTTAATCCATTCGGAAAATTTGAGCAGCGTTCCGCCCTTATTTTACAGTTTTTATGATAAATGTTTTAACTAATTCCAAAAATTTGCGTAGCATTCTGCCCATATTTTCGGTTTCAATTTGACATAATTTATCTAAATCTTATTATTTAAAAACATTATTTTTCATGATTTTGGTCGTTCGGATTAATCTTTTTCCGATGGCTATTCATTTTAACTGTTGATACAATTTCGCAATTTTCCCCACTACCCGTTCCCTCTCTTTGTCCTTAAGATCTATGTATGTTCATATTATATTTAATGAGTGCTCACTGGACCACTCGGTATTAGATATTTTGAGCTGATTGTTGTTAAAAATTCATGTCAATTTTTCAGGAAACGGATGATGAAGGAGCAGCCAAAGGACTACTCATTTACCCTCCAATTTCCCCTATGTACGGATAATATTGACGTTCCAGTTCCTGCGTTCCTCACGCCGGAGCCTTCATGGGCACGAACTATTGGCGATTATACACGCACTTACATAGTTTGATAGTGTGTTTTATTTTATTTACTTGCGGTGCTGTATCGGCTGTGGGCCGGAAAAGTAAATAAATAAATTTTACCATGGTATTTGGAATAAAAGTTTCGACGCACTAAGGCTATAGATAGAAAATATTTATTCAGCATATTACATCGGCCACATACGGTAATTAGTAATGCATAAAAACCTTGTGAGCATATCGTAAATACCATTCGAAATTCATTGTATCCATTCCATAAAATTTAATTCGAAAATCCCATAAATTTAATTCGAAAAAATCATCCATAAATTCAATTTGAAAAAATCATCCATAAATTCGATTTGAAAAATCATACATAAATTCGATTTGAAAAATCATCCATAAATTCAATTTGAAAAAATCATCCATAAATTCGATTTGAAAAATCATCCATAAATTCAATTTGAAAAATCATCCATAAATTCGATTTGAAAAATCATCCATAAATTCGATTTGAAAAATCATCCATAAATTCGATTTGAAAAATCATCCATAAATTCAATTTGAAAAATCATCCATAAATTCGATTTGAAAAATCATCCATAAATTCAATTTGAAAAAATCATCCATAAATTCAATTGAAAAAATCATCCATAAATTCAATTTGAAAAATCATCCATAAATTCAATTGAAAAAATCATCCATAAATTCAATTTGAAAAATCATCCATAAATTCGATTTGAAAAATCATCCATAAATTCAATTTGAAAAAATCATCCATAAATTCGATTTGAAAAATCATCCATAAATTCAATTTGAAAAAATCATCCATAAATTCAATTTGAAAAAATCATCCATAAATTCGATTTGAAAAATCATCCATAAATTCGATTTGAAAAATCATCCATAAATTCGATTTGAAAAATCATCCATAAATTCAATTTGAAAATTCAATTAATAATATTACACCAGTTGAGAGTGGTCGTGTTCAGGCAAAACACTTACCCGTGTTAATTGCTTGAATGCACGGCTCTCAACCAGTTATACACACCGACTAATTCTCTGCAATGAAATTTTTTCTCCGAAAAATAAGACTGAAAATTTGTGAAAACACATTAGTATTTATACCTATAATTTGGCCTTAACCTTGCGTGTTAATTTTACTGCGATTAAACAAAATTCGACCTTGAAATTATTTGTGTTATCTAAATTAATTTTTTATTTATTTCTTAATTTAAATTGGTAATTTATTTTTAACATTTTTAATTAAATTTATTCAGTCAAAAATATTTTATTTTTATTCATTTAATTCATTAATTTTTTCTTTTATATAAATGGTCATTTTACGGTCAAATTTTCTTGTTATTATGTTATTTTATATGTAGATTTCGTGCGGTTCTTGATGCATTTTGTATTTATTTTATTTTACTTTTATGTTTTTAATTTTATATTTATTTATGTTCTCTCAGATTTTAAAATTTTTAGTTGGTGTTGTATATTGTATTTTAAGTTATCTTGGTGCTGGGTTTTTGTGCTGTATTACTGATTCATTTAAACAATTCTCAAGGCTATTTGTGTGCTAGCCCAACAGAATATATTAAAGTAAATTAAGGTAAATTAAAGTAAATTATTAAAGGGTCTAAAGTAAATTAAAGTGCATTAGAGTATATTAAAGTAAATTAAAGTAAATTAAGGTAAATTTAAAGTACATTAGAATACATTTAAGTAAATTAATATTCCTAAAGTAAATTAAGATACATTAGAGTACATTTGAGTAAATTAAGGTTCCTAAATTAAATTAAGATACATTAGAGTACATTTCAGTAAATTAAGGTTCATAAAGTAAATTAAGGTACATTAAAGTAAATTAAAGTATATCAGAGTAATTTAAAGTAAGTTAGAATAAATTTAAGTAAATTAAGGTGCCTAGAGTAAATTATGGTAAGTTAGGTAAGAATTTTTAAAATTAAATAAAGGGTCAGCAGTTAAGTTACATAAGGGTAATTTTTAAAGCTGAAAATTTTGAAGGGAACGTCAATATTATCCCGTTTAGAAGAAAGGAGAAATAAGGAAGCGGTTTAATAGCTGCTTTCTCGTTTTTCTTTAAAATCGACCTAAATTATTCTACACACGGCTCAAAATCACCACACCGAGTAGTCCAGTGGGCACTCATTAATTATAATATGAACATAATGCGTATATGGTCAATCAAGGGGAAGGTGACGGGGACTTAATAAAATGAAGTCGTTGCTGTGAATATTAAAACGAACCATCGCTGTAAATTCAAAAATAACCACTAATAGGAACCTAAAGTAATCGTAAAAATTGGGCGAACACCACGAACCGATACCATTTAACCAACCTAAGATTCCAGACCCAAAGGAACCCACATTTCAAGTCAGCATTACACGCAATTAGGTGGCCACGTCAAACGAAGACCTAACATAACTAAAATCATAAATTTTGAGACGTCATCTTGCACCAAGATTTCATAGTTAACCTGATATAAACCGATATAGTATGAAGGATTAGCTTCTCCAAATTAAACTACTGAATCAGTGAACACCCAGACAATCCTATTAAGGTCCAAAATAAATGTAAAGATTAGGGCGATTCCAAAGATAAAACTTATTAGAAGGAAAAATAAAGACCATTTAAGACATGAGGACCCTCAAGGACGATGTCGCAAAAACTGTACTGAAATGATATAGTTTAAATTTAATTCATACGGGGGATTGGCTGACCAAAATAGGATTATCAATTTTGAGAAAATGTTAAAGTCAAATTTGTTGAGTCTAATGATTCCGAGTTATCGTTTGATAGATATTAAGCTCTATTCAAAATCCACATGGATAAGCCCGATAACTAAACTAACTTCAAGAATCATTTAATTAGAATTTCAATATGGATAAATAAGCTTGATAATTTATAAAACACCGTTAAGGTTTTCCTTTAAAATCTAATCTCATTACGATTTTTAGATATGAATAAATAAGTTGCTGATCTAATTATCGTTAAAACATTATTAAATATAAATAAATAGGTTTGATAACTTAGTAACCTTAAATATAAATAAAATTTGGATGATTTAATTACCTTTAAAACGTTATTAAATATAGGCAGATAAGTTTATTAACAAAAATCACCTTAAAAACTCGCTCCAAATAAATAAACAAAAATCAAAAGTCCGTACAACGGGCAAAAACTTAATACATAAAGATGTTCCAAAGAGCATTTAACATGTTGTTTTCGCATAAATTTCCAATTAACAATTGGAGAATGAGTCTAGTTTTTGGATAAATCTAGAAGATAGAGTTGAAAAAAAGGGCCGGAGTTAGATCGAGTTCGTCATAAATCTTCCAATATCTTCTACTACCTATGAAAAATAAAATCAGAGTCAATTAAAATAGTAATGTTATTAAACTTACGTTTTCTAATTTGAAATATCCACATAAATTAGAGAAATAGTGAGCCTCACGAAATTTTTTCCAATAATTCAACTATGTAGACGAGAGATAGAGTTAGGAGCAACAGCCATTCACCCCCGTAGAATGAGAAGAACCGCGTGATTTCTCTATTTATTGAAAAAATCTCGTAGTTCCAATAGTTGAACCAGGGTCATGATGATACTTGATAGGAAATGGGCCAGACAAGAGTAGTGAATTGATATCGTTTTTTCTTTTTGCCGATGAAGAATTCTGATAGAACTGAACAGGTTGAATCTCGAGGACCCATTTTTTCTAAAACCCCTTTTCTTAGAATATTCTTCCAGTGATTGCCTATCTAAATGCTTAAGGTTAGAAATTTTCTTCTTAACGAAAATTGAGTTTGCTCATACGACATATAAGTATCACGATGTTAGGCCGGTCATTCACCGTCGATAAGCACTAGTAATATCCGTCTTCAGGTTTTTATCTTTATTTATTTTTTTTTAATGATTAGGACACTTCAATTATATAATGCATTTGATGTCCATATATTGGAATTCTAGAGAGTTTGATTTTCTGACACGATTTATTTTAGGGATTTATGAACTTGGATTATATAAGGTATTTTTTTTTATTTTAACGCTTTTCAAAGATTAGGACACTTCAATCATACGATACATTTTATTTCCACTTAGTAGAACTTGATAACATTTTGGGTATGTGATGTAATTTAATTTAACTAGAACCTCGGATATCTCGACTGTATAATGTATTTTTATTATTTAACGTATGAAAAATTGGGACACTTGAGTTATAAGATGCATTTTATTTTAATTTAGAAGTTTTGATTTCAAAATACATTTTATTCTAGCCTATTAGAAATTTAAAGAAATCTTTTTTATCCGCTACATTTTCGTTGTTAACATATTAGAGAATCAGATCCCTTTGATTATAGGATATATTAAATGTTTTTTTTTTGTAGAAACTTTTGATCGTAAGATGTATTGTAGTTTAACGTATTGGAAATTTAAGGGGGTTTGGTGGTATGGTACTAGTTCATAATTATCATCTTTTTTTTCCAATTAATAAGTGTTTACAGCATTGGAACCCATCCGATCATGTTATTATTTCAGATCGATCAGGACCTTTTATTCGGATGTCCGTCTCAGAAGCCGATCAATGGCGTCAAGGCATGGGGGCGGATCGACAAGGAGAGGTACACCGACGTACCCCAACCAGGAGCAAGTAGATGGGAGGATGAGCTCCTAATAGAAAGTACCATGAAACAGTTCCGGAAGCCTGGACATCCAAGTAACCCCAGTCCGGCCCAGGACATTCTTATGGGGGCCCGAGCACTCCTGACCCAGCTCAAGATACATCAACGCAGGGTCAACGCCCTAGTTGACCGTTCCAGCAGTTACTTGGCGAACGTAGAAGACGATTTCGCCTGCGGACGACTCGCGGACGCCTACCCACCCAATCCAAGACCGACCCGAAATACAAAACGATACGTAATCATCGTTCCGGGCTATTCTCCCGAAGAAGGAGTGGAAAAGTTTTTCCAGGATTCCGAATCCCAGTGACTACTAAAATTTAGTGATGCAATTTTTAATAAAATATGATCTTTGAGAATGTGTTTTTTACTATTAGCAGTCGGTAACCCGTTTTCATATTACATGTTTGAATTAACCACATGCCTGAAATTTTTCTAATAATTAAAAGAGAACTTTAATATTTCCATTGAAGTAATGGATCCTTCACAAATATGAGAAATCGAACTGTTGGTCGTAGGGGAGTGTTAAAAATCCGATCTTCGGGCCACCTTAACTTCGTGTTGTTGTCGTTCATGACTAGGGGCAACTCCTCCATACGCCACATAATTTTATTTACTATCACGCACCCGTGATTTGAGATCACGTTGGAATTGCACGTGATAGCCGAATGCCATTCGAGCAGGTGAGCGCCATCACTAGCACTACTCCTCGAATGACCTTCGTTTTCCCGGTTTACAGCTGCCGATAGAAGGGCTTACGCTCTTTTCTTCTCAGAACCCTTAGATTTTTTTTTTTTTTTTTTGCCCTTAGATTTCAGTGGGAGAATCATGGAAAAATCATACTCTCGTGACCGCATGCGCCCGTAGTTCTCACCCCCGATACTCCTGGTTTCGAATGAAAAAGAGAAGGGAAGAAAGAAAAAAAATATATAAATTAATAAAAAACATTTTTATTTTCACGAAATACGTTGCATTTATTAGCAAATCGGTTCGACACCATGTCGCACATACCAATGAGCACTAAAGAATAATTGAAAGTAGGTTGAACAGTTCGAGTGTTAGTTGATATTAAGACAATTCATGGGATATGCGGACTTCAGGTATTCGGGAGATTCAGTCTTCGTCCGCGTCCATATCGGTCGGGAGGCATCTCCGCTTGGGCTGTCGATATGGTGGAGGATTGCCTCGAACATCCTCTTCCCTCCGTGTGGACGGTCAGGCTATCTCACCTCGGGGGCCGATATTAGGCACCTCCCCGGTGAGGATCGCGATCTCCTCCAAATCTAATTCGAGGTCGCTTAAGGCCTGCATCAATGGGCGAGATTCATTGTCATCATCCACCAAGTTGATGTGGATGGACACGGGGGAAGAGGAGAATAGGATTTGCGGCGCGTAACGAATGTCGGGATCCATCCCCGAGTTTTCGAACTCTTGATAAGGTGGCGGGAGATCATCTATTTGACCCATCCCTTCTGCCAACTGAGCTTCTCGGAAGCGGGCTTCTTCCTGTCGGCGGCGATCCCGACGCCGCTTATTCCGGTTTGGCCGATGCCGAGCCGTAGGGGCCGTAGGATTGGTCCGGTTTTCAATAGTCCCAGAAGATGGATATTGTGGGACATCTACATTCGAACTCGGAGTGGTTAGCGTTGGATTGGGTTGGACTTCGGTACTCGGGAGATGGTGAGCAGGAACGATGTCGAGCTGCTCTACCCGAATATTTCCAGGGACCTTGATCCGGAGTTCCGTATCCGTGTAGGCTTGGTGTAACGCTACCGATTGTTCTCGGATTAATAGCCGCTGGGAGCGGGATTCGACGATTAGTTCGTCGCGCGCCTGAGTGAGGCGAGTGATTTTCTGCCGGAGCTCCCGGACGACTTCGGGGGGAGCCCAGGTCCCTGTTATTCTCTCGTGCTTCGCCTGAAGATCCCGGTGCTGGAGCTTGAGGTCCTCGTATTTATGGCGGATTGCCACGATTGACGGGGGCAGACGAGGGACCCGCATTGAATTGATTGTATTTTCGTTTCTTGACATACTAGTAAAAAGGGAAAGAGGAAGGTAATTTTAATGATAAAAGAAAAATAAACAACAACAGCAAAATTTAGGAACACCAAAACTTTTGATGACAACAAAAATTTAGGTACGGAGGAATTTTAAGGGGAAATTGAGTGATAGCGAAACTCGGAGTATCTGCGGAAGGTTAGGGCTATTTTTCTATGTTATATCTCAGATTTTCTACTTGAGTATGTTTCATCGGATAACCTAATCGTCGTTTACAATGTGACCTATAGATAATAGGGTTTTACGTGGCACTTCGTCGGATTTCGATGATCCCATTTAAATTTCAGGTTGAGTTGTGCCAAAATTTCCGAATGTTAACCTATGAGGCCGGGAATTTAAATTAGTATTTAATTGTTCACGGTGTGATATCGTTGGGGGAATTATGGAGGTAGATGTTTAGTTTTCCGCTAAAAATTTCGTTATGGACATTAAATATAATTACTATATTGGTTTACATTTCCTTTTGGGACGTTCTAATAACGTAGGTATGCAGTTTCCGATCGACAGAAGAGATAGTGAGTTCCGTTTGAATCGGTAAAAATTAAGATACCTTATTATTGATTTAATTGAATTAAAATTTAAGCAGCCTACAATCGTTGTATATCGGTAGGCTGCGTTCAAGATCAGTTTTGATAGCATTATGCATCAGACCGTGAACTGATGGTTATACTATGGAAATTCTAAATCTCTCGTTTAACTCGTTCTCACCGATGGCTTGCTTTATTAGTCGTGGATTTTCTAAGCTCTTTTCGTGTCGTGGTCTACCTTTATCATGGCAGATCCAGGGAATCTGCGAGAAACGGAGGGGAAAAGGAAAAAGATTATTCATTAAGCGACGTTCAAACTGAGTGACCTTTTCTCGATACTATTCTCAGCTGGAATGGAACAAATGGCGAATGTCTATGCGTACTGCCCTCCGGTGGAACATTTTTGGCCAGGTAATTTCGTAAAAATTGTAGTTAATGATATTGTAGCTAATTGTCGCGTAATCGTTCGCTTCAACCACTAGACATAAAAACGTTTTTCATCGCCTAAATCTTATCCGTGCTACCCGGTTTCTACTTTCGTCTTTCTTGTTCGGAATGTTAAAAATTTGCTTCAGATCTGTATATGATCCGTCCTAATTCCCCTAACTGTAGTTCTCCGCACTTCCCGAAAGTTTTTAGCTATTCGCTCCGGCCACATTTTCAGCAGCCGCCTCGAATATACAATGGCGCCCTGCGTAGCGGTCCCGTGCACAAGGCCGGAACCGACTGCGAACTGCCAAGGGGTTCACGAGGCATGACCCACGAGCACAACTAAGGGTTTTCACCCACTAGCCGGCACACGGTCGGTCCCATGAACCAATCTATTGCGATACATAAATAAAATATTTTAGAGGGTCCGAACATTATAAATATAATATGTATATTATTAGAATGAAATGAATCGTGCGAATATTTAATTAATAAAAATGGTTTCATAAAAATAATTACATTATAAACAAATCAACAATTCCTTACTCAGTTCGATTTCTATTTCAAAAATTGTAATTGTTAGTAAAGCATAAGATTTAAATTAATGAAATTCATCACTATATTTATAGTGTTTTTGTGCTTGTGTGCGACCAATGGGCGATTTTTCGCCATTTTTAGGGCTTTTTACTTATTTTATTTATTTTAAAATATTTTTCTAATTTTTTTTTATATATTTTTCTTTATTTTTTGATTTATTAATATTTTATTGTTAGATTTCATTTTTATTATTATTTTCTTACAATATTGTTTTCAAGCCCTAATATTTTGTTTTCTGGTCGCCTCTTCTGCCTATGTTTTTTCTAAACCTTATTTTGCAAGGTTTTGGCAGTTTATTTTATTTTTCATATGTTTCTTTCCTTGCTTCTGTAGGCATTTTCGAATTTTAATTAGTTATTTGTTTTATTTAATTTTTGTTGTGTTTTTATTTTGTTTAATTATTCTGTTATTTATTGATTTTTAATATCTTGGTGCGGTGCATGTTTATGTTCCGTGATTCCTTTCATTAATCTCGCTCTTTAACCTTAGATTTTTATTTTTATTTTGTTTAAATGGTGGCTCTAAGCCCAACAGAACTAAAGCGAGTGAAACAAGCCAACAAGAACCTTCTAGAACAGATCCTACAACTAACTCGAGAAGTCCAGCAAGTCAAATCTACATGGATAGATCCTAAGAAGGTCAAATCCCTCTATCAACGGCTTACGACAGCCCAAAAAGGGTGGGCCGAAGAGCGACAACTGGCTCAGAGTCTGAAGATCCAACAACAATCGCAACTCCCCCTACGACCCCGATCAACAGTCACAGACCCGGACGAAAAGAACGAGCAAAGCGCCGATCTGCTCGACTATCGAATAAAAATTTGACCCGCATATGAAATTAAATTTACGATGTGTTGTAAATATATATGTTCGCATTTTCACTTCCAATTATAATTTGCAGACCTACACAGGGACCCAGTAGATCAAAGCGAGCACAGGTCTTCTAACGACAGCTCGTTGGACCCAGGGATTGTCCGAGCAATTACAGCCTTAGTAATAGCGCTCACTTTTTGCGGGCAATCCACTCACTCGAACACATTTCCAACGTTGCCTAGCAACGGGTGCCGAGTGGTGGTTGGAAGGTATTTATATGGCGTTACCAGGGTAAATATAAGGTCGTTTAAAACAAGCATCAAAACCCTGTAACCCACCAAATTTTTATACATGTTTTTAAATGATAAAATTTTTAGCATAATTTTACAATGAAATTTTTATTCATGATTTTTAAATAGAATTTTCAGTATGATTTTATCGATGAATTTTATATGATTTTTAAATATGAAATTTTATATATCACTTAACAATGAAATTTTTAGTATTATTTTTACAATGAGTTTTTTATACATTCAATAAGTTCAATTTATAAGTTCAATACTTTTATATAATTACTATAGCTGTCATCCGTCACTTTGTCACTAATTCCTGTTAATAAACTTTAATTCATTAGATATGACTCAATATTCATATTAAATAAGTCAATATTACATTCAAAAACTCGAATTCAATTTACATTTCATCATTATTGCATAAACTAACAATATTATTTCCGCTTTACCCAAAGTGAAAAATGTTATGAATCTATTTAATATATAGCTAAGTTTTCATCCTTATTTAAAACATGCCTTATTAAAATGTTTCAGATAATTGACTTTACTTTTATATTTAGGATTATGGTGAAAGGTTTCCTCAGTAGAATCTTATTATGATACGAAGAAAGGACTATTACTTAAGTCACTGTTTTCTTATTTAATTCAATCAATGTGTGTATCCAACTCGACTGTCCCTGTACTCCTGTCAATACCTAGGTTCTACTGGATGTTCTTAAGACATTATCCTATTTTATTTATCACTCACTGTATGTTTTTCCGCTACCCTTATGATATTCGAGTAGGATGTTAGTGGCACTCTATGCCCACACACCATTGCATAATAAAATTAGGGGGTAGGTTCGCACGGATTAAATTACTTAACTACGTAATTGAATCTCGAACTATCTTGATTACATAATTGTGTGATCAAGATAATTAATTTTGTGTGCCCATCTTTTTCTGATAAATTTTTTTGTCGGATTTTTTTTAATTCAAATTTTTGGCGAAATTTTTGAATTAAAATTGTTTGAAATATTTTTTTTGAATACATTTTTTTCATCCACAAAAGTTTTTCGGTAGGGGGTATTTTTGACTCTCGATAAAAAAGCATAAAATAAAAATTGGCTCAAATCGCCTAAGATGGTCATGCTATAGTCAGGGATATGTTTAACTCGTAATAAAAAAGTACACACTGAACAATTCATTGATTAATAACTGGACAAAAATCACTAGATATTGTATACAAATGACTGAGTACTGTACAACTCACTATATACATACTAGGCATTGAATAATTGAGTATCTTATTCATTAAAATTCCCTATTTAAATAATATTTACTATTTGAACACCGATATTCAACAAACTTAACCCACTTAAAAATAAAATTAATTTTTTCTCAATCATTTCCCTTAAAATACTTGGTTATTCACTGACAATATGTTATCAATAACTAGTTACTGAACAAATCAATATCAAAAATTGTTTACTGGCATCTTTAAATAAAGGCACATAAAAATTTGAACAATCAAAAGAAATACAATTTCAATTACATATTTCAATTACAGCTTCTTCACTCTTTTATCGATCATTGATGTCTCCAAATTGGTAAATTGTTTGATTGCTTAGTTACCTGTTTGCTATCAAGAAACTATTAATCAAATTCATTGAAGCCCAATCAATTGTTGTATTTTCTCTGAATAAAAATTTATTGCTTTGTTTACAGTCTAGTATGTGATTTATTGTAATTATTTTGTAAAACTTAATAGTTTTGTTTAAAAACTTTGAAATTTTTCTATTAATTTTGTAATATTTTTAATTACATCCAACAATGAACATTTATTATGAACAATTAAAGTTATTTTCAAAGATGAATGTCAACGTTTTCATTTAACTTCCACATGCCCCTAAGTCCAAAATAAATTAATTGCTAACATCTCAAAAAATTACTTAAATTTATTTTTACACATTTTCTATTCTTTCCACTTCAACTCTTGTTGTTTACTGAATGATAAATTAATTAGTAAGACATCCAACAATGAACATTTATTATGAACAATTAAAGTTATTTTCAAAGATGAATGTCAACGTTTTCATTTAACTTCCACATGCCCCTAAGTCCAAAATAAATTAATTGCTAACATCTCAAAAAATTACTTAAATTTATTTTTACACATTTTCTATTCTTTTCACTCCAACTCTTGTTGTTTACTTAATGATAAATTAATTAGTAAGTATAAGTGGTGGTAATTCTAATTAATAGTAAAAAGAAACTTGATTAGAAAAATATTCTTAAATTACTTTCACAGTACTTGAAGTAAATTTCATATATTTATTGAATATTATTAGACTTTTAAGTTTCTAAACATCACTGAATAAAGTTAATAGATAAAATAATTACCATCTACCACATTACTAGAAATTAAATGATTATCGACCAACCACTAAATAAGTTGAATTTCTAACAAAGCTCAAAAAACTACATGGACAGGTACTTGTGTACTGATAGATACCGATAAAATCTATTAAAAATCCAAATATGTATACTCAATCGTTGTAAAATATTTGTTTTTGTAAAAATAAGACTTATCCTTAAATTATGATTAGCATGTGAATAGAATTTGATTAAAGTTGTGAGAAATATATGTTAGGTAGTTAAATTTTTAATAAAACTGATTAATTTGTAAATAATGTTAGTACTTTGAAGAAATCTTTCCTATCTCTGTTTGGGAAAAATTGTATGTAACTAGATATGCTGAATGTGTAATTATTGCACAAGATCAAAATCAACATAAACATTAACCATGCAAATATCATTGTTTTTTTCCATTCTAGTCTAGCTCTTTCATTTAACCGTCTTGGTGGTGTATTTAATTCCCAATTTTCAGTTCCTTACATCGTTTGTGTTCTCTACAACATTTGCAAACCACCATTTTCCTTCATCCAACTCATAAAAATTCATTTATTAATCGAATTTCGGAATCTATCAAATTTTCTAAGTCATCCGACTTTATAAGCGCATGATCCCAATTTCTAATATAGTATGAGCTTGTTAGTACTACCTCCTTATTAATTTTATTCTTAAATAAATCTTCAATTACCGCTCTGTTGCAAAGTGTATCTTCCTGGCCAAACTTCTTAACAACGTCAGGAAGTCTATTCTTCCATTCTGTAACTATTCCTTTTAGTTAATCGTCTACTTCTGTTTCTATTTCAAAGATCCGATTTCCAAAAAATCATATTTGAAGCATAATTTTCGAAACAACAAAAATTTTTAATATTGCTTCGCGTCTGTGTGCGCACCCAAGCAATCAAGAAACTACAATTCCACATTAAAATCAGATAAACGAAATTGACCCTCCTCACCTTTTAATACCTTGGTTTAAACTCTGCCTCATCGACCATCAACTCTTCCAATCTTTAATCTTCTTAACCTTTTCACAGATCATCATATTGGTGGGTTACAGGGTTTCAAATCTTGCTTATCCTTCTAGTTGCCCTCGTAACGCCATACAAAATGATTCTGATCCACTTGGCACCCGTTGCTAAGCAACGTTGGTAATGTGTTCAAGTGGTGGATTGTCCGCAAAAATTGAGTATTATCGCTAGTACTGTAATTGCTCGGACAACCCTCGGGTTCACGAGCTGTCGATAGAAGACCTGTGCTCGCTTTTGATTCTTAGGTCCCATTATTCTCCTATCTCCTTCAAATGTTAACCTATACTCTCATATCATTCATTGTTATGTCTATTCGCATAGTCCTTCTCCTTGTTGTCCATGTCGAAGATTTTTCTTTGGTCGGTACACCCTTGGTTATGTTAAATACACCCACATTATATCTTTCACCCTTATCCCTATTATAACTACAATGTTTCCCATTATTATTACCAGCATTATTATTGTTACTATTATATATATTACCCTTATTAATTGTCACTACTAATACCTTTATTATTATTTTTATTACTATAACTACCATTATATTTATAGTTATCGTTACTATGATTATTACTGCTATTATTATTATCATAATTATTATCCTCATTACTACAAATACCATGATTATTATTATTATTACCATTATTATTATTATTATTATCATTATCATTATTATTATTATCAATATTATTATTATTATAACTACCATTACCCTTATCATTATCGTTATTATTATTAAGATTTTGTAGGGATCCGTCCTTATTCCTCAGCGTTAAAATTTTTTATTGATATACAACATTAGCCGTAGTCCATCTATATTTTTCGGTTTTCGATAAAGTATTTTTGTAAATTCGAAAATTTTAGCAGCGTTCCACCCTTATTTTACGGTTCATCCCTATTCTACAGTTTTCGACAAAGTATTTTCATTGACTCGGAAAATTTGAGCAGCGTTCCGCCCTTATTTTACGCATTCCATTTTTACGTTACTATTTTTGTTAAGTATTTGAATTAGTTCGGAAAATTTGAGCAGCGTCCCGCCCATAGTTTCCGCCTCAACTCAAATTAATTTATTTAATTTTTATTTAAAAAACATTATCTTTCATGATTTTGGTCGTTCGGATTAATCTTTTTCCGATGGCTATTCATTTTAACTGTTGCAACGATTTCGCAATTTTCCCCGCTACCCATTCCCTCTTTTTGTCCTTAAGATCTATTTATGTTCATTTCATAGTTAATGAGTGCCCACTGGACTACTCGGTGTTAGAGATTTTGAGCCGATTGTTGTTAAAAATTTATGTCAATTTTACAGAAAACGGATGGTGAAGGAGCAGCTAATAAACCACTCATTTACCCTCCAATTTCCCCTATGTACGGATAATATTGACGTTCCAACTCCTGCGTTCCACACGCTGAGCCTTCACGGGTACATATCATTGGCGATTTTCCACGCACTTACACAAATCTGTACTATGTAGATTTTGCTTTCTTGCGTTATGTGTTGGCTGTGGGCCGGAAAAGGAATAACAAATAATATTTTACCATAGCATTTGGAATAAAAGTTTCGCTGCACTAAGGCTGTAGATATAAAATATTTATTCAGCATATTACATCGGCTGCATACAGTTGAAATTCATTGTATCCATTCCATAAAATTTACTTCAAAAATCCCATAAATTTAATTCGATAAATCATCTATAAATTCAACAAAATTATCCATAAATTTAATCTGAAAAATCATCCATAAATTCAATTGAAAAATTACCCACAAATTTGATTCAAAAAATCATCCATAAATTCAATTGGAAAAACAAAATTATCCATAAACAAAATCATCCATCAATCCGATCTGAAAAGTCATACATAAATTCAATTGAAAAATTACCCATCAATTCTCTTCGAAAAAATCAACTAATAATATTGCACCAGTTGAGAGTGATCGTGTTCAGGCAAAACACTTACCCGTGTTAATTGCCTGAATGCACGGCTCTCAACCAGCCATACAACCAGCCACACAGCTCTGCAATGAAATTTTCCTCCGAAAAATAAGACTGAAAATTTGTGAAAACACATCGGTATTTATACCTATTTTTCTCGCGTGTGAAATTTGATGCAGTAAAACAAAATTCGACCTTGTTATTTCTAGTAAATTCTATTCGTTAATTTATTATTTTTTTGATTTATTTTTATAATTTTTTATTTAAGATTTTTATTGAATTATTACTAATTCAAATTTTCGATTTAAATTTTATTTTAATGAACTTTTATTAATTTTTTTCAATTTCGTCGAATTTGTTGTGTTTTCTTGTTATATTTGTGTAGGTATCGTGCGAATCTTGGTGCATTTTGTTATTATTTTAATTTTATTTTTATGTTTTTGATTTTATATTTATTTATATTCTCTCAGATTTTAAAGTGTTTAATTGGTGTTGTATATTGTATTTTATGTTATCTTGGTGCTGGGTTTTTGTGCTGTATTACTGATGCATTTAAACAATTCTCAAGGCTATTGGTGTGCTGGCCCAACAATATCTTGATCCGTATTAAATACTTGTCCATAATTATTTTCATTTTTACCTTTGGTTTTTGTCTATGTTCCTTCTTGTGGTAAACTTACATCGAAACTAAATTCATCGGTTCATGAGTACCACTTGATTGTCATTCTCATTTTCTTGTCAATATTTAGTGTTTTTGCACTGTCTTCCTTTGCTATTGTTTCCATTATCTTTGTGGAGTTAGTCATCAATTTTCTAGCTGTCATCCTTGCTTCCGCCAAAATCATAATCAATTTCTCTTTCACCTGCATTCCATCTTTTTCAGTGTTCACTGAGTCCATTGTATCATCCGTATAGGTTGAATTACATAAGGTATCTGTTTCTAAATAGTGTTCTACTTCTTATTTATTTGCATTTTCTTTCATTACTAGTTGTACAAAATGTGGTGATGTATTTGATCTAAAGATCAACCGATTAAATTTGTATTTACCCGTCTTATTATCCTTTACCCATAAAAACCTATCCCCTTTCTTTAACCTTATTTGTAAATACATCTCAGAGATATCACAAGTCCAAGCTCTCTTGAACATCCGGAATTGAATTAAATGTTAACAGCATCAATCTGCAGATCTGACCCGGTCTTTTTTTATATTTTTAAATCCAAATCTCTGACTTCTTGTGGCAGCGTCAAACACAATTCTTATGTAGTTTCTCTGTCTCTTTTATAAATGAAAAATAAGGTAATATCCAAAAATGACAAACGACATCATGAACGCTTGGCCGCAACAATCCAGTTATCCCTGCGGTAACATTGTGGAACTCATAAGACAAGTACTAAAAGAAGAATTAGAAAAATTAGAAGAAAAAATTGAAAATAATTTATTTATAAAATTTAAAAATTTAAATAAATTTAAAAATTTAAATTTAAATTTAAATGAAGATAAAAATTTATTTAATCCAATAAATAATCAAGAAAATCAAGAAAATGATGGATTCAAGACAATTAAATACTCCAAAAATAAGAAAATATCAGAACCCAAAAATGACAAACGACATCATGAAAAGCTATCGACTCAAAACCGCCTCAAGAAACTACTCAACCAACAACCCACTTAAATGTCGATATAGACAAGGAAACCACCCAACCAAAACAGCCACTTACGAAGTCTGGCAAACCAAAATCTAAACCAATTGCGGTATCATACAAATTTAAAGATGCCACCTTCATCTGGGACACTACCCCACAAACAAATCCACCAAGAGATTGCACCAAACTTATTGATAAAACAAGACCAAGAAAGACCATCTTCAAAAAATCAGCATTTCAAAGCTACCTAAAAAAAGAACTGTCCAATGAGACATTTGTGGAAGTAAAAACCTTCCTCATGGCAACTCACAAGTATCGTTTCAAAGACGAAAACTCAAGACTCTTGGCATACCGAATAATTAATCGCTATGTCATGGAGACAGCAAATGAATTCAAAGAAACCGAATTTGACATGGCTCGCTTTGCCAAATTCTTCACAATCCCAGAGAATTGGTTAAAACATCTAAAACCATACTCTACAGCTACCGAAACATCACCGGCTGATAGAATAAAAGTACAAAAATTAGTGGATCTCACATGCAGATACCCATTCAAAACTCAACAAGAGCAAACAAGTGTAGCAAACTTTCTACACTTCTTCACCCAAAGATCGATAATTGGAATTTCTAGAGACTATAAATTCCAAAAATGTATACCCTTTATGGCAAGAAAAACCAACGGGCAGGAGACAACCTCCACTATAATTACGACTCCTCCAACAGAAGAAAATAGACTACCAATGGTAATAATCACACCACTTGAAGAACCAAAAATTGAACATCGCAGACCAGAGAAAAGAGGCGCAAGCAATGATACAATTGTACTTAGCGACGAAGAGTTCCCACTACTTAAAAGGAGAACTCTCCCAACCAGAAAATCCAAAAATCCTACTGGTGCAGGAAATGTACCTACAGAAACCGAATGCACTGATGAAGTTAAATTCATCCTCAACAATGAATACCAAATAGAATGTAAAGAGTGTGGAAAATTGTGGGAAAACGTAAGAAACGGAATGAACCACCTTCGTCAAAAACACGATTTCATAAACCGAACAGATGTTATGGTATCTTGCGTAAGATGTGAAGTACCGATCAAAGGAGCAGAATGTATAAATCACATTAAAAATCACAAAAAAGATGACAAAGAAGAAAGTCAAGCCGGGAGTCTGGTAGCTAACACCCAAGACATCCCAAATGAAAGTAGTTGACTATCACAAGCCGCAATCGAAGTATATCTGAGGAATATTCTGAAAATGAAAGAAAACCAGGAAAGGAATATTCAATATCTTGAACCTAGTACTGCGAATTTCCTCATAAATAGAAACCTCAGAGCATTTTATCAAAACGTCAAAATCGAAAAGCTTATCGGATGGGAACAAGTTATCTGGCTTATACATTGGAACAAATGTCATTGGATTGTATACCTAGCTAATTGCGACTCAAAAACCTCTGTTATCTTGGACTCTGACAACCAAATGACATTGCAGCAAAGATGTAACATAAAAGCCAAATTCGACAAATTCCTAGAAGGTACCTTTGAAGAAAAAACAGTGCTTGGAACCCTAGAAAGAAATGTTCCTCAGCAACCAAACAACTTCGATTGCGGTGTATATGTGATACAATACATCAGCGACTTTCTTAAAGACCCGCAAAGAATGGATTATCATACACCCGACTCCAAAAGAATCAGAAAAGAAATAGGAGAATTAATATTGGAAGAGATGAAAAACCCTGCCTCAAAAATCAAAAATCCAAACAAAGAAATACAATCTTTACTCCAAAAATTCAGACTACTGCAAATCAATGTGAATGATGTATTCCATTGGTTTGCGGATGAATACCAAAAATCTTTACCGAAAATACGTACCAAAAGAGATGGAAAACTGAATAAACTAAGTTGCTCCTATCAAATCCAAAGATTATTTGGTCTGGCTCCTAAAAGAGCAGTCAAAGAAATATATTTCCAAGAAACATCTACAGCAGACTTGGAAACAAGAGTTCTAAATGAACATTTCAAAAAGGATGAATCAATGATGAAAGAGTGTAAGATAAAAAATGGAAACCACTACCAAGACTGGATAACAAAGGCCCAAATTGATAATAAAGAAATATTGGAAGCCCTAAAGAACAGCAAGGATTCTGCCCCCGGAGAAGATAACATCCCTTTGAGGCAATGGATAATCTGGAACAACGACGGTGTCCTCTTTGATATGTTTAACTACATCAAAAGGACACACGATATCCCAGATATGTGGAAAAACTACACCACAACACTACTTATAAAACCCGGAAAAAGCCAAGAAAGCAACATACCCGCTAATTGGAGGCCAATATCGATATTACCAACAAGCTATCGTATATTTATGAAAATCCTAAATAAAAGGGTACTAGATTGGGCTAATAGAGGAGAATTAATATCAAAATGGCAGAAAGCCGTAGACAAAGCTAATGGATGCGATGAGCACAGCTATGTCATACAAGCGCTTATTGAAAAAGCAAACAGAAGCTACTACAAAAATGAGCAATGTCACCTCGCCTTCTTGGATTTAGCAGATGCTTTTGGAAGCATCCCATTCCAAGTAATATGGCATACCCTAAAAAATATGGGAATGGATGAAGAAACCATCAACTTGCTCAAAGAAATTTACAAAGACTGCTCCACAAAATATAAATGTGGAAAGAATGAGTCAGAAAAGATAAAAATTACGAAAGGAGTCCGACAAGGATGCCCATTGTCGATGACCCTCTTCAGCCTCTGTATACAATATCTTATACAAGGAATAGCAGAAAAGAAAAAAGGAGCAACAATTGCAGGTCAAGAAGTTTGCATATTGGCTTATGCGGACGACCTAGTAATTGTTGCAAACACAGCAAAAGACATGCAAATGCTGTTAACAACAATCGAAAATCTGGCAAAACAAGCCGATCTCATATTCAAACCGGCAAAATGTGGATATTACAGAGACCCAAGAGATAAAAAGTCAATGATGAAGATATATGGCAAAGAAATCAGCATTGTAGACGAAAAGAATGTTTACACCTACCTAGGTGTAAGAATCGGTGACACAAAGAAAAAAGACCTAAATGTCCGATTCGAAGAAGTCAAAAAGAAAACGACAGCAATCTTCAAATCGAAATTGCGAAGCGACCAAAAACTAGAGGCATACAACATCTTCTGCCAATCAAAATTTGTGTACATCCTACAAGGCGAAGATATCGCAAAAACAAAAATTGAAACTTACGATGAAGAAATCAAGAAAAGGATAAAAGAAGATATCTTGAAATTACAAGACAAAAGTCCGTTCACAGACTTCGTTATCTACTCTCCAAGAGAAAAAGGGGGGTTAGGAATAACGAAGATAATAGATGAACAAATAATTCAAACTATTAATAGAACGGCAAAACTCCTAAATAGTAGCCATAGAGCAATCCGGGCTATTATTTATGAAGAGCTAATACAAGTAGCGAACCTAAGAGGAGAAAAAGAAATCAACTCCATTGAAGAAGCACTAAAATGGTTGGAAGGTACCAACAAATACAAAAAGAACTCCAACGCTAAGACCACCTGGATAACAAGGGTTCGGGAGGCCTTTCAAACTCTAGAAAAGAAACACAAAATCAAGGTTCGATTTGTGCCCAAAGAAAACGGCATTGGATACAAAATCAAATATATATTTCCTTTTCATAATCATGTATTATCCCATCGTATTCCTCAAAAAAACTTTCCTTATTCAATCTGTATCTTTTATCTGCCATCACCCTACTTTTTGGAAACATCATTTTTTCCGATAGCTTCATATCGCCCATTTGAGATTCTATTCCATTTTGGGCATTTTCATAAATTTCTTGATTTTTCTTCGACCATACAGAGTTATTTGACTCAACTACTGATGCTGGTCCAACACATGGTGTCAATCTAGCAATAGGTTTACCTATTCATCCTTCAATTTCTTTCAATGATCTCTGCATTCCTAATTTGTCAGATCCTTTTATCACCTCAACTAGTTGTCTTTCATTTACCATTGGAAAGTTAACACCTTTTAGATGCTTCCATTTATCGTTTTCTTCAGACCAATTGACGACTTGCATTTCTCCAGAAATACTAGCCACTGCTAAAGCTTCAAACTCTCTTTTCATCATGCTGGTTAAAGTCACCAGTACCGATTTTGCCTTTATCCTTTGAACATTTCCTCGATTACTCCCAAGGTATGACCATTTCATTTCCAGTTAATTCCAGTTCAACAACTTATTGAGCTTGCGCCGTGAAGCAAAGCGTTCACTTTTTGTGTTTTACAATTCTTGTTCAGATAGGAAGGAATCGTTCTCAAGCTTAGATAAATTCTATTATTTTCTTTTATTTGGTCAATTCCTGTCGTCATAATCGTCGTAACTTTATTTTTCATTCTTTTTTCTTCATGAAGTAAATAATTGTGCTTCGTTGAACAGCTATCCACTTTGCAGAATGCACTTTTTAATATATTTTATTGCAAAATGACCTTTCATAGTTTGTTCTTTTCAATGAATTATTTTATTTCCACGACTTCCAATCGTTTATATTCCTCACACTAGTCTCGGTAATGTTGGCCTTTGCATTTGACACATTGTAACTGTGACTCTTTATTTAGATTTTCTTTCTTGGCTTCATGATTTGTTGCTCGTTTGATGTCTTTTGTCCCAAAATAAGTTCAATCCTTCACCAATGTACTTTCTTTCTTTCTTTTACCATTAACTGAAAGTTTTTCAGTTACGCTCCCAAACCCATAGAGAGTTTCGTAAGTAGATGGACTCAAGTTAGCTTCGATCTGTAAGTACTCTTTCAGTCTTTGAATCAATTCTTCTTGTACTTTTCGAGCATGATTTCTTTTACATTCAATGAACAACGAAACTGGCAATTTCTTCAATAGCTACTGTAGAAGACAGTCTATCCGCAAATCATCGTCTCTACCAATAGCGTGAAAACGGATTCCATTCATTCTCATTATCTGCTGCAAAAAGGTCTCTTGATTCTGGAATTTTTAGTATATTGTTTAAATCTCTTAATATCTCCTTATCTTCGTGGTTGTAATTGTTATTTCTCTGTTTTCTTGAAGAATCTCTGACGGATCTGAGCACCCTGTTTGCTTTTTCGTAGTTATTTGCTTGATCTCCTGCTTCATTAATTTTCTTCATTTGATGTTATTAACTGTTAATCTATTAGACCTAACTCTTTTTACACGGCTCATTTTTAAACAATTTTGAAATAACTTGGTCCACAAAAAGAAATAAAAATTTCCACGAATTATTTGTTCTCATAAGAAGTCCAAAAATACTTTTGTACATGTACGTAGTTACAAAAATAAAACATAATTGGGAAAATTTCCCAAAATTTTTATATTTGTCTATTTAAGATTTATGCATATTACGTTGCAGTATTTTAATCGTTAATATTAATCTGTAATATTAATATAAATTCGTCATTTTAATAGCTTTGAATTTTTCAATTTCTCATAGAATAACGAGCTATCGCGGCTTTAGTGAAGAATTTGGATTTTTTCCCAAAATACTCTGGAGATGGGATGTCCTCCGATGAGCCGAGGAATTCGAATTGAAGAGCCAATTACTGAGGGCCTTCGATTTTATTCACCAGATACTTCCTCTACGACTTCATGGCGCAGCTCTAGACATATGGAGACACCAATCAATAACTTTAATAGACAATTATTCGTTGTCCAAATCTGTTTGGTGAAAGCTTTCGGTCTAAGTTCATATACGGATTATGAAGCTTTTAGATCACGAAAATGGCAACCGGAGGAATCAGTCGATTTCTATTTCAGCTCTCTAAAACGTCTTTGAGAACTGGCAAAAATCGGAATAGAAGAGATCACAATAACTTTTTGGCGTTTCGAAATTCCTACTGATACACTGATCTTGAGCCCTTTATCGAAAAAGTTCGAATTATGTTGGAAGGAGAGGCACCAATGGAATCTCACATTTGGAAAGCAGAAGATATGAGCGCTGTCATGGCTAAACTAAAAACCAGAAGCAAATTCAAATGTTTCTCCCATGGTATGGAAGGCCATTTTGCAAGGAACTGTCAGAAATAGGAAAGCTTCAACTGGAAACTGTGATCGCCGGCAGTTTCCTTCAGAACCATATGGCGCCAGTAGTCAAAATTATCGACGTAAAAATCAAAGGGAAGTTAGGTAAATCCTTGATTGATTCAAGTAGCTCTCGAATGATTTTTTCAAAGGAAATGGCACTTGGGTATTGTATTTCGGACAAGTGGATAGTTTCTGTGGATGGCAGAAAGCTCAAGTGTCGCGAATCATCTCCGATTGGGTTTATGATTCAGAATAAGGTAGTTATTTTGTCGTGACACGTGATGGACAAACTATTGTTGGGAGTCGATCTAGTTCTCGGCATGGATGTAATTGCGCAAATAGGAGGAGTCTTTATCTAAGGAAATGGAGTATTTTTTGGAAATTCTGTAGGATTGGTCGCTCCAGCGTGTCGTACTGATCAAATTTCTGACGGGATTTTGAAGCCACATTTAACGGATGGACTGAAATGGACGGTGAAATGGACGGTGAAATGGAAATGGTCTGGAGGGTCGTAACCAATGTAGAATATATCATGTGAAAGAGGAAGTGTGTCCTAAGTTTGACAAAAAAGCTGCCCTTAATCTCTTTTTTAAACTCTTTTTTGCTTATATATTGATTACTTACTACGTGAAGTTCTCAAAAAATTCCCTTTTAATTTCCGTAATTATAATATAAGCTTCCTTGCATTTGCCTATGATTTGGTACTTGTGTCAGACTCTTACAACAATATTAAAAGTGCTTTAGATGAGACTGTTAGGCTTGCTTCTTTTGCTAATCTTGAATTCAAACCATCAAAATCAGGATACTTTTCCTTGAACAATATGAATTCAGATATCTTTCGGCCATTTATGTACGGTCATCTCTTACCAATTATCGATGACAAAAATATATACAAATAGCTAGGTGTTGATTTCTTGCATAAAGGAAAGCACAACATCGGTGCACGTCTTGATGGTGCACTTACTGATACTAAACTTCTCTTTGAATATTATCTTCACCCTTCTCAAAAAACAAGCCTATAAGACCTTTGTACACTTACGACTTATCTTTACTTTCAGAAATTGTTATGTTGAATATATGATACTAAACTCCGGTCGTAATAGAACAGTCTGCAAACGCCCAAAACAGACTGGCTATGATCAGAAATTTAAAACCTTACTTAGATCACTACTTAGTGACAAATTTAATATGATAACCAACAGATTCTTCTTCTCGGATAGTAAATTGGTGGTTCAGGTCTTACCTCGGCAATGGATGGATATCTTGTTTAGAGCATTGCCAATAAACTATACTCCTAAACTTGCCTAACGAATCCTTTCGCAAAATGCTCATGATTGAATTATTGGAGGCTAGTGGAGGAAGCTCACTTGATGCTTCCTTGCTCTGTATGGATGGTTAACTATTGAAAACCTTCAACGTTTCTTCTTTCTTTACCAAATTTAGTAAATCATGTATACGTCTTAAAGTAAAAATGGTCTTTCAGCAAATCTTCGACTATTTGAAGAACAAATTAAGCTTGAGCTCACTTATAAAAATAGAATCAACTACTTTGATGGTTCTAACCTCAAGAAAATATCTGTAGAGCTGCATAAAATAATTTCCAGTCACTATCCAGAAAAATGGTGTTCTCTAAATGTCCAAGGACATATTGCTATGACAGTGGGTGATAGCCAAACAACTTGTTATTTACCTTTTCTTACTAAAGCTCGCAATAGCA
Source organism: Schmidtea mediterranea (assembly GCA_022537955.1). Taxonomy (NCBI): domain Eukaryota; kingdom Metazoa; phylum Platyhelminthes; order Tricladida; family Dugesiidae; genus Schmidtea; species Schmidtea mediterranea. The sequence goes on from CM039679.1 coordinate 286,135,353, forward strand.
TCCTTAAGCTCAATTACTGCCCACAAAGAATAAAATCCAATCTCTCTACAGACTGTAGACACTGTCTAACGCAAGCGGAGACACAAGCGCACATCTTTAATCATTGTCCAGCGCGACAAAATGCACGTAGAAATAAGCATGAATGTGTGACTTTCTTATAAGAGAGAGAGATTCAGTTGCGATATTGAAGAAATCCCAGATTATGTTTAAACACCTACAACCTTAAAGCCTGAACTAGTGATAAGATCCAAGAGAAATAATAACGTCCAAATTTTAGATGTCAAAGTTCCATATGATAGTAAGAAGAATTTCAAGGATGCCAGAGTCCGAAATTTTGCCAAATACAATCTATTGGTCGGAGAAATTGGACGGGCCTTTAAAACCAACACCAAAATATCAGCACTAGTGGTTAGAACCCTTGGATCTTAGGATAAAGCTAATAACTCGATACTAACTAAGATTGGCTTAACTAGGACCAAAATCAGCTATCTGTCGAGGAAGACTTGCCATGAAGCTATTGTTGGAGCCTACCACATTTATCGAGAGCATACTTTTAAAGAATGAGACTCGGACGTATGGACGTATGGAAGGATGTGATGTTTAAGAAGGATGATGACAGAAAGTAGAGTATGATGGAAATAAATGGATTTCATGTAAAGATGCTATGGGATTCAGGATTTTTAATCAGTGTGATGAGTGAGAAATGTTGAAGATTGATTGGCAGTCCAATATTGATGGACAGCAGAATACTGTTGAGTGGAGTATTTTTAAAAGAAGACGAGAAACCTCTCGGAAGCGTTAAAATCGTTTCAAAATGGAACAAAAACTTTAGAGAATTGAATGTTATTATTGTTAGGAAAATTCATCCAGATTTCATAGGAGGAGTAGACACCATAAAAATATTTGGCATGGAGCTTAAGGAAGTCAATAATATTGAATCTTCTTTAGTTAACAAGAGATTTACAGATACCGATCGGTTAAAGATTACGTTGTTGACACTCAAGTTGGACAAGAACTCAAAGTTAGGTACTTTAATTTCTAAGTTTAGCAACATTTTTGTGGCATCCAGATTTGACTTAGGTCATATAAAAGTAATAATACATGAAATAAAGACTTCAGGTCCTCCAATTTTACAAAACTCCAGAAGACAACCCATGCATTTAGAAGCCAAAGTTGAAGATATAGTACAGAATTTATTATAGCCTGGAGTTGTAAGGAAATGTCAAATTCCGTGGAACACACCATTAGTGATAGTTGGAAAACCAAATGGCTCTATAAGAATGTGTCTAGATTTCAGGTTATTAAATTCGGTTACAGAAAAGTTTTCATCTCTTATGCCAGACATGCAATTAATATTGGATATTTTCGTCCATTGACTTAGAACAGGCCTATTATCAAGTGCAGTTGAATGAAAATTCTCAAATCTAGACGGCATTTAGTGTAAAAGAAGGACAGTTCTGTTTCAATAGGTTACCATTTGGTTTCTCAACAGCTCCTGCCACTCTTCAGAAACTGATGCATCAGATATAGGAAGGATTAGTTTTCAAAGGAGTGGTTACGTACCTTGATGACATTTTAATATATGCTGAAAATCAGGAAACTCACGATAAACTCCTATTTGAAATATTCACACGCATTAGAGATTCCGGGTTGAAAGTCAAACCTGAAAAATGTGCTTCAATAAAACTGTATTAAATTCCATGGGTCATACAGTGAGTGAAAAGGGAATTCAAACAAATAAAAGAAAGATTACAGAAATTGAAAATGCAACTGAGCCAAAGAGTGCTACAGAATTGAGATCATTTTTAGATTTTACAAATTATTATCGACGATTTAACAAAAATAAATCAATTATTGCAGCACATTTGTAGTCCGCAACGACAAGTAATGACAAAATGATTGTTTGGACTGAAGATTTTTAGGAAAAGTGTTATCAATTTAAAGAAACTCTTATGTGAAGCACCAATATTAGAATATCCAAGGTCAGATCAACTATTTATCATTGATACGGATGCTAGTTTTGGAGCCATAGGTGCAGTTTTTCTCAGATTAAGGAAGACGGCACCGAAGGAGTGATAGTGTATGGTTCAAGACATTTGACAAAGCATGAAATTGGATATTGTGTCACTAAAAAGAGTTGTTTGCTCTTTACGAGTTTATTGTACATTTAGAGAATATTTATATAGGAGATTTGTACCCAGAATGTATCACAAGGCATTGACATTTATGAATACAGCAAAAGAACTAATAAGACCACAATTTCAGTAATTTTATCCTAATACGATTTGGCGTTACAATATAGAAAGGGAGAAGAACATGGAAATGCTGATGGTATGTCTCGTTTAAATAATACCTCATTTAGCTCTCATTTTTAGATGGAATACAAAGATGAAAAAGAATGGAAATGTAGAACTCTGTACATTAATATTTTACAAGAAAGTTCAAATATTATGAAAATTATTAAACAAAAGCAAAACGAATGCAGAGTTACTTCAGAAATCATATCACATCTTAATGGAAATTAGGCTCAGATATTTTATGAAACAATCAGTAGCAGTATTTTCAAGTAATTGAAGATATTACAGATACAATATGACGTATTGATGATTAATACAGATGGAAAACTTGCAGTGGTTGCTTGGAACCGCATTGATGAAAGAAGGAGGGAATTCAATATGAAGGACCTTACAAAATTTTAAAATTTTTATCGCCAAGACAAGTTGAATTACAATTTCCACACTCAATCAAATCAAGAAGAATCGAATGGCTGAAGAAGTACAAAGAAAATGAAGAAGAGAAGAGTGATGTTCAATAATGAATATTAAAAACTTAATTTTAGTATTCATAATTAAAAAAATAGGGAGAGAATAGACCCGTTTTTGATTTAAATAAACTTAATTATAAATTATGCATTTTGAAGAGATTGTAACTATATAAATAATAGTAGAAATGTATATAAGAATAATTAGCCTAAATTTGTGTTAGTATTGCCGTACTCGAAAGGTTTCACAAATCATAATAGGAAGTTAAGTAAACAGATGGGAAACTTAGATTATAGGATCGTTTCTAATTCGTGTAAGATAACCAATATGTTTATTAATAAATAAAGAACTCCGGTTGGATTGTGTTCTGATCTCGTTCATCAATTTACATGTAATGGGTGTAATACCACATACATTGAAGAAACTTCTTGTCATCTCTGTACTCGAGTTCTAAAGCTATGTCGATTGAATTGCTTGGCCAATGTGACATGATATTTTTAATTAAATAAATTTAAAATTCAAATTCAAAAATTAATTAATTAATAGTATGGAATGATTGTGGAATGTTGATAATCTGCTGAGCGTATTTATATATCAGAAAATCTCAAAAAGATTTAGTTTTATTTAACGTTGTTCTTATAAAAATATATTTTAGTTTTGCGAATTATTTGAAATTGTTATTATCCAAAGTTTTGGACGTTTTAAATACCAGGAGTTCCGATAAAACTGGTAACTCTAATATGGCGACCACGTTATTGGCTAATATTTGTAGAGCAACCAAAAATTGGGCCAAGATATCCAAAAATTGATCTTTGAAATCGGAAGTTAGTAGTGACAAAACGGTGCCCTGCCCCAACGGCGCCCTGCCCAATTTTTGTTTAAATTAAGTGAATTTTTAAAAAATTTATTTTTTGTTCAAATGCATAATTTTTTTGTTTTTGACAAGTCAGCATAATGTTCACGCTATAGTGAGGTCTATATTTAGTCTCGTTAAAAAAACAATAATAATAATAAAAATAAAAATAATAATATAATAATAATAATAACAATAAAAATAATAATAAAAATAATAATATTAATATCAATATTTATAATTATAATTATAATTATACAACATGTGTAAAAATATACAATTCACACAACAATAAAAAATCTTTAAAAAACAACTAAGTAAAAAACTTAATTAATTCACATTTAAAAGATTTAAATAAAAATAATACAACAACTAACGTTGATTAATATATTTTATTTTATTCAATATTCGTCCGGGAAATGTGGATTTCGAAATCTGTATTCTTCACGAAAATCTGGATCATCTTCGTCGTCCAGGAAATGTGGATGAGAAATTTGAACATACATTTCCTCCATTGTTTCTATAACCAATAACCGTGTCACCCACATTATAATGCCCATAGGCTAACCTTTTATTTTTCTCAACCCAATACCTCTTGTCATCATTATTTGTTAAGGCTATTTTATTATTTTAATTGTAAATAATTTATGGTTTTTACTTGCTATTCGAGATTGTGCTACTGAAATCATCGAATTATTATGATAATAATCACGATACGATACCCTTCAATGTTATTCCTTTAGCCTTGTTGCTCTCTGTATCACCCAAAAAAACTATAGCATTTAGGCTTTAGGAACACCCATTCCTTATATCTGAGCCCTTTATTCTCATCTTTGAATTTACCAATGAAAGAATCTAGAGCTCTTGAATATAATTCATGTGATGTATCATAATTTGATGTATCCAGTAGGTTATCTCTTATCACAGCCGGTAAAAGAATATCTAATTTACACTCTTTAATTTCTTACTTCTGGATTTAACAAAATATATTCTAACGCATTCTCATTTTATGTGAGAACATTAATTGAAAGCCCCGGATTATTATCCTCAAACTTTGATATGTTGCAGAGACGCATCGGTAAGTCAGAAATATTATAGACTAGATCAGAAAGATTATAATTAGAAATAATATTTCTATACCTTCTATCTACTTCATCATATTTCAAAATCGCTGGAACGCTATAAATGAAACATAAATCATCTTTTTTTTTAATATTAACCACACAACGTTTATTTAGTAACGATTGAGGAGTTGGAAGAGTACGAAATGAATTTCTTTTTATTTTATTAATTACACAATTACTACCTTTATCTTTTATTAAAATTATTTTTTCATTAAGAAGAGCAATACCTTCATCTAAAAAGGTATCGCTCATTGGTCTTGCAGAATTTGAAATAACGAAAGATTGGAATTCACCATCTTTTTCAAATTCTGCATCTATACAAAATTGTATCTTTACAGAACCCATTTCCGAAACAACAGTATTTAAATTTTCGACAACCATTTTAACTATAGCATATAATTTACGTAAATCATAATTAACAACAGCATTAAGTGATCCTCAATGTTGAATAGGATTATTAATTATTTCAGAATCAGAATCAGAGAGAGATATTATTTCAACATCATTGCTAGGTACAACGTCTTTGTTTTCAAAATCAGAAATTATTTCAACAGCATCAAGTGATCCTCCATGTTGATTAGGATTATTAATTATTTCAGAATCAGAATCAGAGAGTTATTATTTCAATATTATTTAAATTTTTAAGTTTAGAAGGACGTGGTTTACTTATTGATAAATTTGACTTTCATTTATTATTAATATTATTATTATTAATAGGTCATTTAAAAATTTCCTTTTCCCTTAATAAGTTAAATTGATTTAAATGATCTTTGTGTGTATCATAAAAATCTAAATAATTTAATTTTTCTGTTAATTTTCATATTGGGCATGTTTTGTCATGAAAAGAACCATTGCAAAAATTTGGGTAAATATACCTTAATTCAAAAATAACTAATTATATAAAAAATCAAAATTTATAAATATTTAAAGATGTGATAAAGCAATAAAATAAAATATACATGCAAAAATAAATAAATATGCGCACAATAAGAATAATATGATATGTTAAACATAATATAATTGGTTAAATCCATTCTTAAATTTAGTATATATATCCAAAGTATAATGAAAAAATTATTATAATTTGATAATGCAACATACAAAAGTAATTTTATTTTCATTATGTAATATTGTTTATTCTTTTTTCTAGAAAACTCAGTAAAAAAGATGGAAAAACAAATAAATCAAGATATATGTTATTTGTTCCATTTTAAAAAGAAGAGTGGTCTTACGTGCTTACTCTTAGTGTAAAGGAGCATATGATTTTATTTATTTAATCTTATTGTAAAACCAAATGTAATATGGTGTATTTATTTCTATAAAACCGGTTTAAAATTTTCTAGTAATAAATATGGGCCCCTTCGGCTGCTTAGCCACCCTAAGCGTTATAAAATCCCACAACTTAAAATAAGATTGACTAGTCACGAAATAGATATGAACTCGCTATGAAATAGCGTCTCCGGTTAAATTAACTACCATATTTCTCACCACCTAAAAGAATTAAAACCGGGCAAGATTTCGTCAGTGAAGGTTGGCTCAAAAACTGCATGAGCCTGGAGCATTTCGACAGTACTAGATATCGTAGGAAGGGTGAATATTTCCCCTATAATTATTGCGTGGAAGTTGGAATAACAACTATTTACTAAAATGAACTCTGGGAATAAAATTATTCCTTGAGAAAAGAAAAATAAGCTATGAGAACAAAGTTATTTACCGAAAATAAACTAGGAGAATAAAATTGTGTATTGGAATCTAAAACTGTGAGAATGAAATTATTATTTAACGTGCAAGCTATGAGAGTCAGATTATTTATTGGAGTCTGAACCCTGAGAAATAAATTTGTTTATTTAAAATCCGAACTATGGGAGTCAGTTATTAAAATTTACTCTATGCGAATCAATTATCAAAAGTTAGACTCTGAGAATTAAATTAAAATTAACCCATGAGAAAATTATTTATTAAATAAAAAAAAACTTTTATTTTTACTTGTCAGACATGATCTCGGGTCCAGGACTGCGTCCTCGTCTGGCATCTCATTTATCACACGCTTGTTGACCTGATTCGGGCGTTTATGCATTGCTAAAAAATTTCTATCTAATATGGATTGAACGGTGGTTAATATACCGGTTTGTGTGCGCCGACTAGGAAATCTTGTCTATTCCGACCCATGAGGAATTTGTTAGCTGTACCTGCGTGAGTGTGCTGTGTGTGCCGCCCCATTCGCACTCCCTATCATGGAGTTTGTAGATTTCTAGTCAAATGCACATGGTGTGCGCGTCGTAAGTGGCGATGCTTATTGATTTATTGTGTAGTAAAAATTTCAAATTTTATTGATTTTATTCTGTGAAATTTTCTTATAGGTTCGGGCTCGCTAGCTGTCCGGCTGAAATTTAATTCTATTTAGGTTGTCTTAATTATCAGTGAAATTTGGTAATTTAATTTCTACCGATCATTTAGTTCAGGGGGTTATCTCATTACGTCATCCTCGTATTAATATCTGGTATGTATTTTCTATTGGTGTGCGATATTCATTTCATCAACTTATACACTGTTAGGTTGGGATTAATAGTTTAATCGGGTGGAATAGTACAATTTCAGGTGCTAGAGAATAATCAGGTTCGTTTATTTAAATGATATATAGGTTTCACTTTCTATTAGGGTCGTCTGGTGGTATGTCATATGGGATTTCTAAGTAGTCAGCTGCGCTCTGTTGGATGAATGGTACAATTCGGTATTTTAATTTTAAATTATTTTCTTTGAAAAATTCGTCGATTTATTTAGGTGGTGAATTAGATGGGTACCAGGTTTACTAAACTATGCGTTTTATGGTTTATTGATGGCAGATCTGTTCCCTTCAGGTCATTTATCTTCGAGGTAAATCATTTATTAGGCATGGATATATGCTGATATACTCCTGGCAGTCACGACTTAGCGGCTCATATGCTGGATCACATTCGAACTGTATCGTTTTCCCTTTCCCCTCGGATCTCGAGTCAACTTTTCGGTAGGTATTGGCTTTATTTCGTTACCTTATTTACTTATTGGGTTCTTTAAAGATGTTACTCGTGGCGACAGGCTATTCAATGTTAAGATTCCTTAAATGGGTGATTTCCTCGATTTATTATTAACGGTATAATTTTATTTTTTTAACTTATCGATTTTCTTATTTGGTTCTTTTTAGAATAATATTCGTTGGTACCAGTGGTTGAATAGTAAGATTTTTACTATATTCGCGATTCATTTTATTTAAATGGACTATTTCCCAAATTCCTAGTATTGATGGTATGATTTAATTTCGTTAACTTATCTATTTCTGCTTATTTGATCTCTTTTTTAGAATAATATTCTTTGGAACTCGTTATTGATCATTATGACTATAAAATTTGATTCATTTTAAATAAACCTTCTTGGATTTTTGGTAATTATCAGGTCAAGAAAACAAGACGCATGTATTTAATGTATGGGTGGTTGGAACCTCCATTTGGGGGGCAATCCACGGTATTCCTCAATATGGATGGAGCGCTGATGGATCCAATTTATCTATTTTGCGACAGAGTCGGGGTTAACTGAGTATTTATTGGGAGTTTATTTATTGGTGGTTACAAATATATTGTCTCGGTTTTCGTTATTGTTATTGCTTTGAAATTTCTGAGATTGCTTTGTTATTATTCTATAACTGCTTGATGTTTGATTTAAACTCTTTTCTGTTCTAATTGCTCAAATTGCTTTGCTTTGACGTTTGGTCTGAAATCTTTTCTGCTTTGGTTGCTATGAAATTGGTTTGAATTGTTTTGTTATTGCTCTGTAACTGTTTTGAAGTTTGATCTAAAAATAAATGACACTCCAATATTTTATACTCTATACCAATTTCTCCTCCGTTTATAATACTATTTACGTTATTATCCCTTGTTCGCATTTACCGTGGTGGTCCTTTTTATCCGACTCACCCCCCTAATTTTAAGTCTATTTTTAATTATCTATATCTCGTAATAATTATCTATTGACCTCGTATCAATTATCTATATGGTCTTATTAATCATCTATATAGTCGTATCAATTATCTATATCATAATATAAAATCATCACACTCATAATCTCATTCAATCTGCTAATTATTTTTCCTATGTCTCATTGATTAAAAATCATTTACTTAATCCTCAGTCGCTGACGCTCTATACCCTCTATTGTTTCCGTTGGCTCTCCGGCTTTCGGCGTTTTATTTTCAACTAGCCCTCTGTGGCCTTTAACATCTATTCATAATCATGTTTCTAATCATGATCATATCATCTTTAATACCTAATCATATCTTTTCAATCATCATCGTATCTCGTCTGTAATGTCTCATCGTGATCATATCTCATCTTTACTATCGTAATCATATCTTATTTCGTAATCATCTCTTATCTTTAATATCTAATCTAATCATAGTCGTATTCTATCTTTAATATCTGTTTTCATCTTTAATCATAGTCACATTATCTTTAATCCTAATTATCATATTCATATTATCTTTAATCCTAATCATATCTCGTCTTTAATATCGGAGTTGAGTTTCATCAGTGACTTTTGGGTGAGTTTGAGGCCTCACACTGACTCTCAATCAATGGCGTCTTTTGTCAAGCGCATTTCACCGGTTACGCTTTCCTCACCGAAAATTCGGATATTCGGTACTCGGTGTGGGATCCAGGTTGTTGTACCAAACTCCTCGCTGGGAAAACTAAAAAGAACATTCCCTCAGTACTCGGTGTGGGATCCGGGTTGTGTACCTCGGAGAATATAAAAGTATGGAAATACCTAGACGTTCAATCAAGTTCCAAAAACGGTTTACTTGATTTCCCGAATAGTGAAAAGAAAAAGAAGCGATAAATGGGCGTGGAAATTCTTAATCTATCTATCTATTATCCGTCCACTCTCCCGTCAGATTTCCGGCACAATTTGGCCGCCCTGATCTGATCCTTAGTAGGTCCTTTCGAGTATGAACCATTTACCGGTTAGTTCACATCTCGCCTACCGTTTGGTGTCCTCGATACTCGGTGTGGTATCCGGGTTTTTGTATCGAACGGCTCAGCGCTACCAGTCCCTTGGCTGGTAACAACCTGAACACGACAGTCCGTAGCTGTCCTCTGGTGCCTCACCACCAGCTAAGGAAAAGAAAATTTGTCTTTAGGTATCTTTACAAAAACTTTAATTTTCTAAATCATGTGCACTTTTTCTCACTTCTCGGTCTATCTCTTCACTTCCCCTTTCAAAATTTGTGGTAATCGCATCAGCAAACTTCCCAAAAGAGGTGATCAATCTCTCGCCGGTTGCTTGCTGACATGCGCGACTTGGCCTACCATTTCCTTTCTCAGTAGAGTTGATCAAGATTTCCCTCGGGTGAGCGTACTATCATTTTATAGCTCAGGTTATCGTTTTTCCTCGTCCTATATCAATATAATATCGATAAAACAACAAAAAGAAATCATACATTAGGAAACTCGGTTGTCGAAATTTTTCCGTCCAATACTTTGTGTCTCTGTGCATGTGTTTTTTAATTTTTCCTTGATTCGGCTTTCATATATTTAATTTGTTTTTATTTATCGTTGTTTGGTTATTTTATTTTTTGTTACTCTCGAACACTGCATATTTACTTTTTAATATTTTAATCATAACAATTTTTAATTTGCAATATCAATATGTTTTTATTTCGTGTCATGATAACAACTTTAATTCAATTAATAAACCATACGTATTTATTTCACAATAACATAACAATTTTCGTTCATGGGAAGTAGATAGTTAGTCTCTCCTTTATTTTCCGTTGACATAGCATGCAGTGCGACTCTTGTGCGCATCCGTGACAATAACTCAGGTGTCCACAAGGTATCACCATTACTCGTGCTTCCTCTGTTTTGCACACATAACATTCCTGGTAAACTTTGGTCTGCTCTTTCATCGTTGCTGTTATCTCTTCCACAATGTTTTCGACTTTTTTCATTAACGTGTTCCAATCTTTGCCAAATTCGGCCATTTCCAATCTCATTGAAAAAATCTCGTATATTCGTTCAGTTGTTACCTCCTGGTCAACATCGATCAATTTTATTAATATGCAGAGTTCGTTAGAGTATAGGTTTGAAATCGTTGCTATGTCGTCTTTGACTCGTTTAATTAGTTTTTGTTTGTTAATTAAGTCCTCTAGATTATCGTTTTCGATGTCCAAGATACCCTTCAGTTTTTCTATTATTTTGGCTGGTTCCATCTATAAAAATACTAATTTAAATATTTATAGTTGTTCATTTGAATTTATCTATCAATATTTTAATTAAATAGTTACTCGTTGAAATTTATCCGATTATCGTTTGAAATATTAGTTTACTAGTTATAGTTATTCGTTATAGCTTATTCTATTTTTAAATACTCAGTTAATAATTGTAATTACTCGTTGGAGTTTATTCTATGTCAAGGTTTTATGGTTTTCTCTCGTTATTCATCGTTACTCCCCTTACTTACCCAATTTTATTTTATCCCGAAATTTAACCCTTTAATTATGTGTTGTTTGTTTGTGCGTCGCGTGAGTGTTATTGGTATCTTAACTGGATGTTGTATTGTCAGGTATTGATAAGTGTCTTGCTTGAATGTCTCAGGTAGCATGGACATTGATTCCCGAGTACAACTACTGGAAAAAAAATGATTCCACGTCAATTTATTTTCTTGGGTTCTTTGCAAAAATAATCATGTTGATCCCGGCTGAGCCCCCAAATTTATATGGTGGGTTTCTGGGTGTTGATATTTTGAAGTATATGGTTGTTACCCAGACAACCCCATACAAATATTTCTTTCACTTACCACTCGGCACCCATTGCTAAGCAACGTTGGAACTGTGTTCGAGTGGGTAGATCGTCCGCAAAAAGTGAGCGCTATTGCTAATGCTATAATTGACCGAACGATCCATGGGTCCAACGAGCTGCCGATAGAAGGCCTGTGCTCGATTTCGATTCTTAGGTCCCATTATTCTCCTATCTCTTTCAAATGTTAACCTTTACTCTCATATCATCTATCTTTATGTCCATTCGCTTGGTCCTTCTTATTATTGTCCATGTTGATGATTTTTTATGGTCTGTAAACCCTTAATTATGTTAAGTAAACACAGTACATCTTTTACCCTTATCCCTATTATAACTACAATGTTCCCTATTATTATTACTAGTATCATCATTGTTACTATTATATATATATTACCTTTCTTAATTGTTACTACTATTACCTTTATTATTATTTTTATTACTATAACTACCATTATATTTATTGTTATTACTACTATGATTATTACTACTATTATTATTATCATAATTATTATCATCATTAATACAAATACCATGATTATTATTATTATTATCATTATTATTATTATTATTATTATTATTATTATTATTATTATTATTATTATTATTATTATTATTATTATCACCATTACCCTTATCATTATCGTTATTATTATTAAGATTTTGTAGGGATCCGTCCTTATTCCTCAGCGTTAAAAATTTTTTATTGATATACAACATTAGCTGTAGTCCATCTGTATTTTTCGGTTTTCGATAAAGTATTTTTGTAAATTCGAAAATTTTAGCAGCGTTCCACCCTTATTTTACGCGTTCCATTTTTACGTTACTATTTTTGTTAAGTATTTGAATTAGTTCGGAAAATTTGACCAGCATCCCGCCCATATTTTCCGCCTCAACTCAAATGTATTTATTTAATTCTTATTTAAAAACATTATTTTTCATGATTTTGGTCGTTCGGATTAATCTTTTTCCGATGGCTATTCATTTTAACTGTTGCAACGATTTTGCAATTTTCCCCACTACCCGTTCCCTCTCTTTGTCCTTAAGATCTATGTATGTTCATATTATATTTAATGAGTGCCCACTGGACTACTCGGTGTTAGAGATTTTGAGCCGATTGTTGTTAAAATTCAAGTCAATTTTTTACAGGAAACGGATGATGAAGGAGCAGCCAATGGACTACTCATTTACCCTCCAATTTCCCCTATGTACGGATAATATTGACGTTCCAGCTCCTGCGTTCCGCACGCCGGAGCCTTCACGGGCACGAACTATTGACGATTTTACACTCACTTACACAGTTCGATAGTGTGTTTTATTTTTCTATCTTGCGTTATGTTTTGGCTGTGGGCCACCAAAAATAAAATAATAGAAAAAATAAATTACCACATGAATTAGGCAAAAGTCTCGACGCATAAACTGTATATTTGGCATTCATATAAACTAAATTTTAAATCAGGCATTGATGTACATAAACCAAAATAACATAACTGTAGATTAACAATCTGAAAATATAGCTGCAAAACATAACTGTAGATTAATAACCTGAAAATATTGCTGCAAAACATAACTGTAGATTAATAACCTGAAAATATTGCTACAAAATATAACTGTAGATTAATAACCTGAAAATATTGCTACAAAATATAACTGTAGATTAATAACCTGAAAATATTGCTGAAGATATTGCTGCACAATAGTTGAAAAGCACACAGTAAAACAAGATAAAAAGTGTTCAACTTATTTTTGGTTGAAATCAATACTGCAAAGTAGTAGTTGAAAATTTGTGAAAACACATTAGTATTTATACCTATAATTTGGCCTTAACCTTGCGTGTTATTTTTTATTGCGATTAAACAAAATTCGACCTTGAAATTATTTGTGTTATCTAAATTAATTTTTTATTTATTTCTTAATTTAAATTGGTAATTTATTTTTAACATTTTTAATTAAATTTATTCAGCTAAAAATATTTTATTTTTATTCATTTAATTCATTAATTTTTAGTTTTATATAAATGGTCATTTTACGGTCAAATATTTTGTTATTATGTTATTTTTTATGTAAATTTCGTGCGGTTCTTGATGCATTTTGTATTTATTTTATTTTACTTTTATGTTTTTGATTTTATATTTATTTATATTCTCTCAGATTTTAAAATGTTTAATTGGTGTTGTATATAATATTTTAAGTTATCTTGGTGCTAGGTTTTCGTGTTTTATTACTGATACATTTAAACAATTTTCAAGGCTATTTGTGTCCTGGCCCAACATATTCTATCTAATATTAATTAAAAATTTAATAGGAACCAGTAATTTTAAAGCAGAGTTTATATAATATCCAAGTAAGAAAAATTGGTGACATTGACAGAAAAAAATATTTTAGAAATACATATGGCTATCAACAAAGATATTCAATTTAATGAAAATTTAACTTTTATGAATTGCGAAAAAGATATTGATTTAGAAAATACTAAAAATGAAAATTCGTATTTCATGATAAAAATAAGAATTCCGGGTTTTAAAAATGGAAGCGAAACAATAAAACCTATTTGGAAAATATTCGAGGCAAATAAAGGTTTTTAAATATATTTTATAATATTTTGTTGTTATCATTTATTATATGATGTAATTAACATTAATTTGTTTGAAATAATTATGTATGAGTTTTAAAAAATTACTTGAGAGTAATAATTAAATAAAATTCTCGATTATCTATTTCCTTTTATTTTCATAAATTTAAATATATCTTTTAACTATAAAAACCAAAATAAATAAATTTTTTGAAAGTAAATTAAAATTTATAATCATGTATCTTTAAATAAATTTTTTAATTATAAATTTTTCTTTTATTGTATAAAATTTTTATTTAAAAATATTTAAAAATAATTTGTTAATGAAATGAATATTATTTATAAAAAATTAATTTTTATTAAATAAATATTATTTAACTTATAATATTCAATTAATATATACTTACATTTAAAATCATTTTTTCTTCCAACATTATTTTTTTTCTAATATCTTTTCAAGAATTACTGTTATTTATTGAATTCATTATCTAAATATTAATGTTAAAAAGAAATAATAATAAAAACATTACTTACTTATTATGTGATTTTAAAAAGTGAGAAATGTTTGTAATGTTTATGAATATATAAATAGGTTCTTATTAATCAATCCAAATTAATTAAACATAGCCAATTAAAAAATTTTTAATGACACACACTAAAATTTTAGTGATTATCATGTAATAAAATATAGGGACATTATATAATATAATACAATGTAAGAGTTCATTATCATCATCTAATCATCTAAATTTTATGTATGGGGTCATTGACATAACTTCAGTGATTAATCATAAAAAATAAAAGAAAATTGAATTATACAAAAATATTTGAAACCATTAAATCATAATTTACATAGTATTAAAATTTAATCCAAAAAACAAATAAATTAATGAATAAATCAGCTTTTATAAAACGTCAAATAGAGAGTCTCTTAATTTAGGAGTTGTCTTTAATATAATTTAATTTAAAAGTCCTTTTTGAATACTAACATTTATTTACAAACAAATATAGTATGTTTCTTCCTTGATTTTAACCATGCTAAACAATGTTGGCCACAAGTTTTTGTCATCGGGTTTTGATACCGAATTTTATTGTATTCAATAGGCATTAACAATGATTTAAGTTTTGATACTAATAAAAGGGGGTAATAAAAACCCATTGGATCAAATCCATATATTTTTCCAGGTTTCACATAGACTGCGATCCAATGTTTTCCATAGAGATTACAAGATTGAGTATTTACAATAAATGCTTTGTTTATATCAATATATGGTATTTTATTCAAGGGAAATACTCCAAGAAATTCTGATCCCAACTATTTTCGACCCTTTTTTGAAGCTGAATAGAACTAGTATCGATAAATTTCAAATAATTAAAATCAAATTCTTACTTCATTTTTAAATAATTAATTTTCATAATTTGGTTTATAGTTCAAACCAATAATCATTTATCAAACTAATAATGTTTTATCAAACTAATACTGTGCTATTAGCTGTAATTTGAATCTCTTTTTCAAAAACTCCATAGACTATTACAGAAATTGATTCAGTAAGTGGTGCTCCAAATTTAATATCAAGTCTTAGATTCCTTTGTTGTGGTAATTGACTTTGATTAAGATCAAAATCAGGAGCCAATATAAAAGTAAAGAATGGATATTTATTTTTGAAGTCAGACGTACTGGATTCTACAATTTATATTCTTATTAAGGTAACCCATGTTTCTGACAATAGATTGCATATAACTAGTACTATAATTATCATTTTTCAAAATTTTGACTATGTTTTTCACGATCGTGACTTCCTTTCAATAAAGTTATTGATTTAACATTATTATGATCATAAATTGAATAAGATGATGAAAGCGATCCAGTATTTATTTTATTTCATTGAAATGTTACAAGTATAAAATTTGGTAATCGTCTATCACCAAAGATTTGTTCTTAATAAAAATCAGAAGACCCAATAGGCAAAGAAAATTCAACAAACTCTTTACTTTTCAATGGATAAATTGCGTTTTTTAATGCAAGTCCAATTTGGTGACCTGCTAAAACAGATGGTTCAACTCGAACTCTTCTTACCATTAATTTTGCATCTAATAATTCTATTTTAGGATCCAACTTTGTACAAGTTAAACTATGTGATGGGTTTGATCTTGTCAATTTAATTAGAACACTAACACTGGGTAATAGATATTTCGGTTGATCCATGAAATCAAATTGTAATGGTGAAAATATTGAAATTGGTTTAGATTTTGCAATCCAAGGTTTTCTTATATTTTCATCTTCACTATATCCCATGCTTTCTAAACATGTATGTTTTGTATCGTGATTATAATTTATTATGGTATCAATTAATGCCTTATGACCAAATGTATCATTTAATCCTTCAACTTATTCAGCTTCTTTGAAATGAGTTTGAAAAACGAAATTTTTTGCTGTTACATCATAATCATTAGAAATATTTTCACCTACATTATTTATAAGTTTCAATTGAAGACAAAGTAAAATATCATTTAAATCTAAATATTCAGTTTGTGTAAAATTGAATTGAAGATGTTCCAGAATCAACAATTGAATTAAATGGATAAATATCTTCAAACGCACCATGTTCAATTAAAGCTCGAGGTATTGGTTTATCAAAAATACAAAGTTCAGATTTTGCACTAATCATTTTTCAAATATAGTCCCATATCCTTTCATTCTTTTGTTTATATGTTTCTTTGAATTTTTTCTGCATTGAATCATTCCATCTTTTTGTTCATTTTCTTGTTTATTAAACACATCAGATACTTTATTAATTACAGTAGGTAAATATGGAATTACATCAGGTAATTTTTCTTTAATTTCAGATAAAACATTTGATTTTAAAGCAGGTAGAAACTTGGAATTGTTATTTATTACATCATTAGCAGTTTTCATACCGAAATTCCCTATACGTTTAAGAATTGGTAAATCAAATCGACCTATTGTTTTCAACCATCCTGTTCCATATTGTTTACCAACGAAATACTGTAAATCTCAACCAGATTGACTAATACTTTAAAACTTTACAATATCCGGATTATTCATTTATTTTTCGAAAATGTAATGTTAAATGTGTTTTGATATCTTTTGAAAATTTAATTAATTTTCCACTATCGTCACGAATATTAATTTCAATGTTGTTTATAGAAGAAGATGAAATCTGGAGGTACATTGGATTCTTCATTTCTAGTTGTACTACCTCTCCTTGTTCATATTTTTTAATCCATACAGATTTTAATAGAGGAACTCTTACGTTACCAACATTTATTGGTTAAATAATATTTGAATAAATAAATATTTGCTGATGAATTTGAATTATTTTTGGAATTTTCACATCAACAAGATCCTTATCAGTAAATGTCTGATTCTTTATTCCCAAAGTTTTTATTAATTTTTGATCAAAAATGATATTTGAAATATCATCTACAAGTTTAATTTTTACCAATTCTTCATTTCTAAGATTGATTTCTTTAAACGGGGAAGGAATAATTGTAATTAAGTATCCATGAAGTTCTGATGATGTTGTTAAGAATAAATCATCTTCAAAATAATGTATAAATTTAGTCTTGATGTCATAATTAATAATTATTTCAATTTGTTCAACAGCATTACTTTCCATAAATTTAGGTAATTTAATTCTACGATGATCAGATTCACTAGTGATGGATAGGGTTTGTAATCCAAATTTAGACGCATGCTCGTAATCGCGAAATGATATTTTAAAGGGAACATGCGGACAAGCAATCATTAAATTTTCATAATTTTCCATGAATATATCAACATCTGGAGTATATTTTGAATTTAAAATTTCTAAGATTCTATTTTCATTATTTATTTTCAAGTATTTAGTTTCTTCATGCGATTTTTTGAATTCATATTGTATCCATGAATTGCTATAGTACGAAAAATGATTATACACAAATGTAAAGTCCATCAAAGCCACTTACCACTTACCATCCAAATAAACTGGATTTTCAAATTCAACAACAAAATTACTAGGATTATTATCAGGATAAATAAGAGGACAACTATTACTAGGTAAAATCATATAAAACTGGTCTTCTTTCATAATATTTATTTAATCAATTGATTTTTAGATATCCAACTACGAGTTTTGACATAGTATTGTTTATATTTCCATCCTGATTTGGTATTTAAAATATTTTGAATTCTGAATACAGTGAGGGCTGGAATGACTTGTGGTTCTTGCTCATAAAATTTACCACTGACTTGATTGTTTTCGTAATCTTTAAAAAAGTACATAACTGGATTCTGATTAGTGTCTATTTTTAAAATTTGAAAGACTTCGTCACTCCAATTATTATCAAAATTCTTTATGAACTGAGAAGCACTAATTTTAATTATTCTAACATGGTTTCCTACTTTATATTTGGCTTTTTTGTTTTTGAATTTTCTTGTTGAGTTATCCAATAATCAATATTATTTGTTGAATAAACATCAATAGGTATCATTCCATTTATTCCTCTATTGGGTGAATAATTGTAACTGTAAATTATTTTGAACAAAACATTTATCCAAGTTTTATCACCCGGATCAACAAAATATCTTTTCAAACGATCTCTTAAAGTTCGATTAAATCTTTCAACGTGTGCTGCTTTATATTGGGAAAATACTGAATAATGATTAATTCCTTTGATAATTTCTTTTACTTTACTATTATAAAATTCTTTACCTAACTACTATATTTATTTTAATTAACTTATTTTAATTATATACCCCAATCCGTTTGTAAATTACGAGGCTTTCCGTCATCAAATAAGGCTTTATGGCAACAGCAATTTCATTAGCTGATTTAGTTTTAGTAGGTATAGTATGGGCATATCTACTAAATACATCAATACAAGTCAAAATATATTTGTATCTTTTATTGATTTTTGAAAATGGAATCATTTCCATCAAATCCATTTGCCATAAATCATTGGCACCAAATGTTTTTGAAGACCTCGTGGGAAATCTTTTTAACATTGGTTTATTAAGGCTATATGCTAATTGATTAGATAACCAACTTTGAGTTTCTTTGAAATAATTACTCTTTTTGCAAGTTTTCCTATTCCACCAAAACCATCTGGATCTTTCGTGTTCTTCCATATTGTTTTGAGATTTTTCTCTAATAATTTCTTTGATATCACCTTTTTTGTCCTTGTTTGCTTCATTATTACAACAAGCAGTTAATATATTTAAATCTAAATTATGTTTATCCGGTAATGAATTCTTGACGCCCATTATATTCTATTTAATTAAATATTTTTAAGATGAATTTAATGACAAAATTGCACTTATCATCGATAGTAAAATTGGAATTAATGTTCCTAAAAATCCACGTTGTTGTTTATATATAAATTTTCTCATTAAATTTAGATTTTTTGTGTTAACTAATGACAAAAGTGATCTTTTATGTGTTTGCAAAACAAGCTTTTTAGCATTACTAATATTTATATTACCATGAGCTATGTTAACTATAATTTCTAGTAAATCATCAATAACAAATGAAGGAAAAGCTTGTAATATATTCATTCTTTTATTATTTGGAGCCTTTAACAAGGCGTTAAAATATGATAAGCTACGTTCTAGTTTCATTTTTAATGGCACATTTAGATATGTAGCTTGTTTATAATTTAATCCAACTCTTATTTTTTATTGATTTTTTACTATTATTTGAAGGTTTTACATTAGGTTTAGCCTTTCTTTTCTTTGTATATTTTTTTGTAATGTTTTTCTTTACATCAATTTTTTTGTATCTTTCGTATTTACTTTTTCGTGTTGAACTATTACTTTATTAAATAACATTTTAATTATTACACTATTTCCTTTTTTATAAATTGTAACACCATTTTCATTGAAAATATCTGTTCTAATACGTAAATCATCAGAACATTGTTGAGTAAAATCAAAGAATAAATGTCCATGGGGTATCTTTGTCGACTCTTGGAACGAATCAATTAAAAACCTTTTATCGTTAAGATACGCTTGTCTTGCGAGAAAATCAATAATGGTTGCATCTCTAGGGTTTTTAAATATAACAAAGTATTGTACGTTCAGATTATTGGTTCGATGACTTCAACCTTGATGAAAAAAATTTTGAGTTATAAAAATTACCGTTACTTCAATATGTCTATTGATTTTTGTAAATAAATTATTAAAATCTTTTTTTTATTTGCTTCCTGATATAAATCATCGATAATAATAACATCACCTTTACGTAATCTAGATGACCAATTTTTATCAAATCCCTTGATTATATTCATTTTTAATTTACAAAACTGATCTTGAGTCATATCATGCTCATCGTCAGCTCTCTTATGCCTATATATTTGATTAAATTTTGATTTAAACATATTTGACTGTAATAAGTTACAAACAAATAAAGTTTTTCCACTACCACTAGGACCTACAATTTGATAAACAGTGTCATTTCTTATTTCCATTTTAATTAAATTAATTTTAATAATATAATTGTTTATATTTGTTTTAATTAATTGTTATACACAAATATATATTATTTAAATTTTATTACATTCATTAATGTTAATAAATATAAATTGCAAAGGCAAATGTTTTGTAAAAAACATGAAATTTTCATTGGGAAAACCTCAAAAATTTGTGGATACAAGTGGAAAATATCCAATTATATTTTTCAAATCTGGTAAATGTCACTCATGGGTTGTAAGCAACCTTTTAAATTAGATGATTTAAAATATAAAATACATGACTTAAAAATTCAATCCATTACAATAACATTTGATATCGGAAAATTTATAAATTTATATGAATTAATTCGTAACAATAAATGTATATTTGAACCAGAAATATTTCCGTTATTACGAATTCAAAAATATGATCTAGCTTGTGTAAATATCTTTTCAAGTGGGAAGGTTGTAATAGTTGGGATAAAAACTTTACATAATAATGAATATGTTGAAAATATTATAATAAAAGTTAAAATGTTAATCAATTAAATGTGTTTGTATTAGTTTTAATTGTAGTAATTTGAAATATGTCGAAAAGTAAGAATATATTTTTTATTTTTAATTTCCTAATAATCATATTTAGTTTACTTATTTGAAGTGATTTTTAAAAAGATTCAAGAACTATTTCCAATAATTAAAAAATACGCTGGATTATTGTGTACCAGAGTTACTCGTTTCAAAAATATATCGATTTACCGGTATCAATATACAGAAACTTTTAGAGATGCATTACGACATGGTATTAGGGCCAGGCAATAAATGCGTTGAAAATTGTATTGTTTGTAAAGATTCAATGAGAGTTTCATGTTCCAATGGATGCCCATGTTGCCATGATTTCAAAAGAGATCAAACAGTACATATCGTAATTGCTGAAATATGTAAAGCATATTATAGTGATGTCTTTGATTTGAAATAAATTTTATAATCGAATGATTTTTATTATTATTATTATTATTATTATTATTATTATTATTTAACGAGACTAAATAAAGGGCTTCACTATAGTGTGACTATTATACTGACATGTAAAAAAATTAAATTTATGCATTCAAACAAAAAAAATTTGTCACTACTGACGTTTCTTCGAAATTTTCAATATTGAAGAACGATTGTAGAACAGAATTGGAGAAGATGACTGAAAATATATTGAAACACAAAATGGATAAAGAAACCGTGATGAAATTTTTATTATTCCGTACGCTAGATGATAAAAAGATGAAATATGACTTGAAAATTCAAGATTTGAAATCATTAGAAGAAATAATAACTAGAATGGTGAAACATGAGAAAATTAAAGAAGAATTAGACGAAACTAGTAAATTCGTTGGAGTGATAATTAAGAAATCGTATGCAGAAATAATTCAATATCAAAACAGCCATAATTTTTCTTGGAAAAGGAATAATAAATTTTAAAAAAACCTTATGAAGAAAACCGAAAGACTAACCATCAAAATGTGCAATACAAACCAATGAACCAACAATATTATAAGTATCAGTTTACAACACAGCACCAAGATGGAAAATCAAATTAATGAGAATTCAATCAAACAAGAAAAAATCAATACGAGAGATAATACAAACCAGAACCTAAAATATTTAGATAGTAGTAGGATAGGGTACCGCTAACTCAAGGGCCCGCTTACTTTAACTCCCTGGAAAATATTTAGGTTGAATCCAAATTTTATGTAGGTCACGAAAATATATATATATAAATTTTAACACAAATACTTTTCCTTAAGGAGCCAATCAAAATAAAGTAGGTCACGGAAAATTTTCAAATTTTTCTAAGTATTTAAAATCAGTCAAATTTTTAAGAAAATTTATTTAGGTCAACTCAAACTTTTTCCAAGTATTTAAAAACAGCCAAATTTTTGAAAAATTTATGTAGAGCAATTCAAATTTTTTATACGGAAACACGTCACTAAATTATTAAATTTATAGGCCATTTTAGAGTTTTAATTATTTTGAGGGTTTATTAAGAAACTTTAGGCAATCAAATTTAGATTGACAATGGGATATTATCATATTTCAACATTACCATGGGAAATCCCGTCTCAAAAATATTTCCCAACTCAAAATTTCCCAAATTTTTAAAATTTTTCAGAATGTTAAAAAACTTAGAAAAATTCTTACAATTCATTCCAAAAATATACAAGGCTATAAAATCTATATATTCGATGGATACAAGATTTTTTCAAATTTATATTTGCTTGAGGATTTTACGTCATCAACAAATAAACTTTGAAAAGAAACATAACGTGATGTCCATTGCAAATCCCAATAATATATTAGTTTCGAGCTAATGTTTTTCATCAGTACTGTGTGGGAGGCGCTCAGATTTCTCTTCGCACCAGGTAAATAAAAAACAGTGCAAAGTTAACACTGTTATACACTCATCCTGATGCACTGGACACCAAATCAGCTCACAATGCTTGTCTTTGAGGCAAGAAAAAAGACTTGGGATGTTATCATACATCAACTTTCCCATGGCAAAAATACCCTAAATCAAAAATATCACAAATTTAAAATCCCTAAAAAATATTTCCAAACTCAAAATATCCCAAATTTAACATAGATAAAAACAATTTTCCAACACAGAATATTTCAAAATTTTAAAAAAATTTTCATCTTCTTTAATTTTAGGTTCTTCAAACGAAGTCTATCTTCGTTCTTCAACTTTAGGTTCTTCAATTTTAAGATCTTCACTATCAGTTGATGAACTATCTTCAGATGAGCTATCTTCAAATTCTTAGGGTTTAACAGGTTCATATCTTTTTCGTTTTTTTCTTCCATCACAAGAATTATAATGAAGATGAAAAAATTTTATTAAATATCTTTCTTTACATTTTTTACAAAGTATAGAATTTGAATCATCTAGATCAACAGTTCTTTTTAAATGATCTAAAGATTTACAATGACTCGTATAAGCAGATCTCCTAGTAAATATTCTATCACAAGGAACACATTTAATTTCTTTAGGTTTAGGTTTTGAAACTTGAGATTTTGGAGCACAAGCGACTACCTTCGGAACTTGATTGTTCTTAGGTTTTCCATTTTTTCGAGTACTCGACATTTTTATTATTATTTTTTCTTAGGATTTATTTTTTTATATTTTTATTTTTTCACAAATTTATTTTATCTTGTTACATCAATAAAGATTAAGAATCTTGAAAGAAATCTGAAAGAATAAAATAAAAAAATTGAGAGAGTGAAAAAAAATGATTAAAAATATAACCCGAATGACTCAGTGGGAATAGAGTATCACAGTGGTTCAAATATACATGGGTTCAAATCCCAACTATAATTAATTTTATTCAATAAAAAATAATAATGAAAATTATTTTACTTTTAATTTTTAAGTAGGAAATTTATTTTTTCATACTTATGTTAAAAAAAAATTTTATTAATTAGAATTAGTTTTTTTCAATAAAAAATAATATTTAAAAATAATTTTGTGTGGGTATCTTAGGAAAGAATACATCAACCAATCACAAAAGAAAAAATGGCTTACGGTGTAAGCCATTTTTATTTATAGTTGGGGATTTCAATGTGCAAGTCTGGCCATCTTGTATATATACGAATTGATTTGATAACCGAAAGATATAAAAAAATATCTAAATCACTAAAAAAACACCACTGAGAGGATAGCGGATAAAAAATAAATAAACAATAAATGCTATCCTCTCAGATGCAGGTTTTACTTTTTTATAAATTTATATTTGCAATAATTTTATTCCAAAATTATAAATTCTTGATCTTCATTTTATATTCTTGTTTTAATTGTTTAGCCATTTCTTTTTTAATTTTGATTTCTATTTTTTTTAAATATTTTATTTTATTAATATTTTCATTTATTTCATCTATTATTTTATTATTTTCCTCTTTCTTTTATTGATAATATTACATCTTCCAAAGCTTTAACTTGATATAAATATAATTTATTTATTCAATGATTTAATTATTCGCATACTTCACGATAAATCTTTTGCTTTTTTGAAGTTAAACCAATTGAAAGTCCTTCACCTAAAAAATGTAACAAAGCATCTGTACCTCCAAATATTGAAGACATTATAATTGAAAAAATGGAGCTATTCCAATTAAACTTATACCAGAAAATATACTGGTTGAAACTATTAAAATTCCGGTGATTGAAAAACAAGCAATTTTAATTCCTGTATCTGCTTTAGTCCATCGAGATTTTTTTTATAATGTATTAATCTTTCACATCTAGCTTTTTCTTTTCTAATAGGAATTTGTTAATTTTATTAATCGAAGGGTTATTCGTAGAATCTTTATTCATAAAAGTATTATTCATAGGAGCTTTTATTTTTTCAATTGGAAGATTTCCTATATAATTAAAAACATTTTGTTCATTCAGAGATGAATAAATCTTTGTTTCTTGAAAAGTTGGAGCGCAAGCGACCCTTTCAGTATAAATTGTTTCTTCATTAATCTCTCTTCCTTCCATTTTTAATTGTCTATTTTGACGGTTTCTATATTTTTATATATAAAATCTTCTAAATGTTTAAATTTCTTAGTAGAAAGTATTGGATTTGATCCTGTGGATGAAAATAAATCATCTTATTTTATAATATTCATACTTGCTAACTTCCTATATATAAATTCTATTTTTCAAATTCACTATAACCTTGATTTATTAAAAGATCTAGAATTATTCCACTCCAACCAATAGTTAATTTAGTCATTGGTTCAGAGACTGAAAATGAATTGTTTCTAAGATGTAAAGTGTTTCGTTTGTTTCCAATAATTTTTCCTTTTGAACCCATTATTCTAATTTTATTAATTTCAATATTTTTGACCATTATAAACAAACAAAACAAAGAAATCATCATATTGGCAGAATAAATTAAAAACATGATCTTTATCACCAAACAGTGTAGCTGAATTATTTTTTATTATAAAAGACATCAAGGATGATTATTCTTCAATAACATAATAATCAAACGCTTTGTTATTATATTTTATATCCTTGAGGTTTGATGTTTGTATATTTTTAGCCACATCTTTTTTGAATGTTCAAATCATTCAACAGTTGTGAAGATTAAATTTTATAATGTCTTATTTCAATCTTGAGAGTATCAATTACCTTCATTCGGTCATCCATTGCGCTCAAAGTTTATTTAGTCGAAGAGATTTCGTCATCCGTTGGGTTTTGCTTGCTTTTCATCTTGGGTGATTGGTTATACATTTCACTCATTTCAAAATTTATTCTACTAATACTAGTAGTTAATTCATTAATTTGTTTATTATATCCTGTTTCTAAAAGCATAATATATCTTTTAATTTCTTCATCTAAACGTTTACCAATTTTATTAATTTGAACAATTTGTTTTGTATTTGATTCTCGATTCAATTCCTTTACAAATTTTTTATTAACTGCATCTAAATCATTTTGAGGATATGAAAGATTTGAAATTGAATTATTATTCATGTTTAATTTTCCTCTCATTCTATCACCATTTTCATTTATAAATTTACTTTCAGCCTGTTCCAAAATTGAAGAAGCATTTAATGCCATTGATCCACCACCAATATTTTCAGGAATTACAATACTCATTTTTAAATTTTATTTTAAAAGATCTAGAATAATTTCTTTGAAAGACAATCCCTTTTTTATATTCAATAAAAAAAAATACATTGCCCACATATTTTTATATTCTCTTTTTGAACTTGCAAAGTATTATAAATAGAACCATCAGTTAAATATAATTTCATTTCATTTATTGGAATAATTCCATATGAATCAAAGTAAATTTTATATTTTTTAGAACAAAGAACCCAATGACATCCATGTTCTTTTGTTGTTTGAAGATTAAAAGTAATATCAGAATTTAAATAATTTTTAATTTCCTCTCTCTTAATTATTTTAAATTTTATTTCTAGATCTTTTAAAATATCACGTAAATAAAAATTAGTTGTAGTATCTCGACCATATTTATCCAGAAAGTTATTTAGTTCTTTTACGAGTGAAACTCCTTTTAATGAAACCATTTTATAATTTAATTAATTAAACTTTTGTTAGATCGCTTGCGTCCAAACCTGTCTTAAGAAATATTTTCATTGTTAAAATTAATTAAATTATCATTTTGATCAGCAATTTTAAAATTTATACCTTAAATAGTTTTTCTAATCAATGGAAAATATCTTGGTGTTGATATTTGATGTACAATTCTATATCCACGAGGAACAGTTCCATATGGAAAACTATATATACAATTTTTTCTTCTTCTATTGTGATATGTTCCTTCAACCAAATCACATAATAATCTTATCGAGGTTATGTTTGAAATATCTACAATCTTTTCACCAATAAATAATTCATCAGTTGTATTATTTTCATAAATTTTACCAGTGAATCCTAAACACTCACCAAATTTATTATTATCTAGAAATGAAATACTATATCCTTTTTTAATCAACATGTTTATTTTTGCTGTTGAAATATTTAATGAAAAAGTAACAATACTTTCTTCAGTATATCTCTTTTTAATCAATTCAATTATTAATTTAAATAAAACATCTAGTTTATATGCTCCAGGTGAAATTGTTATCAAACCATATCCATTAACTACACCCACAGCATTTGGTTTTCTAATACCAAATTCATTATTATCTTTTGTAATATTAAAAATTGTATTAAATGTTGTAAACCATGATAATCCAACTTGATAATTATAATCTTGATTTAATTCTAAAGGAATTTGAAAATTAGCAGAAAATTCTGATTTTTTAGAATCAAAACTTAAATCTGTTGAATATGTTGTAGATAAAATATAAATAATTTTTCTAAACTTTTCTCCATTTGAGAAAAAAAATTTAGGTTGAAGAATCCAAAAAAATCATGAAGAAAATGAAGATTTTAAGGTTGATGAAAATTATGATGATTTTGATGATAATGAAAATGATTCTGATGAAGAAGAAGCAAGGAGAAGCAATTATAAAATATTTTAAAATTTATCCTTTGGGAGCGCAAGCGACTGTTCTTGGAACAACTACAAAACCCGAACCTTCTTTTTCATCAACATTTGATTTTTCATCAGTTGTTGATTTTTGAAAAGCATTTTTATATAAATTTATTATTTCTTCATACTCGGGAGTTCCTGAAATCAAAATTATTGTTTTTGGTTTTGATAATTCCAACAATTCTTCTGGAGTATATACTGAATCAGCATCATTTGAATCCTCTTTTGATATCCCTTAAACTTTTTCATTTGATGCCGGTTGGTTTTCATCTAGAAATGGTTGAGTAGAGGTCTCAAGAAATTTGAAATGTGTTTTTAATTGATACATAACTATTTTAAACATGATAATTTATATTATTTATATTTATATTATTTTATATTTATATTATATTTATCATCTTTCCACTACCTATTTCAATATTTAATTCTTTTTTAATTCTTTTCCTTTAAACCCATCATCTTTTGTCATTTCTATTGTTACACTTACTCCATTAATTACTAGTTTATCATCCTGTTCACTAACATGAACACAAAATATAGAATATAAATTTTTAAAATCCAACAAGCTTAATTGTGGTTCAAGTAAAATTTCATTACACATTAAAATATAATTTTCATATAGCATCAACTCATAATTTTTTGCTTTGTCGAATGTTATTAGTTTTGCAGGATAATAACTTGTATTTAATTGAACGCTTAAAGATTTTAATTGTTTATCATTGGCTTTTGATTGAATAAATTTTGAATTATTAGTTGTATAATTAATTGTTGAATCTTTAATTCGAATCAAAATAAATCGAGGTCTCGTTTCCATAAAAATGTACTTCCTTCTAAAATACCTACGCAAGCTGGTATTCTTTGAAGAAAATTTACATTGATTGGTTTTGAAATCATGTTTAATCTTTCAAGAATTTGAGTTTATAAATGTGGATTATAAGTTATTGATGGAACCATCAACATCATTCTTTCAAATTTTATTTTTGGTTTAGGTTCTGCTTTTAAAGCTTTTCCATATAAACATTTTTCATAATTATTATTCCTTTCCATTTTCAATTCAAATGGTATTAAATAAATTATTCTATTATATTGTTTTAAAGGATACTTTTCTTCAAATGTTTTGGTTGCATACAAACTTTTTCTAGTGTTATATCCTTCACTTTTTTCATCACCATCTCCAGTATCTGGAATTCATTCACTTGATTGACCATGTTGATTTTTAAAATTAGCATCAGTCATAACAAATTGTAATAATGAACTCGTTTCACCAGGATATCTTATATTTTCAATTTCTGTTGATCCTAAAGTTATTGATATCTAGTTAAATAAATTTAAAAACCAATTATGTTCAAGAGTTATATCATCAGCTGCATCAACACCAGTAATTTCGTTCACACTCTTTACACTCTGAATTATAAACATAATAATCTCTTTTTAATCTATTCCTAAATTCACTTATAGTTTTTTCTATATTACATTTTGTATATACTTTATGGTTAAAGTAGTTTTCAAATTCCTGATTCCTAATAAACGTTTCTCTTTATATTTTATTTCTCTTATCTTATTTTCTATGCTTTCGCATTCTTTATACATACCAAGAAAATAGGATTTTCCTTTTCTCTTAATAATTTTAAAAGATTCAATTGATTTTTCAATATTACATTTATTACAAATTTTTATATCCATTTTTAGTTTAATTATTTTATAATGAATTTAGCAAACACTAGCATGTTCTTTTATAAAACACACTTGAGCCCAATTGACCCAAATAATTATATTTTGAAAAATGATGTTCTCGTGAATATTTTGCCCGTGGAAATTCTGGAAGTTTAGAACTTACAGTTTGTAAATCTCCTCATAAGGCAGTCGCTGGCACTTCAGAAGTGTGGAGGTGTGAAGGTGTGAAGTGTGAAGTGTGAGACATTTTTTGGTGGATTTTAGTTCTTTCTGTTTTGCTTTGTGAGCTTTGGAAAAATATTTATTACAAGATTCACAAAAATATTTTTCTCGAATTACCATATTTTTAAAATTGAAATTTATTTAGTTTTTTTAATTTTATAATTTTATAATTTTTTTAATTTTAAATTTTTTTAATTTATCAAATTTAAATTAATTCCTGGACCGTCCGCCTCCCCGTTCACCGCACGCCCGCCAGCCCCGCTGGGGCTGGCATGCTAGTTTGTAAGTTTAAATAAAAGTTATTACAATAACATCAAAAACAAGAGTTATTTTAAATCAAATTTTTTACACTAAATAATAGAATCAAAAATATAATTGTAAATGTTATCAAGTCGATAATGTTCTTCTTTTGACTGAATTTCATCTTGTGCCATGATATCTCCGCCATAATCATCTTTGACATCGAAATCTAAATAATGACCAAATGCAAGACTGCTATTTTTACCTACCCATAATCGCTTGTCGTCATTGTTTGACAAGGCTATTTTACTATTTTTGAATGTATAAAGTTGATGGTTGCGCGTCCCTATACTAGTCTGTGGCACGGAAAGTATCTAATTATTATTATAACAGTCTAAATATGACAGGTGCCCGATCTTTGTACCCAATAAGTTAACACCTTTAGCTTTCATAGTATCTTTTGTACCGAATAAACTATAACACTTGGGTCTTAAGAAAACCCATTCCGTATACCCGAGACCTTTACTTTCATCTTTAAATTTTCCAATCATAGAGTCAAGGTTTCTGGAGTATAACGGATGTGCCGGGTCATAATCTGATGTATCTAAAAGCTGATCTCTAATCATTTCTGGCAAAGGAGTGTCAAGCTTACAGTGCTTAGCCTCAAGAAAAAATGAATCGGTATCGCCAGCAACGATATTAATATCACAATTGAATTCCTTTCTACGAATTGGCCAATATAGCTAGGTTGGTCTGAGTAGATTGAATCTTTATTCAGATGTGCAGCAATCAGATCAACATATATTTTGATTGATTTTCTGAAAGTCGGCTTTTATTCATATACAATCATCTTTTCATCTGAATCGCATAGCCTCAAATTCATCAGTTTTTTCAAATTCTTTACAGATTTACCATATAAACTATTATTAAATAATTTATACACAATCTCTATGAAGCTCGCATATAGATTTTGATCGTAGATTAGTATTTTTATCTATATATGCTTTAAAATTTGGGGCTTGTTTAAATTTTATTGTTCTATGTATAGTTACAATAACCGCACCAATTCTATATACAGTTTTAGAAGTCTTCAATGAAGAAAATGTTTTTTTTCTCAACTTTAGATTTGGATGGACACATTTTTTCCGCAACAATTGGAAATTCGTTCAAAAAGTCATGCAACCCATCAGGAATATTAGTGTCGACTTCCATATTGTAACCATGTGGAATGAGTTTGATATTCGCACTCATACATTCACTGAGCACATCATTCAGATTCTCATTAACCCAAATAAAGTTACCACAAGGTAGATTTTGGCTAAGAGTCCAAACCATAGAGATTATTAATATAGATATATAGAAGTTCTGTATCTTCAGAACTTGCAGCATAATGTTTGTTAACTAATTTTATACCACCCCGTATTCCTCCTTCATGGAAATTATACATTTCTATATCCTGTAGAATTTATATAGACCCCAATGACATACCAGAAATGCCATAAAATGCCAGAGGTTCTAGATCATTGTGCAAAATTGGTGAAAATAATCCACAAGTAAGAATATGTCCAATTTTAGGTATACTAACATGTATCTTGTCGGGTTTCATATAAATAGCAATCCAATACTCACCACTGATATGAAATGATTGAGTATTGACGATTATGGCTTGATTATTACGTAAATATGGTATTCTATCCATTGAATATACACCAACAAATTCATTTCCTAATAACCGAGTTACAATTTGGTTAACTTGAATGGAACTACATCAATAAATTAATCAAAAATTAAAAACCTTACTTCATGAAAATATAGGTAGTTAATATACTATGTTTATATCAGTAATGTTTAAACTAATACTGTTCTATTTGCAGTAATTTGTACTTCACTTTCAAAAACTCCATATATTACGACATGCACTGGTTCTTTTGTCGCACTTGCAAATTTGATATCCAGTCGTAGATTTCCATTTTGAGGTAATTGACTTTTTTAAATTCGGAGCCAAAACAAATGTAAAGAAAGGGTATTTTGATTTAAAATTTACAAAAGATATTTCATAATTTAGATTTTTATCCAAATAACACATATTTCTCACAATAGATTGCATATATGTAGTACCTTAATTATCATTCTCAAAATCCTGAACATATGGTTCGAGATAATCAGTGTTTTGTGATATAGATAAGTGACATTAAAGTGTTTGAATATTAAACTTGATGCTGTATATGATCCGTTATATTGAAATTCGGATTAAAAAGTAACAAGTATAAAATTAGGCATTCTTTTATCTCAGTTCCTTATAGAAAGAGGATGCACCTTGACCAATTGCAAATGAAACAATTTCCTTTGTTTTCATTGGATAAATAGAGTGTTTAGAGTTGAGACCAATTTGATGACCTGCTAATACTGACGGATCGACTCGAACTTGTCTTACAAATAGTTTAGCATCAACTAATTGACAGATTGGTTTCACTGTTTTAGAACTTAATTATAGTGCTGATCAGATCTTTTTAAACGCATGTGAACATTAGCACCAGGAAGTAATTATTTTGGCATGTCCATAAAATCAAGTTGTAAAGATGAACGCATGGTGAATAATCTAGAGTTTTTAATCCAACCCTTTCTAGTATCATCACTTCCATAACCCATAGTAGCAAGACACGTATTTTTAGTATCAGAATTATAGTTTGAACTAGTTTCAATTAAAGCCTTGTGAATAAACGTGTTATTACCACCTATTGATATTGTTAAAACTATGTATTACATCCTTCAAAAGGGTATGAAACAAGAAATTGTTTGTTACAACATCCGAAGCATCAATTAAATGTTTTCTATCTTTATCTATGACTTTTCTTTGAACAGTTAATAGAGTATCATTCAAATCCAGATATTCGGTTTGTGAACCATTAATATAAAATTCGACATCATTTCTAATATTTTTAAGAGAATTCATTTGGAATACTTCTTCAAATGCTCCATACTCAATTACTGCTTGAGGTAATGGCCTGTCAAATATACACAACTCAGTTTTGTCGCCAATAATTTATCAAATATAGTTCCATGACCTTACATTCTTTTGTTTATATACGATGATCAGAGGTTTTTACGTTTTGAAGCTTGAGTTAGAACAGGTGTAGTGGGTGTATCTTTAGTAAACATACTCGCAAAACCTTGGAAACCCTTTCCAATTTCTGACAGAATTAGTTTTTAGAGATGGTAATATTTTCTGATCATTCATAATTAAATCTTTTGCATTTTTCATACCAAAATTACCTATACGTTTAAGAATTGGAAGAGCAAATCTTCCAAGTTTTCACAACCATCCTTATTCATATTGTTTACCAATAAAATATGATAAATCACAAACATTTTGGCTACCACCATACATTGAAATAATACCGTTATTAGCCATCTAATTTACGAAAATTAAGTGTCAAATGAGTTTTTGTATATTATGAAAAGTTTATCAAGCTTTCCTTCTATTAGATTCATTAGTTTGTGACATAATAATTATGTCATTACTCAGTGAGTTATGATTCTACACTTTACTCACGTGTGTCTTTAATATGAATCGCTACAGCCTAACATAGTTAATTAAGTTCTGACAAAATGAATTACCTTGATGAATAATAAATACCTTTATGAATTATCCATGATGTTATTCGAATTCAGAGCCACTGGAGGGCCAAAAACTCTTGTTTACGGTCATCTTTATGAAAAATATTTCACATTATATCGTACAACAATATTTTAACTATTCGACATAAATTCGCTCATGTTTGTGGTGCCATCCTGGGATCACTTCAATTTGATCAATATAAGAAAATTCATTTGATATTTACCGAGTGGGCATTTTCATCAACTTTCCTCTATCATATTTATTTTTAAATATTTTTTAAAATTTCAATATTATTTGCAAAAATTTCCATAATTAAATTTTTTTTAAATTGTTTCATTATTTTAATGTTTTATTTAAATATAGTTATATATATATATATATATGTATTTATAAATATTAAACTTTTTAACTATATTTAATAAAACATTAAAATAATGAAACAATTTTAAAAAAATTTAATTATTGAAATTTTAAAAAATATTTAAAAAATAAAGAAACATCAATTTGTCACTCAAACATTTAGAAACACTCAAAACATTCGTAGTCATAGCACTTTGCACACTAATCTTTGGATCCAATGACATTATTAACAATGTCTCACATATCACACGTTTCCAATGATTACTAAAACTTTAAAGTCAGACATTCCCATTTCTTTTATACAGCCTCTATTGTGCTCACTAATATTGGTCAAACGCTTTGATCGACAATACTCTAGAACTCGAGTACAGAAATGACGGGAAGTCTTTCCATTGTATATGGCACTACACCGATTACGTGTAAATTGTAGAACCAGATCAGAACACAATCCAATCGAAGTTTTTGATTTATTAATAAACATATTGCGTACTTTACACGAATTAAAGACGGTTTTATACTCTAAATTTCCCATATGTTTACTTAACTTCCTCTTATAATTTGTAAAACCTTCCGAGTACGGCAATACTAATTTAGAAAAATCTCGATATATAATTTCCGATTCCAAATACCTAGAAATTATTAATAAAAACAATATTTGTTATCGTTATCACCTAATAACGACACTGTTATAGAAAAATTTGGAAAAATTGTCAGAATGTTTAAAATATCACCTGCTAAAAATTCAATTTTACAAGATAATGTTTTACAAATGAAAAATAAATTATTAGAGCTTTTGCTGGACGTAAAAACCAGGTGGAATTCAAAGATCGTCATGATAAGGCGTATTATCTTAATAGCTGACCCATTAAATAAAACTTTAAAAGACTTGAATATGTATATTTTTCAGAAAATGAAATTAGTAATTTGAAAAATGTGGTCGATATGTGGGGCTGGTGGTATCTAACCTTGACCCCTTTTCATACAACTTTTTTCTGCCCTCCAATGGTTACCCGTTGCTAAGCAATGTTGGAACTGTAACCACTGGTTATGAGACCGCCAAAAGTGAGCTCTACTGGAGAACTGCTAAGGTCCGGCCTCATGGTGGGTCCAACGCACTACCGATAGAAGGTCTGTGTGTGATTTCTTATTTCGGTCCCTTCCGTATGTATTCGACACTTTCCAGAATCAATTATTGCACGAACCCCATTTCGTAATTTTAGTTGAATAGATTCATTTGCCAAATCAATTAATTAACAACCCGAACGAAATTAAAGAAAATAGCAATAATAATTTATTTATTAGCCCATCACAAATTACGACACATACAAGATTGGTAACAACTATAAATGGAAGAGTAAAGAATTTAACAAGAAAAATTTCGACAACGACAAGATAATCCACCAAGAGTTAATATGCTAAGAATGATTAAAGATGTTAAATAACAATAGTGTAATAACGTACATAAAAAGTCACCGCCAAATCAACCAACTGAAATAGAATCAGAAAAACAAAGAGACGATCAAACCGACAAGATCAGGCAGACAGCACAAAAGGTTTTCTTGAAGAAATTTACAGATGGAATAACGAGAGAAATCGAAGAAATAAAGAAAAATAACGAAACTCGACAAATGAGATCGAAAGACAAAAATCGAGAACTTAAACGAGTTATCATAGAAAGATCAACCCATCGAGCAAACGGAGAGTCAGAAATACAAACAAGAGTATTATAAGAGTAGATAAAATGCGGAATTTGCAAATAAACATGTTGAGAAATGTGGGAGACTCATTATCCGAAGATGGAAAATCAAGGGAAATTAGCAACTTAAAGGGTTACTAACACCAGGTGACGAAAATCAAAACACACCTATGGTGAGATCAACGAACAGACTGATATATGATCAAACAAAAACACCAATAAAAGATACGGAAAAGATAATCAGTGATGTAATCAACACCATACCAGAAGTGTTAATAAATGATAAGTTCATCAATAACAAAGTGTTCGGTAGATACATGAAGTATATTTGCAATTGGAAGGAACCAGGAGATGTAATACCCGAACAAGAAAAATCATGAGTCAAGGAATACCTGGAAAAATTGAAGTACGAGGACACGACGAATTTCCATATACTGATGTGGACACCGGATTTTTTAGAACGAGTGTGAGTTAGACAACCAAATACCGATTAAATATTTTACTGGATTAAAAAGAGAATGGGAAGTTCCAAGAAACACGGATATGAGTAGTGATAACTGACAATTAAAAAAACTAATTTGGCTGTTTAATCGCTAGAAAAAGGAAAACAGCTATCAAACATTCGACGTTAGGCGAATAATACTAGTAATGAATTCGAAATAAAATTG
Organism: Schmidtea mediterranea; assembly: GCA_022537955.1. Taxonomy (NCBI): domain Eukaryota; kingdom Metazoa; phylum Platyhelminthes; order Tricladida; family Dugesiidae; genus Schmidtea; species Schmidtea mediterranea. Next base: position 286,171,457 of record CM039679.1, read on the forward strand.
TGGGGCGTTTGGGTGAAACAGCACAGACAGGAAAGAAAGCATCTCGACCAATTAGGATACGTTTAAATAAGAGACATTTAAACTAAATTAAATTCCACCCAGTACACTGAGCTGTTTTATAGTTAACAGATAGTATTTCAAATTTCTTTAATATTTCATCAAACCTAAATTGGTTTCTATAAATATATTTAAAATTTTTCATATTGACCATGCAAGTCAAAGAAAAGAATGGAAATCGTGTTTGATGTAATTAACAAATTTATACGTGACTTGTGATAAATAAAAGATGACATAATCCACCAACTTAAGCATTCAATATTAATAAAGCAAACATGAAGACATCGCGAATGGATTGCGTAATAGTGCATAGAGGACAGCACAACCAAATATCTCACTATAATTAGATAATATTCACTAAAATTAAAATACGGTGTCAGGGATTAAAATCATACAAAAATTTTTTTTTCTTGAAACTTGTGAATTATCTAAAACTTAGTATTAAAACCAAATTTAAAAATGTTCTATTATGATGTTCTTCTTTTGCAGTAAAAACATTAATAAAATTCCACTCATCAATCTCTGCTAACTCTAGTTTTCTCTTTTGACCCTTTTCGAATTTGAACGCAGCAGACAGAATAGAAATTAGGACTCTTTTAACCATTGTAATGTTTTAATGCTAATATATTATGAACATTTTTATTATAAATTTTTACTGATTCCCTTTATCTAATACAGCGGTTCCCAACCTATCCGGTGCTGTAACCCATCGATAACAATTGCCAATCTTTGGTGACCCCAACAATAAAATCAATAGGGTTGCTCCCCAGTAACTGCATTTTTGCAGTAAACTATTACGTTTTTGACTTCTAAACATTTTATTTATATTTTATACTAAAAGTAAGAGTAGGAGTATCGCTTAAATTTAAAAGGATAGTAAGAAACCACTGACTAGCGTAAACAAATTATTTTCAGGTCTCAGGTGACCTCTGCCAAATTGTCGCGCGTCCCCCATTAGGGTCGCGACCCACAGGTTGGGAACCTCTAGTCTAATAAAATTAAGGATGCAAATTAGGTTAGGAGGGATTACCACAAAAAGGATAATTTCAAATATAATGGAGAGGTAAAATTTAACTTATTTATGAACATTCATTTTATGCATTATTGGCCTTTTAGAAAGTATAAAATGTTTGAGATCATTTATTATTTTTTAAAAATTAAAACTAATCCGTAAACATAAATAGAAATAAGTAGGATAAGGTTTATTATTCTAAGCATTTTCTTTGCATCTTTCTGAACGACTTGCACATGGATATTTCCTGTGCTAGAAAATGAATCGCATCTCACACTTTGTGAATATGAAGAATTTGTTGGTGAATTTATTTCGTACAATAATTTCCCGTGTTCTCTAGAGTTGCCGACTCCTCCAAATGTGAAATTTGATAAATTAGTATTCATGAATTAAAATAATATATATATATATTATAGATTTATTTGAAACTGAATTGAAATTTATTAATATAAAGTTTGACTGATTTGTACAAGTAATCAGCAATGCTATAAATGTTAAAAACTCTATGAATTGAATTCTCAATGCGATCCAACACGTTTGAACAAATATGCTTGCAATAATAAATTCTGTAATAACGGATAACGTTTCCAGTGATTTATTGAAATATCAACGTGGCTACATTTACAAAATTTTACAGTAAGAAATCATTTGGTATAATTAGAAACTAAGTCAATTGAAAATTTATTTAAAATCCCACCATGCAAAGTATTAATAAGACACATTAAACAATTGATCACAGTTTACAATTATCAAGTTATAAATTCAATGAAATAAATTTGTACAAATGTATCTTGCAAGGATAAATTAATAATTTATACAAAAATCCGTTCTGGAGTATAAGTAAAAATAAATGTGTACAAATGTTAAATATTACAAAAAACTTTTTTACAGACTTTCATAATCATATTCAGACTTTTTTGTCATCATATCCGACATCATTCTGTTTGCTTCTAAACTTTCTGCTGTGATTAAGGCAGATCGAGCTTTCTCCTCTTCATCCGTATCTTCATCTGAATACGCTTTGGCGACCATATCAATGTCTAAAATATTTTTTGAATTTTTCTTAGTAGGGAAAATGTCATCTAGATCTATTGATTTCCTTTTTCCATGATTTGAATTTTGTGAAGAATTATTCCTATCCGACATTGGTGATTTTTTAGGCAATTCTCCTATCAAATCATCAAGATTTAAATTCAATTCTTTACAAGCGAGTTCAATAGCGGTTTTATACTTTTGTGATTTAAACTTAGCTGAATATTTCATTTTAAAATGCTCTTCAAAATGTAAGAGCGATTTAAGCGGTAGAAACGACTTTTGATTCCAACCAATCCAATTAATTCGACACCTTTTACCCTGAGATTTCGATGCACTTACATTATCGAAGGACTTAATATGTGCTGGCCAAAATGGATAGCCTGGAATTTTAGCCCAGACTATGTTATTTATGCTAAATTTAGTGCCCTTGTGTTCATAAAACATGATGCCAGGATTTGAATGAATTTCATCATCTTTATTATTAGTCTTTACTTGTAACTTTCGTTGATAGCTTCGTTTATCAAGTTTCGTAAAATTACTGCTTTTATCTATGAAGTAAGATTTTTTATTTTCTTTATATAAAGGTTTTATGGGTTCAGATTCATAATCTTCGTCGACAAAATCATATATAGATGCATCTGATACTTTCACTGGCGAATTATCCGATAATATTTCATCTATATGTTCTAATTTTAATTTCTTTTTTAATTCTCGTTTGTTCTCTTTGACCTTACTTGGCTTTCTAGTACATAAATCAATTATCTTTTCATTGGCCTTTGTTTTAAGAGCCCTGTCTTTAGTTTTTCGAATGGATACTATTTCGTCCTTTTTTTCATTTAAAACTTTAGAACCAGCACTGTTTAAATCGGAATCACTTCCCTTAATTTGATCATACGATCTCTTTTTATTAATTTTTCCTTTGAACTTTTCTCCATTGATAAATTCTTCTTTAGTTATTGCAGTACGTCTCGATATGTTTTTTTTCTTTAAAATGACTTCATTAAATCCATGATTTGTAAGACGTTCTACTTCTTTGCTTACTAACTTTCGTTTAGCAGGTTTGAAACCACGTTTACATTTTTTACACACGTCATTATTATTACTGAGATTGGTACTCATATTTGATTCCACTGCTGAATGAGACAAAGTTGAATCGGGTATACAAAATAAGCTTTCTTGTTCAGGTTTCACTTCAATATTGTTTTCTTTATTATAGTTATTAATAAAATGTTCTAATCGAATTTTGTTTCTATAATTAATGTAACAATTAGATAGTTAATATTATAAAATTACTCGTCATTAACAGGTAATAACACGCCTTTTAAATTATGGCTGTTACAAATAACTAATAAAATATTATTATACTTTGAAAGTACTTCAACATCTAAATTTAAACCAATTACAACATCATCTATGCTTCTATTAGAAGCCATAATGATTTTAAAAATTTGGACAAAATGAATTCATTATAACAAAAAAAGTTAAATTCAATATTTATTTAAGTAAATATTAACAACTCAAAATCCGAATTTATTTTTTTCAAATTGATTTTTTATATTCTTTATTATTTTTAATAGCTTCAATTCTTTCTAAAATATGAGGATGAGAATGGTTAAAAATTGAATACAAATTGTCAAAAATTGGGAAAGATAGGTTATCATTATGCAGTTTAACCAATGCATTGATCAATTTTTCTCCGTAACCCAGTTTTACTGCAAACTCATCTGCTTCAAATTCCTTTTTCCTTGACAGCAAAGTCATAAAAAATTCCAAAACGAAATGGTAAGGACTAAATAAATAACAAATTATCAATAACAATCTAATTAGAGTTGGTGTCTCTATTTCCACGAAACCAAAAGCTCTAAACAAGACATTTAAATTAAACAAAATACCAAACATAAAAAGCATAAGAAACAAATTAATTTGACTAATTATTAAACTTTGCAACACGTGGTTTAATTTCCAATGACCCAATTCATGTCCCAATACAGCAATAACTTCTTCATCATTGCATCCTTTTTTCACGTCAGGCTTTTGATCATTTTCTGTTTCATTTAAATCTGAATCTGCCACATAATTTTGCAACAATGTATCGAACAAAACAATTCTTTTATTTTTCCAAAATCCATAAAAATATGCATTACTATGACTAGACCTTTTAGAACCCTCGACAACATATAACTTTTTCAGTGGGAATTCAATTTTTTCAGCAAGATTTTCGATACCTTTTTTCAGTTCCCCATCAGCTAATGGAGTATATTTATCAAACAATGGAGCTATAAATTCAGGATAAATAAACATTAAAAACATCATTATTACGAAAGCAAAACACCATGCATACACATAAAAATACGGACCACCTAACTTAATAATGAATAATAAACAATATGATATAGGTAACATTAAAATAATTGACACCAACAAAGACTTGATCTGGTCTTTAATAAAGAAGAACGGTGTTTGTTTATTGAAACCATGTCTTGCTTCAATAACAAATATACTATACACTTTCCAAGGCATGCCAAATACAAACGAATACAGACCAGCAATCAATAAAAACAACATAGATGCATTTAATTCTTGTATAACTGTCACATTTTCAACTTTACTGACAACTAAAGAAAGTGTGAACTTCCACATCCATGGTAAAACATTATAATATAACACAGCAGAAGATTCTATCATTTGATATAACTTATGATATGAACCAAATCTTTTAGTGTCTATACTATATAACCTGGCTTTTTTATAATTTTCTTCATTCATTATTAACGAAGTATCAGTTGTAGGTTCGACTAATTTATTAAGAACTCTTTGTTGTCGACAATCTAAGTAAGCATCCCACAAATAGGTCAACCACATAAACAGAAATATACATAAAAATAATACAACTTCTTTGTTCACATCCATTAACTTCATCGTGAAATCCATTATTTCAAACATTTTTGTAGTATATTAATTTTAGAACAAAATAATTAAAATAATATTGATTTAAAATACCGCTTTAAATGTGGCCGATAATGCAATTAAACAAGATTACAGAGTAGACAATATGAACATTATTTATAAAACGTATTAAGATAAGTTAACAATTTAAATAAGTCAGCAGTACACTTCTCGGATCATAAATTTTATATTTTGTTAGAAATTTAGTTGATTATTTTAATTTATAAAATAATAAAGTCGAAATAGAATATCAAAATAACTAAATAGAATGTTGTGGAGTTGATTTTCAAAAGTTAATATACTTTTTAGCAAAATATTATAATTGGTGGATTTCTAAGTTTTGATTTTTTTGATTTATATAGCAGTACCAGATAACCCATGTATAAAAATGTATAACTGGTGGGTTACTGGGTGTTGATGTTTGTTTAAAACTTTATCGTTGTTACCCAGACAACCTCATATAAATGTGTTTCGATTACCACTTGGCACCCGTTGCTAGGCAACGTTGGAACTGTGTTCGAGCGGTTGGATCGTCCACAAGAAGTGAGCATTATTGCTAATACTGTAATTGACCAAACGATCCATGGGTCCAACGAGCTGCCGATAGAAGGCCTGTGCTCGATTTCAAAATTTTAGGTCCCCTTATACCGTTAATTTCATCATTCGTTTCCATGATCTCCATGTAAACTTCTCATTCACGTATTCCAATGTTCTCATACTACCTCAAGCGTCCTAACACTTATCAAATCCTTTAAATGACATTTGAGCAACAACAAACATATATTTCATAAACGAAGCAACATATTTCGGTAAGTCAATTACGTGCTGCTTGATGTTCGAGCGACTCGGCGCTTAGCTCGTTCTTTACGCCCGGGGTGGTAGCCGCTAGACTTTGGCGTGATCTTCGGGCCTGTTGTTGCTTCTCTGTACGCCAGTTGCGCAGGAGCGAAGACGAAGGGATATGTCACTGCCTCTCCTTCTTGGCAGGCTGACACTGCCACCTCTAGCCCCTTTATCTGAGTCCTCAGGCTTTGATTTAATTGTTTTTCTTCTGACCATCCCTTTTGCGCGGCTGTCAGCCTTTGATAAAGTGCTTTCACCTTGACCGGTTCTATCCACGTAGCTCGGATTCGTTGCGTTTCATTGGATAGCTCCAGTAGCTGAGCCCGGAGATTTTCGTTAGCTCTCCGTGCGTAGTCCAATTCACGTTGTAGTGTCTTTGCTGGCTCCATATCTGTAAAGTAAATTTACTATGTAATATTACTCTGATTCAGTATAATTAATGGGTTATAATTACTAATGATTTTGGTTCGCCGGGTGTGATTTTATTGATACTATGAGTTGAACAAGCACAGAAAAATTAACTAAGACAATCATTTTATTAAACTAAAAGTAGGTTCTATTTATTAACGTCGAAGATTGTTATTCTCAGTCCTTCTATGATGCCGAAAAGGATTATACCTCACGCCTTTCCAAGCATAGGGATGCTCCTGATGTTTCTCAGCCGTTTTGGCGTCCCTTTGTATTTTCCTATAGAGGCCTCTTTGCGGAAAAACTGCACCCAGGGACTCCGCTCTGACGTTCAATCGTTCGTCGTCTAGGTCGAAAGAGTTGTGTGGCGGGGTGTAATCGTCCGTGCAGGCGATCCTGCCGGCTGCTATATCTTCATTCACATTAGCAAGGTATAGCCTGGCCCTGGCTACTTGGAGGCCGGTCTGGCGCTGATGTTCCTCGAGATGAGCGAGGAGGAACTCAGCATGTCCGCGAATTTCCCGGACCGGATTGCGGCCTGGTTCTCGTTTTATCGCTACGAACGGTAGCTCGACATCTTCCATTTGCCGTAGAGTGCCGGATTTAGAATCTCTCACTTGGGATACAGTAAAGCCCGCATCCCACATGGCTTGTCGCCAACGATCGGCGGCATGCGCAGGAAATCGGATAGTGACTCTCGATTCATCTAAATAAACTCCAATAAACTGTTCGGTAGCTACTTAGTTGCGCGTCGTTTAGCTTATTTAGGTGTTTCATGGGTCATTCTAAAAATTTTATTTCTCCGTATTTCCTTCGGATCGTGATGACGGGTTGATGTACAAGAGGCGATGAATGCTTTTAGTCATTTTTTCATCAATGTCGTTCCGTCCGGTGGTGTAGTCGTCTCGGCTAAGGGATTGTCACTCTCCACGGCGAGGATGTTGTATAACGCAATCAACTCTCATTTCTCTGAAGCTATAACGTACTAAAAGGTGTTCGGAGAACCTTATTTAGGGTAAGGGTGATTTAAAAAAAAATAATATTTAGACCTTCTATAATTTTTGTATGAAAAATCTTCTATTATTCTCGTTTTTTAAGTAATTCTTTGTATTCAACATTTTTAAAATCTTGAAACGATACGGCATCTTGCATTCAGATCTCCAAGATTATTATTAATTAAATTAAACAAATAAGCAGGAACTCCAAATAATCGAACATCCTTTCAATTTCTTTCCACATAAAAAATATATACTCTAACATTACTGTGATTCCTAAAGGCATATTTAGATAATTGTAAGCGGTTTCAACTTAACACTACGCATTTAACTTGGCAAAAATAATTAAAAACCAAAGTTTGAAAACTGAAGGAATATCATCATTTTAACAGAGAACATACTTTGATGTTGGTTTCACTGCTTTACAGACTCTCTAGCGTTTGTTTAATTATAAAAAGAAAACGTTCAATACCTGACGATTGTTATAAGTTTCCTACTATTTCCCGGAATAAGAATATCAGTACTTAATCATTAATGTGACATGGTGTATAATATCTACTGGATCAACTTAGGACAAGGAGCCTTTGGTCACCAGAATCATCCAAATCAACTTCCGTCAATTAGATTGGACTCATGCTAATTTTTATACCACTGTATAATTTATAAAACAAACCCAATATTTTAGTTGTCGCCAACTCATAATATTATTAACCCAATTGGGAATGACATATCATATTGTCAAAAAAAATGTCATCACAACTCGAAACAGTCGCAAATTTCCCTAATAAATCTTTGATATTTATGTGCTAGATCCTTTAAATTTGAAAAGAGAAAATATTCAGTTAGGAATACTATAACAATATAATTACAAAAATTTATTTAAAATGTTAAATTATATTTAAATATATATAATATTATTAATTTCATACTATTCCAATTCTCATATTATTATAAAATAAAATTCATCATGGGGAACCTTTCACTCTTTCATTGATTATTTGGCGTTTAACTATTATATCGATCCCTTTCAAAAATTGGCGTTGATTTTCAATTAAGCACAGATAAATAATTCGTCAAAATTGCATTTATTTTGTTAAATATCAAAATCAAAAGGTTAATAAATAAAAATATTTTCTTGGATCTTTGGATAGCTGTGTTGGGCTCAGAGCCAAAATTAAAACAAATTTACAAAACCAATTTAAACAAAAAGGTGAAAATTGTATAAGTTAAAACAAAATAATTAATGTCGTTTTTAAATTATCAATATGGCTGCTGTAACATAAGCACGCACCGCAAGAAGAGACCAAAAATAAAATAAAACATATTAATTAAAACAAATTAAAAATATAACAAAAATTAAATAAAACAAATAATTAATTAAAATTCGGAAAAATGCCTACAGATGCAGAAAGAAACATACGAAAAATAAAATAAACTGCCAAAACCTTGCAAAATAAGGTTTAGAAAAAACACAGGCAAAAGAGGCGACCAGAAAACAAAATATTAGGGTTAAAAAATAATATTATCGAAAAATAATAATAAAAATAAAATTCAACATTGTAATATTAATATATCAAAAAATAAGGAAAAATATATAAAAAATTAAAAAAATATTTCGAAATAAATAAAATAATTAAAAAGCCCTAAAAATGGCGAAAAATCACCCATTATTCGCACACAGGCACAAAAACACTATATATACAGCAGTCATTTTCACAATTTTTAGACTGTCTTAGACATTTTTTTCAGTCAGGTGACTACTAAAAAAATTTTTAGACTTTCTTAGACGAGCCGTGAGTCATTTTTAGACAAAGTGTTTATGCCAATTTATGTCAATTTTTCAAATCTGGTTGCATGATTGTGGATTGTAAGTACTGTTATTTTTTGTATAAATATATATTTCGAAGTCTTGTTACTTTGATTTTATTCTGGATGGTCGTTGAATCTTTTGATGCCACTGACAAGTCCCCTAAAATCTTATTTATAATAAGTATTTCAATAGCAGTTCATGGGACGGATCTCGTGCCGGCTGGTGGGTGAAAACCTCTAGTTGAGCTCGCGGGTCATGCCTCGTGGACGCCTCGGCAGTCCGCAGTCGGGTCTGTCAATACACACAGGACCGCTACGCAGGGCGCCGTTGTATAACTCGAAGCGACTGCTGAAAAGTGGCCGGAGCGAGTAGGAAATAAAATTCGGGAAGTGCGACTTTAGTTAAGCGGGAATAAAGTTTTGTAGGGGAAATTTAAAATATTTACGGAAAATTAATGAAAAATCAAGTAGGAAAGGATAGGATAGTTTAGGAATGTAAAGTTGAAAGAAATTTTCCAAAAGTTGAATGATATAATCTGACAGAAGAGAGAAATGTTTCTTAAAGTGACCGCAGAGGGTTGTAATTACTTAAAATCATGGGAAATGAACCGGGAGTTAAAGAACTGCTAATCAAAATTTTAATATAAGGAAAGATAAAGGTAAACTAGTCCAGAACCATAAAGTGAAAATATCATGAGGAGTAGTTCTAGAAATGGAGCTCACCTGCTCATGAATTTTCAACCCTTATGTACATTACCAACATGGCAATCACCATGGGTACATAGGAGGGATAGAATAATAATCGTGATGGCGTTTAGGGGGTAGATGCATAAAAACCCTAGAAAAAATAAATAAAAATCAACCCTATTCGCCAACAGCTGTAAACTTTCCACCTATTTCTATTTCATATATGAAGAAAATTAATAACAAAAAATTTAATTTACTTTAGATGCCCGAGCTGGATCCCGGAGGGGACCTTCTGGGGACCTTGCGGAGGACTTTCGGCCATATTGGTTTGAGCGGTAATACATTTTGTAGATTTGGTTGAAATAATGATGCATGTCGGAATGATTACGACATTTATATGGACGGTATGTTATTTGGGTGTGTGGGTTTGGTTAATGTCACTCCGACTGGTGTCTCGACTTCAATCCTCTGCCTGCCTGTGGGTGTGTCACTGCATTTGGCGTGGGTCTTTAATGCATTTGCGCATTGTCTTACGTGGGGCTTATTGATTTTCTTAAAGTTATATGTCACGTCGGGGTATTTAGTAGTTGTTTCAATTTGTCTGCGACACTGGATTTATGAACCTAATTTTTTTTAATTTCAAGTTCGTTCGCCTTCGTCAACAACTTGTTTTCGCACGAAAATGGTAATCGTCGGTATGGATATGATGATGTATTAAGGTATTATTTGGATTTCTTTGTAGATGTTTTTCCTAATAATTTATGAAAACCAATGGAGATTCTTTCCAACAAGATCACAACGGGATTCAGTTCATTCCCTTTCTAGTCACCCTCTTTAGGTTTATCCTGGACAATAGAATTTATTCTCGGTAGAATTGTCGATTGGGAATTTATTTTATTTCATTTAGCTGCATAAAATTTTGATTTGTTGTTGGATTTGGGTGGTGATGCATTTGTGGTTGTCATGAACACGGGTTGAGTTTATTTGTTGCCTCATGTTATAGTAAGACTTTTACGATCATAATATTTATTTGGAAAATTTTTAAATTGATAATAAAACAAATGTATACGTTACATCGGAGAAATTTTTTAAAGTTCACCTCAGTCATTCATTATTATTATGAAATTTTATGGATTTTATAGCATTTAGGGAAACTGTCGTATTTACATCAATCAGTTCTCCTCGCAAATAGTTTTCGTTGAATCTAAATCATATTATTTTTACTGAAGTTTGTCGTAACACTATATTGAGAGTCCGTAGAAATTAATTTCCTTTTACCTTTCCCTCCTAAAACTTTACCTTTGAAGTCACAATAACTACCGTATTTGATCCAAGAAATGTTTATTAGCATCAACACATTGTATTATAATTTCTGTACGATTTTACCTTTTTCTCTCAAGAAATTTTTACTGACTCTAAACACGGCATTAGACATTTAGAATAATCGCATTAATTTACGTTTATTGAGGTAACATTATTGACTCTCAATATAATATTAAAAGGGTACCGTAACTACATTAATTTACTTTTCTCGCGTCGTGTTATCGACTCTCAGTGTGACGTTAGGACTCTATAATAACGATATTAATTTATTTTCACTCAGGAAATCTACTTTTATTCTCAACGTGATGTTAGAGGTTTATAGCAACTGTATTATTTTATTCTTTACTCAACCAATCTTATTGACTCTCAACAGGATATTAAAAGTTTATAACTGCGAGGGTTTATAACAATTGCTTATTGGGTTTGGTGTGAAACAACATCTTTAAATCTAAAACTCAGACGGCCTTGTAAAATGTCTAAATGAATCGGTAACACACATGCAAACATAACATGCAGATTCAAACTCAAACCTATTAAAACACCAATTAACCCTTCCAAAATGAGAGAAAGAGAACAATTAAATATAAAATTATAAAACACAAAAATAAATTAAAATAATAACAAAGTGCAACAAGATCCGCACGAAATAAACATAAAAATAACATGAAAACCTAACAAATTTGACCAAAATTTGACAATTTAACAGAAATGCGAAATTTCATGAAAATGAAATAAAAATCAAATAATTTGAATTAGAAATAATTCAATTAAAAATTCAAAAGAAAAATTGTCAAATAAAATTTCAAAATAATAAAAATTAAGAATAAAATATTCTAGAAAATTACAAGGTCAAATTTTGTTTTACTAAATCAAAAAAAGAACATACAAGGTTAGGGTCGTACAATAGGTATATATGCCGATTCATTTTTACACAATTTTAATCGGTTTTTAACCAGAATCAGTTTTCGAATCTGAAACTCAGTTTACTTGAAACCAGTTTACCAGTGAAAACCTCTAATTTGATGTGAGTGAGAGATTGTTCGATACTCTCTCCACGCCGTGTCCTCGCAACCTCGAATGAGCTCTGCTTGGGTTTCGGAGTGGGGAAGAGGAAGTTATGATATGCTATGCGTGAATTTTATGAATCATCATGATGTATTATAATGCCAAATATATATTGCTACAAATGAATAAAATTTTTCCATCAATGCTTTACATTTTTAGGCCCACAGCCAAAACATACTGCAAGCTAATAAAATCCAACACATGATCGTAATCGTGTTAGTGCGTGTATTATCGCCAACGATTCGTGCCCGTGAAGGCTCCGGCGTGAGAACGCAGGAGCTGAAACGTAAATATCGTTCCGTATAGGGGAAAATAGTATTTTGGCTGTTTCTCCGTCGCTCATTTCTCATAAACTCGACCCAAACTTATTTTTCACATACGGCTAAAATTCAAACATCGAGTAGTCCAGTGGGCACTCATTAACTATAATATAAACACAAATGCACCTATGATCAATTAAGGGAAGGTGACGAGGTTTTTCGACAAATAAAATCGTTGCTATGCTCCAAATATAACGAAGTCTAATAAAAATATTAAAACATTGCTAATTAAACGCTATAATATAGAGAATTTTAGTAAAAGGAAAATTGTTAATTAAAAATGACGTGTAAAATGTAAATAATTGTATTAGCGGTACTGAGTAACCCATTAATACTATGACAAAAGATAAAATCGTTAAAATCTCCTTGAACAGAAATGAGATAAAAGTTTCAAGCTACCAATCAACTAAGATGCTAAGATCAAATATAAAAATTGAACAAAGATGGGATAAAGAGTTCTCCAAACGCAATCGAACTAAAATACTATGCTAAAGGGGAAAAGATCTTCGCTAAAAGTATTAAAGTACTGGTTGCCGAAACTAAAATATATTGTGCTCCAAGTTAAAGGAATTTTACCAAAATAAGTAACTGAATGCGTTAGAAAATAAGGAGTTTTGTAAAAATCAATAAATAAAGGCGAACGACATATACAGACGATAAGCAAAACCAAAATCCGCAATATCATGACCAAAAGATAAGATTTTACAAATCAGCAAGTAAATCAAACCTCGAGACGCTCGGATTAAACGAAACTAGGTTCCAAACTTCTATAATTATTAAGCGCATTTATCAACTGAATTAAAACATAGGAATGTGAGTACCTTGCGAAAACATTAAAATCAAGAATTAGTAGTGTGCATAATATAAAATGAGTCTAATACCCGAATCAACTGGAGCGAAAAGTATTTCCCAAAAATTTTTATTGCCATTCCCCAGTCGTAATAATTCATTGAAACATAAAACGTGTAAAAGAAAATAAAGTCAAAAATTACTTTACTAATCATTTGACCAATGAAACAAATAAATAAACAACACGATAGTATAATTTCTGCGGTAAACTGAGTCATGTTCAGTGTACGATGAACCAAATTCCAACACATGATTTTTTTTTCTTTGGACTCGAAATACCTCGTGGATCAACATCACCTTGGTTTGAGATCGGATGTAGAAATGATTGGAAGGCTCCATTTAGCAGGGAGTTCGAATTAAACCATAGTAAAACTCTGCTGACTCAAATCGCCTGACTCGAATAACTACGACTCCCGAATACATTCCATCACCACACTAAGACATCCAGAAGCCATTAGAATTGTCCAGACTCCAACGTTGTAACTAGAAATGAGTGATATTATATATCCGCATATAATGAACAACTTACCACGGGAATAAATAACAATTGAAAGTGAAGGGCTACAATTAGCAAATAGTTAGAATAAATTAGAGCCAGTAAGTCGAAAGAATCAGCAGTACTAATTTTATATTTATCCGATAGATAGTGGTCGAATATAAATGAAAATCCTGAATCCACAAAATAGATATGGAACGTGACATTTTGTAGAATGTCACGATCGATAATTCAAAGCAATCTCCATGCACAGTGCATCGACAATTAGGCAATAGCAGAGGAGGAAGTGTGTGTCGTTCACCAATGACTACGCCAGCAAACACACTCGCTCATATAAAAGTAGTGCGATGGAAGACGAATTCTATTTTCTTATTAATATTTCTTTTCATATTCCGAATGTCTGAGAAAAACTCAAAGAGACAGCGAGAAAGCGAGGGTTCCAGTTACAGGAATCCCAGTGAACCTCCTACTACAGGTAAACTTCTAATCTTCCGTCACTTAATTAAAAATCTTTTGAGACCTAGACATATGACCCCATCCATGCATCATTCCTGACATAGGCCAAACCAAGACCAGGCGAGAACCTTTATGTCGTTAAATAAATTTATTTGGATCATACAGAAAGCCTATTTAATGAATATTTTTTTTTCCTAAAAGTTTTTGTTAACAAAGAAAACAAGTTGTAATCTTACCGGTTAAATACCTAAGCATTCATTGGCAGTGGTCAGAGTCCGCCCTCACAAATCATCAACGGTACTGAATATATTTGAATCCGAGTACGAGATCCACAATTGTATGACCCATTGGACGAGTGCAAGTAACAACTCTATTGATAAATATGCATTGAGCACCCAATGATGTGATGAAGTACTAATTATTTCTAATTCGTGAGTTAGATTTCCTATACGTACAAATTATTATCAACTAAATAAATATCAGATATTATTAACTTAAAAAATAAATTTGATTTTTGCTGATAATTAACAAGTATCATTATCATAAAAGTAGATTGAATGGCTACCAACGACTCAGAATATAAAAACAAAGGTAATTGTTGGCAATTACCATAATGGAAAAAATAAAGTTTGTCTCATTAACAATCATTAATTATTGTAATATAAAAGTAAATTTAATAATCATCAAAATTATATCATAAAAGTGAACTGGATAATTAGCAATCCTTGTAACGTAAAGGTAAATTTGAATGTATTAGTAGATGTCAATTATTGTTGATATGGAAGTGAATCTGATTTATTAATCGTTGCCAAATATTATAATATAAAAGTCTATTCAATTTTACCAATATTTCCTGACCAATAATAATGAAAGTAGGTTTAATTCTGTCAACAATCACCAATTTTATTGTCCTAAAAGTAGATTAATCGCTATTAATATAAAAGTGGCTTCAGTTTTATCGAAAATACAAACGATCTTTACCATGAATGTAAATTGGATTTTATCGCTAGTTATCCATTATTAGTACCATAAATATAAATTTGAATTTCTCCCAACTTGTTGTCAAGTATTAACAGTAACACAAGGATAGATTTAGAATTTTGTCAATAGTTGCCAATGATTATTAACGCAAAGTATATATGAGGTTATAAAAAACTTCTAATTATTATTGACATGAAGTTAAACCTAATGTATTAACCAGTGACGTGCGGTCTATATGTGCAGGGTGTGCACTGCACACCCAGTTAAAATTATGCATGACAATAATTTTATCAACTATTTCAACCAATATTTATATTTTATATAGTACATATTCTTTATAATATTGGTGGGTTACTGGGTCTGGCTAGTTATTTGAATCTTCCTATAGTTGCCCCGGTAACGCCATGTAAATATTTTCTAGCTACCACTCGGCACCCGTTGCTAGGCAAGGTTGGAAATGTGTTCGAGTGGGTGGATTGTCCGCAAAAAGTGAGCGCTATTACTAATGCTGTAATTGCTCAGACAACCCCTGGGTTCAACGAGCCGTCGATAGAAGACTCATGCTCGCTCTACAAGTCCCTTGTGTGCTGGTTATTAAAATTGGAGATTCATCATAGTGAGAGTTAAATTCGGTGATGGCGTTCTTAGAGATAAGGCAACGACTACTTGACGAAGTGTGAATACTCAGGAAATAGCTACGGGTTTTTAATACTCCTCAAGTTTAAAACACTATTTTGAATAATTAAACAACCTTTATAATTTAATTAAATTTACAGATGTAGTAAGTTAAAATCAATTAAGTTTATTCGACAGACGAGCGGCTCTACGTTTGGCACGCTCTTTTCACCCCGGCCTATAACTGTTGGACGGTGTTGTAGTAGGAATTACGGCCGGCGTTGGTTTGGTTATTGACTCCCAATAGGCCACTTGGGATGGAGCGAAGACAAGAGGGTAGGTTACTGACTCTCCCTCCCGACTGGCGGACAAGGCAACTTCCAACCCCCTTATCTGCGTTCGGAGATTCTGATTTAATTGCCATTCATCAGCCCAGCCCTTTTGAGCGGCGGTGAGCCGGTGGCGTAGGGGCTTAAGCTTAGCTGGATCCACCCATGTGGCTTTCACTTGTTGTACCTCTTTAGTGAGCTGGATGATTTGCTCGTACAGTGCTTTGTTGGCTTGCTGGGCACGGGTCAGCTCTTTCTGCAGTAGTTTGATGGGTTCCATTACTATTAATACAGATATTTAAATGGTTGGTTATAAAAAAATGTTGTTAGGATACGTTACGTTAAACAAAATAAGGGATCCTCTTATTAAGGATTACGTCAAACAAATCAGCCAACAGAAATAACAAACGATTTATTTAATGAAAACCTTTACCAAACAATTAAATTAGAGAGCATTTTGTCATGAAGGGGTAGTTTAGGAGGAGGGAAACCCCTTTTCCACCCATTCCTCCGTAGAATAACCGGATATGGTCATTACGGGTCACTTGGTGGAGCGAGCCCGCGTGGTTTTCGGCCGGTTACCGAGAGAGGCCTTGCGTGGTGGTGGGTGCCGGTACCTGCTGGCAAGTCGACCAGCTAATAGGTCTTCTTCCACGTTTGCCAAGTACTGGCGCGCTCTGACTACTTGTACATCCACCTGTCGTTGGTGGGCTTCTAGTTGTTCGAGGAGATGGTGGGCCTGCGCGTGGATTTCCCCAGCCGGGCTCCACTCTTCCCATGGTTGTTCGGCCAGCCATCGGTCGTAATCATTTCCTGTTAAGTCGATTAGTTGAGGCTCCGGTGTGGGGGAACTCAGGGCATTTCTCCTGCCGGAACCGTTCCCATGCCCACCTCCACCGATCCGCAACGTGGATTGAGACATAAGTCATTGAACGGGGTTTCTCTGAATGCGGGAAAATCATTAGTAACACTGTATATCTATCTTTAATTAAATAATTTTAAAAGGTAAAAACAAAATTCGAATTTAATAATTTATGAAAACCATACTGAGGGTCCTAACAATTGTACAATTAAAATATCCAAGTCTCTTATAAACCATTCAGTCCAAATCAAGAAAAGAAATTCTATGATCCCGCGGGTAACTTTACTTTAATGGTTGATCAAAATTATCAAAATTCAGATTTATCAAATAAGTTAGTTGGCTAAAAATCCAAATTCCATCGATTCCACAAGATTCGCGATTTGAGAATTAGATTTTCGTAAGGATGAAAACTTCTAAGCAATATAAATTTCCAACAATTCAAGCTAAGAATGTGTCTAAAATTATTGATAGATTTATTTATCAAATTCTACACTCAGGTTTAGGATTAACTCGGATAAACTATTTAGAAAGCAAAAAATCTTATAATGAATATTAATAAAATATGATCAAATTGTCAGTTGAATAGGCTTTTCTTATGTTCAAAAATCAAAGGTTGAAATTATATAATTTATTTACTAAAATCCATAAGGGATTTATAAATCAAAGTTATTCGAATATGATTAAGTTATTATATTTCCTATATCGCTCATTCAATTGTAAATTAAATTCTATTTAAATCGAAAAATACTAACCAGTATACCATCAATTATTTAAAGATTGAAAATTATCACAAAAATCTACCTGCTACACTTAAATTAAATTCCAAAAGCTCGACGGGGTTGAATGGTCGGCTCGCTGGCACTCCTTCGTTGATATTAACCTGATACGCCATTAGTAGAATTTTTAGAAAATGGCATTTCCATATTTATTGTTTATTTATAAGGTAAACGCATGCGGTTTAGAATCACACCTCGTCATATTCTCTACCCCTCAGGTGTGTTTCTAAATCCAGTTGGTATGTATAATCGTTTCTTAGCATTCGGATTTTCAATACGGCATGCAAGGTAAGAACTGAAATCTCATTAAATTTACTGATCGATTTTTAGACAATTCAATAAATTTTTTGGAATTTATTATTAACTCGGGGAATTTCAACAAGACAATTCAATAAATTGTTTGGAATTTATTATTAACTCGGGGAATTTCAACACGATAAATAAAAACCTTTGGAGCTTCTTAAGGTAAACTTTTCATTCATTTATAATGTTTTTACTACCTGGCTGTGTAGATTTCACTATGTCGGAGTCCTATCAATTAGTTAGCGGAATATTAGGTGGACAATCTACCTGGTGGTTGTCGGAAGTATCTTCCTCTAAACTTACCGAAGGCGTCGATATTCGCTGGCTAGTATGGAATTCTCATTCTGCGATATGATTTTATCTCCAAAGTCCTACGAATCCGGGATGACAATAAAAAAGAAACTCGCTCTGGTGGAATTGTTCATTTAAATCTGTGAATCCACTAAATATTATCCCCTCTTATTCGTTTTATTTGGTGGTGGTTTTGTTTTAAGTAAATTATTTATTAATTAGGACATGTTTGTTTATATTTTATTGGTAATTCTTTTTTCATTTAATTCGTATTGGGAATTTTAACTCGTAAAGTTGATGTCGAAAAAAGGGGTCGTAGACTTATCGCAGACATCAGGTTCAAATTTTTCTCTCCTCTTTATTCTATCTAGGTATTAAATTGGTGGGGTTATTTAAGTTTATGATTCATTTACGAATCATTTGTTATTGGGGGCTCTTGGCAACTTGGTCATTAATTTAACTCAACTTTTAGGATTTTAGAATTTTCTTCGTATTTGATTCAAATTATTAACAACGATTTCATTTTATTATTCCCCGTTACCATCCTTTAATTGATCCTAGGCGCATTGTGTTCATATTATATTTAATGAGTGCCCACTGGACTACTCGGTGTGGTGATTTTGAGCCGTATGTAGATTAATTTAGGTCGAATTTAAAGAAAACTAGAAACGAGGAAGTAGCCAAAAGACCCCTTCCTTATTCCTCCATTCTTCTACACGGAATAATATTGACGTTCCAATCCCTGCGTTCCGCACGCCGGGTCTTCACGGGCACAGATCATCGGCGATATTCCATGCACTTACACGAATCTGAATAATATGTGGATTTTACTAACTTGTGATGTGTCTTGGCTGTGGGCCGGAAAAATTTCGACAAAAAAATAATTAATGAAAAATAAACTGATTTTAGATTTTATAAATATTTATTAATATATTAAAAGCAATATAACAAATTACTTGCTAAAGTATAACATCATATCAAATAAAAATACTACTCTCCCCACGTCGACATCCAAGCAGAGCTCTACCGAGGTTGCGAGTATGAGACGTGGAGAGAGAGTTTCCAAATAAAACTCTCACTCACCTAAAATAGATTTAAAAGAATCGAGTGATATAATTTTCAAAAATGATTCAAAAATGATTTCAAAGTGGTTCAAAATTTTTGTTGTTTTTTTGTGTGAAAATGAATCGGTATTATACCTATTTTTTGTCCTTAACCTCGCGTGTTCTTTTTGATTTAGTAAAACAAAATTCGACCTTGATATTTTCTGGTGTATTTTAATCTTAATTTTTATTATTTTTTAATTTATTTTGATAATTTTTTATTTGAAATTTTTATTGAATCATTTCTAATTCAAATTCTTTGATTTATAATTTCATTTTGATGAAATTTTCATTTTTGTTAAATTATCAATTTTTGGGTCGAATTTGTTGGGTTTTCGTGTTCTGTTTGTATTTATATCGTGCGGATCTTGTTGCATTTTGTTATTATTTTAATTTATTTTTATGTTTATTATTTTATATGTGATTGCTTTTCTCTCATATTTTGCTAGGTTTAATTGATGTTTTCATAGGTTTGAATTTAAAGCTGCATGTTATCTTTGCATGTGTGTTACCGATTCATTTAAACATTTTACAAGGCCGTTTGTGTTCTGGCCCAACAATATGTATTATTTATAACCAAATGTTTTAAAAATTCACCCATTCAAATATTTGCTTGTATTTCTGCAGTTCGTGCGGTACTAGGTGCTGCACAACGTAGCGCGTTCAAAAGCAATCGAACAGTCCATGTATTGATATATAAACGCACTGGCAATAGCAGAAAATCATGCTTTATATGCATGAGCTACTGGAGAAGCACAGCGTACTATAGCATTGAGGCAAGTACAGCTACTTTTCCTGCACATGTTACTCTGAATCATCCGACCGAAGGTGCGATTTATTAAGCGTTGTATTAAATCGGGGACTTTTGTGCTGAAGCGATTTTGCTTTTTAATTGGCCATACGATTTTTCAGAATGTTAATGTTTAAATTTATATATTGTAAAATGCTGTTTTCATGAAAATATAAAAAAACTCAATATATAAAGAGAAATACTTTAATGTGGTAAAAGTAAATAATTTCTGTGATGTATTATAAGTATAGAAATAATAGCTGAAAAACTATTTTGTTTTGTTAGACAAAAAAGAAACGAATTTTTAATTTTAACAGAAAAGTTTAAATTTTACCATTCATTGTATCTTACAGAGAAAGAGAATTTATAAATTATATCTGTAATTTGTATTACCACATCCCTGGTTTTGGTTTGAAAAATAGTCAAGATTTTTTTCGCAGTATATATGATTTCCAAATGTTAAAGAAAAATTAATAAATAAATATAATTTAATTCACTGACCGAACAACGAACAAGAAACAGTTCGTTCTTCGTTCTATTGCACCAGCGTGCAGTGAAATCCTCTGCACATGCAATAGACGTTCGGTTTGTTAGCAAGATGCGACGACGCACGCACATCTAATCATACACCACACAACACAATATATCAGTTTTGCTAGTGCTGGTGCCTCTAGTACTTTTCTTAAGTTTCGCTGGTTTAAATGAAAATAATAACATTAAAAAATTTTTTTAAATTATAGTTATTATATCTTGATTGATAAATTGATTTAATTTGATACATTTGATACATCATTTCAGGTATAAATTTTATTTATTGTATTCTTTAAATTTAAATTCAAAATTAATAATCCATTTCAGAATGGAGACCCAGATGTCTCAATAATTAAAGATTTATTGGAAAATCCATTTTCAAGACAAGATGTTGCTACAAAAAACGAAATAGTTAAATTAAGTAGACCGGTGCCTGATATTTTTCTATCGCAAAACGTTAAGATTAAAGGACAACAGTATGTGCGGCATTTTCAAAAATCTATCTATGAAAAATTTAAATGGTTAACCGGTTGTAGGGAATTAAATAAGTTGTTTTGTTGGCCATGTTTACTTTTTGTTGTAAATGAAAAAGATAAGAACATTTGGATAAAACAAGGCTACAGTGATTTAAATCATTTTCACGAAGCTGCAAAGAAACATGAAAGGACACAATCTCACATAAATGCCATAATACAATTAAAAACATTTGGTACTGTCAGGATAGATTTAATGTTAGATCAACAAAAGGCTTCGTCGATTGTTCAACACAATGAAAAAGTAACAAGAAATAAAAATATTCTTAAGAGATAAATAGATGTAGTTTGTTACTTAGCAAAACAAGAAGAGGCATTTCGTGAACACAATGAGAATATAAATTCCTTTAATCGAGGAAATTATCTAGAATTAGTAACTTTAATTAGTAAATATGATGACCTTTTAGCAAATCATCTAAGAACCGCGACTGTATTTTCTGGAACCTCTAATAGAATACAAAATGATATTATTGCATCGATTAAAAATATTTTGATTTCCGAAATTAGAAATGAGGTAAAAGAAACGCCATTCGTTGCTATTATGCTGGGTGAAACGTCTGACATATCTCACAAATCGCAATTATCGGTAGTGCTACGATATGTTAATTATGGTGTACCAGTGGAAAGATTTTTATTTTTCAAAGATGTTAGTGGTGACCGTTCAGCAGAAGCTTTGTGTAATGTTGTGCAAGAAACGATTTTGAGTTGGGGATGTGAGAATAAACTGATTGCTCAAACGTACGATGGAGCGGCAGTCATGGCAGGAGCTTTGAATGGGACGCAGAAAAAAGTCAAAGACATTTTTCCAGAAGCTATGTTCGTGCATTTTTGCTCACATGTACTTAATTTAGTTCTGTCACAATCTGTATTGTTTATAAAAGATTGTAAATTATTTTTTGCAACAATTTCTGGCACAGCGTCATTTTTTTCGGTGTCTACAAAAAGAAATCATGTTTTAAATGAAACTATTAAAAGAAAATTTCCAAAATTAGCTGCAACACGTTGGAATTATTCATCTTTCTTGGTAAATACCATAAAAAGCGAAAGGCAAGGCCTATCGGAATTATTTGAAAATATTATTGAGAATCCAGAAGGCTGGGACAACGACACAATTAATATTGCAAAGGGTTATCATATGTTTTTTGAAGAATCTAATAGTAATTTTCTCCTAAATATTTTTGCCAAAGTGTTTAGTTATACCGATGTTTTGTTTTATATTCTACAAAAAACTAACTTAGATATAGCATATTCTACTCAAAAAGTAGAGGAAGTAAAAAACGCAATTCGAAATATGCGAAATTATGTTGCATTTATTGAAGTCTATGAAGAGACTATTTCTGTAGTTGGTCCCCCAAATTTAAAGAAACGTCGTGTAAATTTACAGAACTCAAGTGTAGACCAACATTTTAAAAGTTTGGACATGGACACTATTTTTTGTCAGTTAGATATTCGTTTTAAAAAAATAAGTTAGCTGAAATTTTTTGAATTATTGAATTTCAGCTTTTTTAAGAAATATCAAAGTAAATTTCCGGATGAATGTCTTAATTCGTTAAAGAACGCGTATGCAAAACATTTCGATTTTGTAAAGCTAACAAATGAATTATGCGTTCTGTATCGTAGTGAATCATATCATGAAATGAATTTAGCGAAACTTATTCAGCATATACTGGTAAATAATTAGACAGATGCCCTAAGCGAAGTAAATAAATTAGCGCACTTAATTTGTACTATTCCATTTTCAACTGCTTCAGTGGAGAGATAATTTTCAGCATTGAAAAGAGTAAAAAATTATGCACGGAATACAATGAGCCAGGATAGATTAATCAATTTATCTGTAATAACAATAGAAAAAGAAATGTTACACTTATTACAATCAAAACCAGAGTTTTATGATCATGTAATTGATGATTTTGTTAAAAATACAGATAGGCGTATGGATTTTGTGTACAAATAAAAAATTTATAGTAAAAACGTTTTTAATGTATATTTTTATGGTTTTATTATTATGCTTACCTATTATCGTTGCTCTCTGCACACCTTGCATGGAAACCCACCGCACGCCACTGTTACAAGGGTATTTATATTACCATGTCTAATAATGGGCTGCTGATTTTATGAAATCTCACTCATTCTGGTATTTTTGGTATTGTACGGTGCCATTTTAATTTACCGTATTTTCATTATTAGAACCGCCATTCCATTACCGTTAAAGTTTTGTATTATTACTTTTATTCCGCCTTAGATTAATTATACTTTTGAAGGTTACTCGGTTCGGTTCCCTGCTAACATTTTATAGATTACCGTTACATTATTTCCATAATTCCATTTCATTTAACTTATCTCTCTGTTCAGACTCGCTTCTTAGTAATATGCACAAGATTTTCGGGTTATTTAATTATTTATAAAACTTTACACCATTTTTTGAGATTGTCATTTAAATAATGCATTCACCCAAAATTTCCTTATCTATTTAGACTGTTACTTGGATGTTTAAGTGATACCTTTTATGTTAACTTTACCGCCATCTAACGCTTATGACTTATTAAAGTCTGATAAATCGGATTGTTATGACAGATTATTCCTTTTATGTTAACATTATCGTTATTAAGGCCTTTAACTCAGATTATTATTCATTTTGATTATTCATTCTTATGATCGATTTTCAACGTTAACGTTGTTGATATTAAGGCTTTTAACTCGGATTTTTATTTTAGATTATTGATTTTCAACGTTGCAACGATTCTCTTACTCTTTTCCCACACTCACTTTCCTTATTTGATCTTAGGGGTAGATATATCTATATTATGATATTACGAGTGCCCACTGGACTACTCGGTGTAGATGATTTTTAGCCGATGAGTAACCTGATTTTAGGTCGAGTTTTCGGGAGATGGATGACGAAGAGGCAGCCAAAACACTACTCCTCCACTTCCATCTTCCCCTATAAACGGCATGTATTGACGTTTGGGTTCTTGCGTTGCGCACGCCAGAACCTTCACGGCAAGAGATATTGGCGGATGAATCGCACTTACACATCTCAATAGGTATATAGATTTTACTGACTTGCGGTGATGTTTCGGCTGTGGGCAGGAAAAATTTCGACATAGTAAAACGCTTTCTGTCAATTCATATATTTCATAAGACATTGTTTGTATCATAGTTAACCATCATTATTCATAAAATATTTCCCCATACATGCATTCAAGTAGAGCTTACTTGAGATTGCTTGAAACGCAGTATGGAAAAATTGTCGATGATTGAGATTGTCGGCTATAAAACTTGAATTTGCTCACCAAAGTTTGCACACACTTTGCATTTTTTTTCTGTGAAAATGAATTGGTATATATACCTGTTCTGTGACCCTAACCTTGCGTGTTCTTTTTGATGCATTTAAACAAAATTCGTTCTTGATCTTATTTGTTCTATCTAATTCTTATTTTATCAATTTCTATTTTAAATGAATAATTCTTTTTATTTTTCTTTTTAATAGAATATTTCTTATTGAAAATATTCCGTTTTATGCGTTGCTGCTTATCTTTATGAATTATCCATTTGATGGTCAAATTTAATGTTGCCTTGTTATTTTTATGTTAGTTTCATGCTGATATTGATGCGTTTTGTTATTATTTTAATTTTACTTTTATGTTTTTGATTTTATATTTTTATTGCATCTTTCTCATATTTTAAGGTTGTTGAATTGATGTTTATGGGTCTGATTTTAAATCTGCATGTTATATTTGCGTGCTATTTCCAATTCATTCAAACAAAATCCAGTGCTGGCCCAACACTGCAAAGTTATACTTAAAGTAGAAAAACAACATGTAGTCATTAAATGTCACCCGGTGACTCACGACTAACACGAGGTCACTATATCACTAAGATTTCTCTTCGCGCCAAGTAAGTGTAAAACAGTGTCAAGTTAACACTGTTATACATTCACCCTGATTCACTGGACATCATATAAGTTTGCAAAGTTTGGCTTTTTTTTGCCAGTTTTCTTCATTGTTTTATCTATTGAATTTCTCAGCTTCATTTCAATTTCTTTGTCATAATTACAATGTTGTTCTGAATTCTTTATAATCAATATTTTTTCATCACATAGGACTTTCTAACCTCCACTAGCATGTATCCAAGGTATCCTTTGAGACTGTAACCTCATAAGTATTCTTTCAGGTATTTCATTTATTTTCTTCGGCTCCATCTTTAAAATATTATTTGCTCTATAAATAAGATACTGACCCTCTGCGGCCTTTAATATCTATTCATAATCATGTCTCTAATCATACTCATATCATCTTTAATATCTAATCATATCTTTTCGATCATCATCGTATCTCATCTGTAATGTCTCATCGTAATCATATCTCATCTTATATCTTATTTCATAATCATCTCTTCATCTTTAATATCTAATCATAATCATATCCACTCATAATCGTATTCTATCTTTATTATCTGATTTCATTTTTAATCCTATTCATCTTATCTTTAATCCTAATTATATCTCATCTTTAATGTCGGAGTTGAGTTTCATCAGTGACTTTTGGGTGAGTTGAGGCCTCACACTGACTCTCAATCCATGGCGTCTTTTGTCTAGCGCATTTTACCGGTTACACCTTCCTCACCGCCATTCGGATATTCGGTACTCGGTGTGGGATCCGGGTTATTCTACCGAACTCCTCGCTGGGAAAACTAAAAGAACATTCCCTCAGTACTCGGTATGGGATCCGGGTTGTGTACCTCGGAGAATATAAAAGTATGGAAATGCCTAGACGTTCAATCAAGTTCCAAAAACGGTTTACTTGATTCCCCGAATAGTGAAAAGAAAAAGAAGCGATAAATGGGCGCGGAAATTTTTAATCTATCTATCTATTATCCGTCCGCTCTCCCGTCATATTTCCGGCACAATTTGGCCGCCCTGATCTGATCCTTAGTAGGTCCTTTCGAGTATGAACCATTTACCGGTTAATTCACATCTTACCTACCGTTTGGTGTCCTCGATACTCGGTGTGGGATCCGGGTTGTGTATCGAGTCCCGCCCAGCAAAAAAATATTCATTCGATACTCGGTGTGGTATCCGGGTTTTGTATCGAACGGCTCAGCGCTACCAGTCCCTTGGCTGGTGCCGAAGTCCGTAGCTCTCTGGTGCCTCACCACCAGCTAGGGAAAAAATTATCTTTAGGTACCTTTACAAAAACTTTAATTCTCTAATTCGAGTGCACTTTCTCTCACCTTTCGGTCCATCTCTTCACTTTCCCGTCAAAATTTGTGGTAATCGCATCAGCAAACTTCCCAAAAGAGGTGATCAATCTCTCGCCGGTTGCTTGCTGACATGCGCGACTTGGCCTACCATTTCCTTTCTCAGTAGGATTGATCAAGGTTTCCCTCGGGTGAGCGTACTATCATTTGATAGCTCAGGTTATCGTTTTTCCTCGTCCTATCTCAATATAATATCGATAAAACAAAACAATTATACACTAAGAAACTTGGTTGTCGAAATTTTTCCGTCCAATACTTTGTGTCTCTGTGCATGTGTTTTTAATTTTCCCTGATTCGGCTTTCATATATTCAATTTGTTTTTATTTATCGTTATTTGGTTATTTTATTAGCGCCTAGCTACTCTTGAACACTACATATTTACTTTTGATATTTTAACAATATATATTTATTTCAAGCATCATAACAATTTTTAATTCGAAATAACAGTACACTTTTATTTCATATCATGATAACAACTTTAATTCGACTAACAAACAAAACATATTTATTTCGTATTAAAATAACAATTTCCGTTCATGGAAAGTATATAGTTAGTCTCTCCTTTATTTTCCGTTGGCATAAAATGCAGTGCGACTCTTGTGCGCATCCGTGACAATAACTCAGGTGTCCACAAGGTATCACCATTACTCGTGCTTCCTCTGTTTTGCACACATAACATTCTTGTAAGCTTTGGTCTGCTCTTTCATCGTTGCTGTTATCTCTTCCTCAATGTTTTCGACTCTTTTCATTAACGTGTTCCAATCTTTGCCGAATTCGGCTATTTCCAATCTCATTGAAAAAATCTCGTATATTCGTTCAGTTGTCACCACCTGGTCGACATCGATCAATTTTATTAATATACAGAGTTCATCAGAGTACAGGTTTGAAATCGTTGCTATGTCGTCTTTGACTCGTTTAATTAATTTTTGTTTATTAATTAGTTCCTCTAGATTATCGTTTTCGATGTCCAAGATACCCTTCAGTTTTGCTATTATTATGGCTGGTTCCATCTATAAAATACTAATTTAAATATTTATAGTTACTCATTTAAATTTATCTATCAATATTTTGATTAAATAGTTACTCGTTGAAATTTATCCGATTATCGTTTACAATATTAGTTTACCAGTTATTCGTTATAGTTTATCCTATTTTTAAATACTCAGTTAATAATTGTAATTACTCGTTGGAATTTATTCTATGTTTATTTACTCTCTAGGTTTTATTGCTTTCTCTCGTTATTTATCGTTACTCCCCTTACTTACCCCATTTTATTTTATCCCGAAATTTACCCTTTTAATTATGCGTCGTTTACTTGTGCGTCGCGTGAGTGTTATTGGTACCTTAACTGGATATTGTATTATCAGGTATTGGTAAGTGTTTTTGATTGAATGTCTCAGGTAGCATGGGCATTGATTCATATGCAAAATTAATGATAAGATGATTTCATGTCAATTTATTTCTTTGGGTTCTTTGCAAAAACAATCATTTCAAATCCCGGCTGAGTCCCCAAATTTATATAGTGGGTTACTGGGTGTTGGTGTTTGTTTAAATTATGTTGTAGTTACCCAAGTAACGCCATATAAATATTTCTTTGCTGCCACTCGACACCCGTTGCTAAGCAACGTTGGAACTTTGTTAGAGTGGGTAGACCGTCCGCAAAAAGTGAGTACTATTACCTGTACTGTAATTGCCCGAACGATCTCTGGGTTCAACGAGCGGTCGATAGAAGACTTGTGCTCGCTTTGCATATCAGATCAGGTCCGCTTATGTCGTAAATTTTTATCATATTTTATCCTTCAAGTTCACCGAGTTCTTTAAACAATGATCGAGCTAATAACTACCATATATTGAGACAAAACACATATCTACACAATTGATAAAAGCGATACATTCTTAAAGAGTCTGTTGCATTTGGCTTAACAATCGAGTGGCTCGAAGCTTGGCCCGCTCCTTTCGTCCGGGTCGATAACTGCTCGAGATCGGAGTAGTCTTTGGAGTCGTTGCCGTTTCTCGGCCTGTTAGTTGGGCAGGAGCAAAGACGAGAGGGTAGGTAATTGCAGCTCCCTCCTGGCAGGCTGATAATGCCACTTCCAACCCCTTCACCTGAATCTTCAGGCTTTGATTCAGTTATTTTTCATCCGCCTATCCTTTTTGGGCTGCGGTGAGCCTTTGGTAAAGCGATTTTACCTTCCTGGGTTCTACCCATGTGGTTTTGATCTGCTGCGCTTCCAGGGACAACTGAGTGATTTGGCCATGAAGATTTCTATTGATTGCCCTGGCGTTTTCCAGTTCTTTCTGCAGGATTTTTAATGGTTCCATTTCTATAAATAATATTATCAATTTTTCCGTTTATAAATCTCTAGTTATGGGATTAATCACACAATTGGTAATATTAATCAACAAGCAAAAGAAAATAGTGAACAGTAACTAATTATTTATTAACTTTAAAATGTATTTCACAAATGTTGTTGGGCATCCGGGGTCGACTGGGTGAACAGGTGTTCATCAAACACAAATACCGGTCGCTTTGTGTTGCGGACAGGTTTGGAGTTGGGCGGCGGCCGGTGACAGTAGGAATTCGCGATCCTACCGGCCGCGATATCGTCTTCTACATTGGCCAAGTATTGTCTGGCCCTGACCACGTGCAAGTCGACCTGCCGTTGATGGTTTTCGAGGCGGTCGAGGAGATATTGGGCATGCTCCCGGATTTCTTGGGCGGACTCTGGTCATCCCACCGTCTATCAGGTAACAATGGATTACCGCTATTTCCCAACGACTGCCAATTGGTCCGTCGGGGCTCTGGTTGAGGCACCTCGGGGTACCTTTCTCGTCCGAAGCGTCGCCACGCTTGCCTCCACCGGTCGGCAACGTGTGTGGGGACCCGAATAAAAGGTCCTGATCGTTCTAAATAAGATATAATTAAATCCTTTAAATTCTCTGTCTGTTAAATCTCATATTCCTTGCCTTACATCAAATATATCGCCGACCTCTCCTACGTTTTCCTAATTCCTTTGAGTGTTTTATTTAGATAGCACTTTCATTATTTTATATGAGTTGATCACCGTTGAACTTATACAGTCTAATACCTGGCCTACGCATCAAAACTCTCTTATAGAAATGCTCAAAAATAAATCACCTCAGAGTACAAGGTGACCGATTATAATATTGGTTTTTTCAATCTCATGTAATCGACAATTTTCTCAACATCAGTATCTAAGTTGGCCTCAAAAGCGTCGCCAAACTCCTGCAAATTCAATCGCTCACGAATCCAGGTTACTACTATAATCGAAATAAAGGTCTATATTAGAGTCAGAAGGTTCGTACCTTCAAATTTAATTATTGACGAATCTGAATTCTTTCTATAATTAATAGAGATAAAACAAACCCAAAAAAACATAAAGTCTCTATAAAAATCTGGAAATTCATGTATTGAATCTAAATTCCTATTATAATTGTTAGAAATAGAATAATCTAGGGAAACCAGAAAATATAGGTCTCAGAATTTAATGGTTAACTTTCTTATTATAATTATTAGGACTAAAATTAAAAAAAAATGGAAACCAAGAAAATCCGTATCCTACAATTTAACAGTTGAAATTCTTATAATAATTAGTAAAACTAAAATTTAAAATAAAACCTCAGGAAATTCATATCCTAAAATTTAATAGTTGAAATTCTTATAGTGATTACTAAAACCAAAATCAAAATAGGACTATACAAGAATTTATTGAAATCGAAACTCGTAAAATTATAAAATGTCAGAGTTCCCATAATAAAAATTTTTACCCCAAATCTGGTGATCCGGATCCGGAGCTACGTCCTTGCGTGGCGCCCTGATCGAAGTAATCTTGTTGTTGGAGTTCTGTTGTCGGTGCATTTCAAAAAAAAAACTTATGCAAATTACTGATCGATTGTGATTGTCAGAACTTATTATAGGATCAGGTTATCATTGGTGTGTAAGTAGGTGGGTGATATCACTTTTTACCGCTAACTCTCGATGTCGTACTGGTGTGTGTGTGAAATTGACTGATTGATTTTCTTCCCCGAAATGTCATGGTCTGCTCGATACGTGATAAGTCGGCATGCACTAGTTGTAGTAGACTATTTGGATGTCTGACTTGTGTATTGATATTTAATATTGATTGTACCTTTCAGTTTTGTTATGGATTCGCTATTCTAGACAGTAAGGTTTTGTTCGCCTTCAATTAATTGGATTTATGTTTTACTTTTCAGGAAGTCGTTGTTAGATGAACAGGTTTAACGGGGAATATGGCTGGGGAATCAATTATTCTGCTATTAGCGACCTTAGGCTTACTCTACCAACTCGGCCATCAGCTTCAACTGGATGGAGCCGCTGCCTCCGGATAGAAATTATTCAGTGGTTTTCCCAATCTGACTTATGGATTATTTATTCTTATCGGTTGTGATCTTTAGAATATTTGTGATTATCTGATTGTACGTAAATCAATTGGAAGATTTCTCTTTTCTATTTATAATGATTTAAATTATTGGAGTTTTCTTTCTATTTATAAGTCGCATTTCTTATGTCGTCAATGCTCAATTTTATTCGGAGGTCTTATTTGGTAATTCGTAGCTTTGGTAGGTTGATTTTAATTTTTTTCCAAAAATAAAAAAAATTGACTTTATATTTCCCTGGTTTGGTTCTTATTGGGATTAATATATTCGCTTTGGTGGTTACGGTAATTACGCTATTCTATTTTATCCTCAGGTGATCGAGCCTCGTTATAGTAGTACAAATCTCAGTTAATCTATCTATACTTGGGTAACAGTATGGGTCCTTGATAAGATATTTGGGGTTCACTCAATGGTTTTAATTATCTAAGCTATTTGAAGACTAAAATCATAATCAATTTTGGATGCTTACTCTACTGGTTTACTTACAAAATAACAATTATGTGTTCACGATTTAGTTTAAGTTCATAATGACTACTTAGCTCCATGGTTTATTTAAATGGGTAACCCTAATTATTATAGGTTCATGGTAGCCGTTCCATATTTATAACTATTTTAACATCGCCTCTATGGCTTGAAAATTTACAATCATATTAAGTACCTAGTGATAGTCTGAATCTATTATTTATTTAACTTTTATAACAACGATTTCATTTTATATTCCCGTCACCTTTCCCTTGGTTGACCTTAGGCGCATTGTGTTCATATTATAGTTAATGAGTGCCCACTGGACTACTCGTGTGGTGATTTTGAGCCGTGTGTAAATAAAGTTTAGGTCGAGTTTAAAGAAGTCGAGAGACGAGGAGATAGCCAAAAGACTACTTCCTTATCCCTCCCTTCTTCTATACGGAATAATATTGACGTTCCAGCTCCTGCGTTCCGCACGCCGGACTTTCACGGACACGAATCATAGGCGATATTCCACGCACTAACACGAATTCGAATAATATGTCGATTTT
Source organism: Schmidtea mediterranea (assembly GCA_022537955.1). Taxonomy (NCBI): domain Eukaryota; kingdom Metazoa; phylum Platyhelminthes; order Tricladida; family Dugesiidae; genus Schmidtea; species Schmidtea mediterranea. Next base: position 286,203,566 of record CM039679.1, read on the forward strand.
ACTAACTTGTGATGTGTCTTTGGCTGTGGGCCGGAAAAATTTCGACAAAAAAAACAATTTATGCATTATAAATAATTTATTAAAATAATAAATAATTTACCGATCCAGCATACATAAAATATCATAAAAACATCACTCTCCACACGTCGACACCCAAGCAGAGCTCTATCGAGGTTGCGAGGATGCGACGTGGAGAGAGCTTTCAAATAAAACTCTCACTTACATAGATTTTCAAAAACTGGTTTAACGATTTTCAAAAACGATTAAAATTATGTGAAAATGAATCGGTATATATACCTATTTTTTGGCCCTAACCTTGCGTGTTCATTTTGATTTAGTAAAACAAAATTCGACCTTGGAATTTTCTAGTGTATTCTAATCTTAATTTTTATTATTTTGCAATTTTATTTGATAATTTTTCTTTTGAAACTTTTATTGAATTATTTCTAATTCAAATTCTTTGATTTATATTTCATTTTCATTAAATTTCACATTTTGTTAAATTATCAAATTTCGGTCAAATTTGTTAGGTTTTCGTGTTATGTTTATATTTATATCGTGCGGATCTTGTTGCTTTTTTGTTATTATTTTAATTTATTTTTATGTTTATTATTTTATATGTAATTGTCTTCTTTCTCATATTTTGATAGGGTTAATTGGTGTTTTAATAGGTTTGAATTTAAATCTGCATGTTGTGTTTGCGTGTGTGTTACCGATTCATTTAAACATTTACAAGGCCGTTTGTGTTCTGGCCCAACATATGTTAATAATTAATGATGGAGATTCTGTATTGTCATATAATTAAGACTACATAAGTTTGATTATGTCTATTATAACATTAATATCTTTATCTTTCTTTGATGTTTTCTTTGATATTTCTTTTAGTTTCTCAACAATGTTAGTATTCTTTAATTTTGGAAGTCTTTTCTTTTTCGAAACTGTAGTCATCATTCTACCAATAACTTCTATTGTAACTTCTTCGTTATTTTCTTCATTTTAAGCCGATTTTGAAATTGTTTCATTAGTTATCCATTCGTCTAAAGTTATCTCTAAATCCTTACTTACTGAAACTGTTACCACATTATTTTAGTATGAATTTATTTCATAATCCATAAAACAAACTTCATTCTGCATGTGCATCCCATAAAATATAATATAAACTAATCATATATTCCTAATTCTTCATGACACTTTCCCTGGCTATTTATTTTTATATTTTTTCACTTTTGTACAAGATCGTATCCTTTTTTCATTAGCAATTATCCTAGATTTATCTTTGTCATTCGTCTTTAAAATAATTTCTAATGGTTTGTGCAATCTCTCATTTTTTCGAATATATTCGCTATAAAATTTTAGCAGCTCTTTTATATTGATTTCGAGTTCAAACAGATGATTTTCTTGTTGCTTCTTTGATAAAAGTGGTATTGCCTTTCTCAGATTCTCAAGATTTATCTTTTCTACTTGAATTTAATATTTTCAATGCATCGCTAACATCTACCAAATAATTTTTTAAATAGTCTTCAATTCCTGATATCTTGATTATAAACATAATAACTATTATTCTCAAAATAAGTACTTCAATCATTTTGGTTAAATTACAAATGATTATTATTTTGACTGTTCGATCTACCTCTTGGGCTATTAAATCTATCAGATAAAGAAGAGTATGTTTTCACTAAAAGAACAAAAGGAAGGGGTATCATAAATTGCTGTTTTGGGGGTGACGTTCTTAATGGATGCTCATTAACTGATTACGACTTGGACTAGACCTTATGATATTCTTAATATAATTTAAATATTCATAATTAATACATTCAAAAACATTCAACACAAGTATTCACAGCATTGTTGGGCTAGCACTACGTTTTGTTTAAATGTGTTGGAAACAGCACGCAAACACAACATGCAGATTTAAAATCAGACCCATAAACACCAAATAACCACCTTAAAATGCGAGAAAGACATAATTAAAAATATTAAATCGAAAACCATAAAAGTAAATTAAAATAATAACAAATGCATCAAGATCCACATGAAATGACATAAAAATATCAAAGTAACATAAAATTTGACCGAAAATTGACAATTTACGTAAAAAAACAAAGAATTAATGAAAAAGCTGAATTAAAATAAAATAATTCTAGTTAGAAATAATTTAAATAAAAATCTAAAGAATAAATTGTCAAATAAAATCGAGAAAATAATAAAAATTAGAATTAAATTAGACAAATAATATCAAGGTCAAATTTTGTTTTATCGCATCAAATCTAACACGCAAGGTTAGGGTCACAGAATAGGTATAAATACAAACTCATTTTCGCATAATTTTAACCAAGTAAAATTTCTGAAACTTCTAGAACTGAAACTCTAAGACGATCTATTATTAGAAGTGAGCATGAAATATTTACGTATGTAGTACGGAGAATGAACCTATGTGAAAAGTCACAATGAAAAATTATATGTTGCGAAATTTTGAAATTAATTTTTGTCGAAATTTTTCCTGTCCACAGCCACACAAATCACAAGGAAGTAAAATCAATACACCCTTACCGAGCTGTGTAAGTGCGGTTCATCCTCCAATAGCTCGTGCCCATGAGAGACCTCGCCGTGAGTAACGTCGGGCTCGAATGATAAATTCATTGCGCTTATAGGGGTAACGGGGAGATCGGGGATCAGTCTTTTCTCTGACTCCCTTTCCACTCACACTTGAAAAATCGACCTAAACTTATCGTACTCGTCGGCTAAAATCATCACACGGAGTAGTCCAGTGGGCACTCTTAAAATCTAACATAAACACATGAAACACTTTAGGGTCAATTTTGTGGTTAAAGGGAAGGGGGCTTGCGGAAATCGATGTAATGATCGTCGTAAAATAAACTATTAACAGCAGTAATTATCTTGCCAATGCAGGGTTCAAATCAATACCGTAAATAATGAGAACAATAACCCAAAGCCAATTGTTAAATCTGCCCAAAAGTAATCCCATGTCAGTTTAAAACTATTTCATAATTTAGTTGGGGTAAAATTATTAAAAGTGATACCCATCAGCGGAGAATTAAATAATACGGTAATGATACGTTACAGCATAGCGAAAAAATGAAATGTAAATCCTATAATGAAAATAAAAGTTTAGTGATCAAAATCACCATTAATATCCCAATAACTAGTAACCCCCTAAATATTGATTAATTAAAATCCACTCACCGATAACGCATAACGGGAGATCCATAGAGGTAGGATTAAACACATGGTCCGTTTAGGAGTACAAATATACCAGAGAGTAAGCTCACCCAATACTGATAATCATCCAACCCCCACACAATCGGCCGAAAGGTATACTAATACAATAAATAAAAATGTATACAACAAATTAGCAAATAGAAAACCCAATTCATGCAATGTATGTATTCATAAAATTCCTTGGATATACGCCAGCCGAGGTATAGATAATCATGATTTGGAATCAAATAGTAATGTACTAATTTTACTGCCACGTTTCGACACAAACACGAGAGGTTTATCGTATCACGAGTCGTTCGTCCAATCTACATTGCATCCGTCAGAGGGATAAAAGGGCTCTGATAAAAGCAAAAATATGATATAAATAAACGTACAAAAGAAAACTGAATTAAGAGGAAGTTCAACTGTTAAATTATTAGAATATACAGAAATAAATCTTACCTATAAATACGACGAACCAGAAATGATCCGTGCCTCAGACCTTTGACGATAGGCGAAGCTGAACTTATGGACGCCAGTGATCGAACCAAGCAACCGCGAATATATAAAATCCGAGGAATACAGCACAACAAAATGACCCAGGATAATGAGAATTGAGAAGCAGTCAACTCATCTAATTCAAATTAAGGAAACAAAATTCGACTGCACATCAACCCACATGGATAGAGACAGAAAATTTCTCTACTACTGCAGTCATGTCAACAACAGTGCCACGAAAAATTTCTGCCATCAATAATCAATGGAAGAAAAATTCAGCGCCGGCCAATCAGCAAATGCCAACGCGACTAAGAACTCTCACCCGTTAGCATGGGAGGAAAATCGATCGGTCATATATATGCGTGGCCGATTTACAACGAGCATCATTATTTCGTCGACCTATCTACAAAAATGCAGAAGCCAACACAAGAGAGCCGAGACAAATGCGAACAGAACAAGCTAGAGAAAATCCGTTCAATTCCTAGGAAGGATATGTCATCGCAAAGGCAATCACAAGTCCACCAGACAGGGTCGACACTTCCCGGATATGCGTTCATGAAGAATTTCGAGTAGAAAACCCTTCGGCAGGTAAGGCCGTCCATTCATATAATAACTCAGAATTTTCTTTTTAATATAGTTTTCAATTTAGCTTATGTTTAATTATCTATATTAAATTTTGTTGTTGTTTATAATATAAATTTCTTCAAAAATAGTTAGTTAACCTCACCATTAGTTATAAACACTACATTCTTGCATTTAATATACTTTTAAATTTGGAAACAGTCATACCACAATCATTTACCGACACTAACTTTTGTAATATATTTTCCAAAAATTGGGAGAAATGATGTAACCTCATAATTACATCTTCGTAATCAAAATATTTTCAACTTCCGGGCTAGTTATTTGATTGTATCATAAATTGTCAACGTTATATTTTTGTAGTTACTATATTTTTAAAAGAGGGAAATTAGTTTTTTTTTGAAATCACAATTAGCTACCAACTTGACAAAAACTCGTTTTTCAGAGAAAATAAATCATATAATTTTAGAGTAATGCGTCAAGATTATTTTAATTTGGTACGTACTGACGTTGTTTTGAAACGATTTACGCTAAAAATGATTGTTTTGTTCTTCTAAACGTTAAGACGAGCGAAACAGCCCTGAGATTCCTTTTTGGACAACGTCCGTATTATAAACCGATGAATGGTTTTCAGAATAATAGATATAGTAAGATGCATCAATAACCGTCGGTCAAGTTATTGTTGGGTTTTGGATTATTTCAAGTCGGTTCTCTCTGACTCCTGGTGTTCTTTAAATCAAAACAATGAACGACCCCAACGTATATTGAAATAACAGGTTCACAATTTATTATCACGCTACAATGACCAATCAAAGTTTATACGATTCTCTGCTCGGCGTTGATGCTTTGCAAACAAACAATATTCACCTTTTGATCCTTTAGTTCTGTTGACTCTCGTTTTCCTCGGGTTTCTGTTTGGTTTGATCCCTTTTCGCCTTTCCGTATTCTTAATTCTATTTCTTCTTTTCCCTACTTCCCTAATTCGTTTATCACTTTTCCTACAGTCTGATTCTTCGAACCCTAGCTGAGGCAGAATGCCGATTTTCTCTGATTTTCCCTTTGCTTATATACTCCTCGAAATCAGGATGACAAATGGTTATTGCCGAGCCAATCTTTCGTTTGACATTTTCTCCTACGTGTTTGCTTCGGCTGTCATCCATAATGGTCCAACGAATCCAGATAATTAATGGCCCTACCGGTCTTCCTACGCGCGCTATCTTCTCCTTACTCTTTTCCCATTAATCATTGTGTCAAGCTAATGGGCCCAAATCTTCCTTTTGTTTGCCTTTCTTCTTGTTTACCCAGCTCGGGTTTCCTTCATCTCTCGGTTCTCCATTGGCTCGGGTTTCCCATTAGCTCGGGTTTTCCATTAGCCAATTAATTAATTAATTAACGTTTTCTGTTTTCATACATTTGAATGTTTTTCACCCCTTTTCTAACCCTTTTCTGATAAATCCCTAACCGTCATCTTGTTGACCATTAGCTAATCTATAACTGTCCCATTTTTCCCATTCGATTTCGATGATTTTTCCATTTATTGATTTTTCTCGGATTTCCGGATTCTCGCCTTTCGTAATTGCTTTTTGCATTTTCTAATACTGTTTCCATCGCACTTTCCTTTACTATAAATTCTGTGCACGATCCCGCTTTTATTTGCCTTTTTTCTTCGCTTACTTTCCATTTGAATTATTATCCTAAATTTTATTTAAATTTTTAATTTTAATTTACAGACCTCAACATTATGTACGCCATAATACAGGGAACGAATATTTAATTTTTTGGGAAATTAATGCAAGTTAGAACAAGTAAGTCTATTCAGTCGCAACAAGGAAGTTGGGAACAGATTCCACGAACTGTTTGAGTTAGAAGTAAGTTAAAGATAGAGGCTAGTACGCAAAGAGATAAATGGAAAATGAGTAATTAAACAACATCATTAAACATGTAATTAAAGGAACCCGAAGTGCGAACGATGAACATTAATCTAATGAATGCGATGTAAAGTAAAAAGATTCATTATTATCAATAATAGTTAGCTCCAGCAGGCAATGGAGTGATGACGATCGTACAACGCTGACGATCCCAAGCGGGTTTGCCGGGAGATACCACCAGGGTCTCTGGGATCGTGGGTACTCCATATCGACGTATGGTACCCCCCGAATGGCCTAACCGAAGCTGTCGGGATGGAGATACGGAACTGCTAAGTATCCTGATCAAGAGAGAGCCATGGAAGAACCCGGCTAGGGAAATCCGTCAAGCGGCGGAAGGAGTGCTCCACAAGTTCGAGAAACTAGAACGTCAATACCGGTATTTGGCCAACCAGCAACGGGAACGATTGGCACGGATCAACAGAGATATCGCCAGCGGGCGCATCCCGAGTTCGGATGGCTACCTGCCAAGTTACGGGGTAGCCTATAACCCAGATGATCCAGCACTTTTGTAGCTCGATGCGCCAGTCCATCTGGTTGTCCCAAAGCAATTACTGCAGCCAGATATAAGGGACATACTGGAAGACAGAGGGACGTAAGAACACGCCTATTCTCGAAGGCGTCTGTCTCGAAAACAAACTGTGAATAGACCAATGTTTTTAAATGAAATAAATGTTTTCCTCAATTGTTGATTTAATTTAATTGCACAGAATGCAGTTTAAATTAGAAAGTTTACTATAATATTAATTTGCGAAGGGGTAATAAGTTGTAGTATTTAGATAAGATATAATGAGTAGCATTCATTCAACCAAAAACCACTAAATGATCTGAATTTTGTATTTCACATTATATTTTAATATTACTAATATATTGCAGCTATGGATGCCATCCAGGAAATTGGATCGGAATTAAAGAAGCTCCGCCGAGAGAACAGTAATTTGCACCAACAGTGCATCCAACTTAGCTGCGAACTCCAGCGGATCAAGGCCACTTGAAAAGAGCCGTCCCGAGTAAAGCGGCTGTATCCTAAGATAGATGCAGCTCAGAAAGGCGGGCAAGAGAAGAAGGCCTAAAATCAGGCTTAAAAGATACAAATTCGAGGATTGGAGGTTGCTGTGGTGACAAACCAGGAAGGAAGGGCAGTTACCTACCCTCTGGTATTTGCCCCGACACAAATCGCCTACCAGAGCCAGACAGATCCAGCGAAACCCCAAAGCCAATCTAAGCCGCGCCCGAGACCGGGAAGAGCCGAACGGCAACGCCGGAAGCTGCAAAAACTGCACGAGGATTAAATTACCTGTTAAGTATTGGATTTTGTCGAGATAAAAATGTATCGTGTTAAAAATTAAAGTATCCCTTTCTAATTTGATTGTTTTTACAAGTCAAACGTTTTGTGAATGACAATAATCCATGCGAGAAGTGAATTACAATTAGCGTAAGTAAGGCATGAAAAGTAATGGACCTAAATAAGCAAGACGAGCACATACCTTCCATCGGTAGCTCGCTGAAGCAACTGTAGACCGGGTCTTAGCAGTTTTGGAAACAAAGCTCACCTTTGACGGTCGCAGAACCATTGGTTACAGTACCAACGTTGCGTAGCGACGGGTAACCAGTGGCAGGCACATATTATTGTACAAGTGGGGTCAAAGTCATAGATCGCACTAACCTCACAGCATTATACTCATCAATTTTCGGATCCAATGATTTAATCAAATCAAATTTATTTATTCATACAAATGACATATTATTCCCACCAATATTGATCATAATACTCATACTATTAATGTTATTTAACTCGCCTCAGATTTACAAATTAGTGGAATTGCGTTCTCACATTCGAATTGGTTTGAAGTTTCTTTTATTCTGATTAATAAAAACGGCATTAAACACCTACCATCGATAAATAACCCAAAATAAATGTTTTATGAATTTTTAATATATTTATTAAAAAAGTCAAAATTGAAAAGTAATTGATTTAAATTAAATAATTGATTTGAAAATTAATAAAATTTGTTTATTAAATTTATAAAATATAAAAGTTTTTGACTATCTTACCCGATGATGGCAGTGAACCGCCAAAATATATCGTAAACTTGTATTTGAGTAGAGATTTCTTACAACAATAATAGTATAATAAAAATAAATTACAGCAAATAAATGAAAAATAAATCGCTAAGTTTTATTTTAACTATAAAGCAGACTAGCAATACCTATTTATGATATTTTGTATGAATTTTTAAATATTCTTCCACATCATCTTTGCTTCCGAGAAATATTGGGCTGCGTTGATGAATTTCCGTTGGCTGAATATCAAGTATACGTTCTTTACCAGAATGCGCTACGCCACCAGCTTGTTCTATTATGAAGGCTATTGGGTTGCACTCGTAAAGAAGTCTTAACTGCAAACAAAGATTTATAATTACCAATAATATTTTTTTAAAAAATACTCCAAAGTCCGGAATTAAAATTTTAAAAATATGTTTGTTTCAAAGAAAATAAGGCAAATTTATTAAAAAACATTTTCACAAGTTTTTATCAAAACACAAAATTACAATTTTCTAGGTTAAAATTTTTTTTATGAAATTGATAAAAATTTGATTTTTATATTTCTCTAGGATTGATATTTTATTAGACAAAAAATGGAATCAGGTTTTTGTACAAAATTTTACAGTCTTTGAAATTTAAAAAGTTAGTTGGTGAAAGAAAATTGTTATATGATTTCAATAGGATAACTTTTCAACATTGAAAGATTTGGAATTAAGCATGGATGATGTACGAAGTCTAAATGAAGATGATTTGAATGGTATAATAATTTTAAAATGTACCATAAAGCATGGTCTGAGTTTGAATAATGTGATTGGATTAGAAGTTTATAATTTTCATATCATATGTTGATTTTTAATTTTATGGGACCTAAATGGCTTTATTTTAAAATATTTCATATTAGATAATCATAACTTACTTAATTGTATTTTTTTAAAATTTTTTTGACTACATTCCTTGTTTATTCAAATTTAGTACATTATTAAAGCCTTATAATATATTTTATTTATCGAAACATTTAATTATAATTTCAATTATAATTTTAAAAATATTATTCTAATTATCTTTTCATTTGAAAACTAATTTATTTCAAGCCAATTCTTGACTTTATAGACTTTACTTGATTCATTTTTAAAAATTTCATATTATGTCATCTTACTTTGCTTTGTTGTCTATTCAAATTTTAAACTTAGTCCTATCACATTATTCAAACTCAAGCCATTGTTTATTGTACATTTTAAAATTATTTACCATTCAAAACATTTTATTGATTAATTAGACTTCGTTCATTATCTCAGATTTATTCAAAATCTTTCTATGTTGAAAACTTTTACATTGAAATCCTATTACAAAATTTTACAGTGTTTTTAATAAATACCAAAAATTACTATTAAATAAATTAATTCATTTAGATATTATAAGGCATGATTAATTCTAAAACTTATTTAGGTTGTCATTTTAGATTTTACAATTGGTGCCTAAATCTTTTGCAATAAAGAAAACAGTTTCCTAGCCTACAATCGATATCATTAAAAACAGAATACATAGGGCATCGGGTCTGTTGTGGTTAATGTATCTATTTCCAAATTTTAGTGACCAACGTTTTACATTCAAAATAATTACACGCATTTTTTATTGAAACTGAATTTCTGTACAAAAAGACTAGATTCAGATTTTCCCTTTAGAAAAACATCGAATTTCAATCGACCGCAAAAGTCCGAGACCAAAATTTTTTTGAGTAAAATACTGAGACTAGTTTTAGTCTATTGAAACACCAAAACCATTTTTGCATGCACAAATTATTGATTCTCATTTGTCCACAAAATTATTATAAACACTTTCATACAATCAAAAATCCCATAAACTTCTGTGTTTTATCGATAATTTATTTTCAGATATTTTAATTGAAGATTTATTTTTTGAAAAATTCATTTTTAGGGTTTTTTCATCGAAAATTAAAAAAAACTACACAAACAAATAAAATAATTTTATAAACTTCGACTAGATTTAGGATTATAAGCTTGGAACTTCTTTTTCATGTTCACCTATTAATAGTTTTGTGGAATAAATATTTAAAACTCATAGGAGTAGGTGGATAGTGACTAACAGCCGCAACCCGAAGCGGCAGATAACATCGTTTTTAGGATTAATTATGCATAGTTAGAAATGAACTGTGGCAGTGGACCGCAGGATTTTTAAAACAGTTCCATGACAAAGCAGGACAGTGAAAAAATTAATTTTGCTTAAAAGATTTATTCGCCATTCGGCGTAAAAGCTCAATTTATCTTTCTGGTTGATATATTCTTGCGCAACTATTGATACTTGATTAGCAAGGTTCTCGTACTTTTTTTTAGTGGGCTAATAAAATTCGCTGGTAAGCTATGTCTCTTCTTTTTCCGTCTAATAGGTTCCAAATACTTGAATGACTGCAATGGAACAATGAGTTTAAGGCATTGTTGAAGCCTATACAACAATTCATAGTTTTATTTGTTTATTTTACAATTAGGAAATTCCGTAAATCTAGTTTATTTTTATTTTATTATTTATTTTGCAAAAAAATGTAATTTAAATACGGAACATTTGTTTTTGTTCTATTTTATCCGATTACCAAAAAAACATGAATAAATGTTCTCTATGAAAAACAATAAGATTTCCAACTATCAATAAAAACAATAAAGTTTCACAATATAGACAGGGAATATTTTTGGCTCTTGAATAAAAAACACATGTAAATATTTTAAAATATGGTCTTAGTATTGTCTATGTGTAAATATAGTCTTTGGAATTTTTATGTTGAATCGAATTTTATGATCTCGATAAAAAATATTTATATATATTAAATTAAAGCAAAATAAAGTACTTAAATAAGAAATGATAAGGTAGATGACATTGTTGTCAGTATCTAGCAGTGGTTCTTAACCGGTGTTCCGCGGAACACTAGTGTTCCTTAGAATTAGTTGAAGTGTTCCGCCAAATTTAGTTTCATTTTTACATTGTTTTAAAATTTCAATTTTACGGGTACTTTTACAAAAAATTCTGTCAGTGTGGGGGGCCTCTTCCTTCTCCTTCGTTTTTCAGTACTCAGTTAAAAAGACCCCAAGTGTTCCGCCAAACATTTTGAGATAAAAAAATGCTCCTTCATTACCAAAAGATTAAGAACCACTGATCTAGCAGTATAAAGGTAATAGTACCTGTTCTGTGTATGTTTTAAGCTTAACTACTTACAGAAATTCATCTTTAAGTAATTTAGTATTGTGGTAATTGTCAATTGAATAAAGATTATTTTATCTGTCAAAATTATTCTAACATATATCAACTTTATTTAATTAATTTAAAAAGTAAAATCAATAAAGATCGGAAATTTATTCTAAGTAGTAAGGAAATCATATATCTAATTTTAAGTTTTGCAAAAATTGATTAAATAATTTAAAATGTTTTTCTAATTCTCATTATCGTTAAATCTTTCATATTCAAATGTGAATCACTAATTAATCAAATATACACACTAACCAACTAATCACTAATTAATTTACCATTCACTAAATTTCTTGCAAAATAAATATGTAAATTAAATTAATCTGGAATGAAAATAAATTTATTTCTTCAGTGTAATTATAAAAAACCTTTGTCAGTAAATTTAATTAATTTGGTACATGTAATAACAATCGATTACATTATTATTTAAATTTTCATTTTATCATCTTGTAAACTCTGGCTTTACCAATTCTTATTTAATTTAAGAACTTCACTTTAATTTAATATTTACACGTTACTCATCGAGACCATAAAATGTTATGCAATCTTAAAAAAATCTAGAAATTTACCAATAAAAAATACTGAGACCAAATTTAAAAATATCTACGCTTGTTTTTTAACGAGAGCCTAAATAGCCCTATCACTCATTGACACTATTTTTCTGTTGTTAGCAGGGGCTCACCACAATGGTGACCTACTCAAAGGCTTAAATGAAAATGACGTTGCGGTATGAAAATTTATGAAAGAAATCCGTATAGTTTTCACGATGCCAGAGCTCACTATTTGAAAGTTTATATTTTGATGATTTTCAGTTAAATACAAGTGTTAGAAGTTGCTAAAATATCTTCTAAATTATCCTGATAAACATTTGCATTTAAAGAACTCATATTCCAAAAATTTATTTATAATTCAATATTGTTTAATATTTAAACAAAACTTTTAAGCATTGCACCAAATAATTTCAAAACAATCTATCAGAGAAATTCAATATTTACAATTTTAATAAAAGTTGATTATGTACAAGTTTTTTGAAATTGCTTACTAAATTTAATATCTCCTAAATATTTTATTAAATATTAAAAAATATTTATTTCAAATTTACTTTAAATTATTTAATAAATCGCTTGAATTCAATAGAATTTCATTTTTAAAATTTTAATCAGTTAATTTGAAATTTCATTGTTAAATTCAAAAAAATTATTAATTATAATTTTAAACATTTTACCAATACAAAACTGATTTTATTTTTAAAATTATTTATTCATTTTAAATTACTCTGACAAATCATCCGAAATATTCGATTCTCTGCTGAAAACACCACAACAAGTATTATATAGACCAATGCTTCTCATGTGGGGCCCTAGAGCCCCAGTTGGGGCAATTTCGAAATTAATGGATTTTTAAAATTTGATAAATCATAAGTTTTCTCAAATAAAAACGTCGTATTTTAGGTATATTATAATAGAAACAATTTCTTAACACTGAAGATATAGATCTAACCAAGATCTATGTATTGTACTTACATCTTCTCAATACAATCTTTATCTTATAATTTTGATTTAAAAGTTGTTATCTTTTCATTGTTTTTGTTTAATTTAATGATATCAAATATAGTAAATCAAGATATTAACATATAAGCAAAATTGAAATTTTTAAGTAGGGGCTTGTAAATTAATTTGTTAATTAATTAATTCAAAAACTGTGCCAATTTGACTTTTAAACTCTATTGTTGGGGACATAGAGCATAACACAGATGAAAAGCACTTATATATTGTTGGTTAGGAAATAACCATCACATATCCAAATTGTTCATGTTTTTTTAATAATTCATGATATTTATTTACTATATAACTTCCAACGGCTCAATCAGCTAGAAATTGTAACTCCTGGAATCAGATACAAAAAAGTTTAAAACCGAAGCATCAAAGACTTTAAATTTAGATATAGTCCAGAATTAGATATGGAATGAGTTATCAAAACGTTATCAGTTATCTTGCACAAAAAGATTTGATTAGTCCCATTTAAGCTGGGAAAAAATCAATTCAATCACTTTTTGCAAAACTTTGAAATTTTTAGAAATTATCTGATACTTTATTAATTATATTTAATTTGTTGACCTAATATTGGTCTAATTATATATATATTTATTAAATAATATTGTATTTAAAGAAGCTCAACAAAATTGTGTTTATAGCAATATAATAAACCAATATAAATCAATATTTTACTGGTATGAACATCAATTGACAAAACTAATTTTGCTTTTGCCTTTTAATCGCTTTATTTTGATTATCAGCCTTTTGATTGGATCTTGATTTAAAATGAAAATTAATAAAACTTCAGTGCATTATTTTAAATTAATTTATTTTTAATGACATCCAGTGCTGCCTAAATAAAATTTCTACTAAAATTTTCTTTTTAACAAGTTCTTAATTTCCCCGTTTTTGTAAAATCACCATGGCTTGTCAAATACAACCATCACGAAATCCAGAGACTTATTAATTGCTTATTAGTTATTAATTTCAATATGGGTTCACTGACCTCCATTTCAGGTTTTAATAGCATGATATATAGGAAACCTCTAATAATGGTTGTGAAGTAGAAGCCTAAATTTAGAGAAATGAAAGTAACAAGGTCTTTTCTTAGAATAAGAGTAGATTTATTTACATACTTAAAATTGAACACGAATATTCATTTGTTAGATAGGCCACTGTCAAATTCCAATGAAAAATTGATTGGTACACACACACACACTAACTGTATTTTCCACATTTTCATAGCAGTGATTCACAAATGGCATTCAATAATAAATGCACATGTGGCAGTAGACAACTGGTCACGTTTACCATACAATTAGCGTTCACGCTGGCCAATAATATACAAATGCAACTAAAATTTCAAAACAAAGATTATTTGTAGCATTTTTCATGACCAAATTAATAGTCTGAGTTATTGCTTGGTTGCAAATTAAATCATTTTTTGCCAAGATATTTATTATTAACCCATGCCGTACCAAACCGGTCAAAATGCGACGTTCTAAAATGGCGGGTTAATTTAGTATTTTAATAACATATATTACTTTTAAAATTTTACAGAATTCTATCATAAAATAATAATTTTCTAAATATTTAATATCTATCTATCAATGCATTTCATAATGTAATGAATTATAAAAATAATATTAATAAATAAATCGATTCCTAAATTTTCAAATAAAATCATAAGAATAATAGAAAAAATAAAGAAAAGCAAGGTTATCGAAAGTTAAAGAAAGAAAAAAAACAATTATAAAATATTTAATAATTAAATTATATATGAAATCAGTGAAATGTCAAATTTTCTTTTACCTTTCCTTTAGGACTTTCACTTGAAGCTGGATATAAAAATATCCCACCATATACAAGAGTTCTGTGAATATCAGACACCATGGAACCGATATAGCGAGCCCCGTATGGTTTGCCATTCTATAAATACAATGAGTTGAGCCCTGTATAATCAGCATATACTTCTGGAAATTTTTTAGAATGGATATATTCCGTAACAGCTTTGTCCCAATATTTAGAATACCCTTCATTGATCGAATAAATTTTACCTCGGGGCTTTATTTTCATATTTGCTTCCATCAATATAAATTCACCAAGTCCCTGAAAATCGGTTTAAATTTAGTGACAAAAACAAACTTTATGTTAAGAAACTATAAAAAATATTTATTGAAATTTGATTAAATGAATAACAGATTTCTTAGCAGAAAATAAATTCAAACATTTTCCATACGAGTGAAGAAGAAATTATAGTTGATCAATAGTGAAGGTAAAAGATTTCAGTGAAAGCAAAATAAAAGCATTAATTTTTTAAGCGAAAATATAACTAATTATCTATGAAATCTCTTTTCCTTTTAATATAATTTTATTTAGTTTTATTATGAAAAAATATCAAAAATTAAAATGCTATGCAATGAAATATAAAATAACGGCCATGCATAAATGATATTACACAATTTCAGTCCATTTTTAATACATTCCTGATCACACGTCATTACAAATAGCAATATTTTTATCAATAATTTAGTATTAACTTGATGATAAAATGGAAAAAGGTAACATCATAAATCAAAACTCAGTCAATTAAATCGATTTATTAATAAACTAAAACTGATTTAAGGTAAATAAAAGTTTAACATAGGTCTATCTAACAAATCTAGATCATTTTGTCCTTTATTAAGAAATGATTTATATATTGTTGATAAAAAACTAGTCTTAAACTAAAAATTTAATTGTTATAATTTAAAATTTAATTTTAATGAATATTGGCTGGCCGTGACTATGACAATCCCCTGATCTTAGCAATTTGATAAGGAAGCTATTTGTCAAAGAAATGAATATGCTGTAAAAACTACAATAATCTCTATTAATTTCCCCCAACCGTTTTTTAAACAAAAGATGAATTTTAGATTATATTCAAAAATAAATCTAACAATTAATAAAGTTTTTAATTTATTTTACATCTCAGATTTTTCGATAAAATAAATATATTTTATTGACTAAAAATATATTTTTAATAAAGACTTAATCTTCGAAAACTAAGCAGTTAAACCTTAATTTATTGCAACGAAAAAAGTACAAACTAAATGAGATTTTATAGGGAAAATTGTTCTGAATATTCTATTTCTAATAATTCCTCCTATTTTTTTCCATAAAAATATATAACTCCCCAGGAGAATTAATAAAGGTTCATAGTATGCGTTTACCATATGCGATTAATGTATGTTTATTCAATGCATATTTGTCTGCTTATTACTTTATATGAATGTAATAAGCAAGCTATTTACGCTAGCATATTTCCATTTAAATCACAATATTCTAGAAATAGAAACAAATGTGAAATAATTCAGTGATAAAAAATGACACGTAAATATGGTGAAATCAATGAAAAAGAAAATATAACAACAATATAAAAATTCTATGTTCATCTCAAAATATTATATGGTAATGAAAGATTTTATTAATAATTTATTTTACGATATCATTATTTAAGACAAGATAAAAACGGTATCGAAAAACGTTTCAAGTCAGGCTGATCAACTTGAACAATACATTTTGTCAATTCTTGAACAATTCCACAAGGATCACTGAGGAGGGGAATTAAACCCACAAGGGAATTAAAGTAGAGACACATTATTTACATTCCAAGATTTGTCATTGGTGGCGATTAATTTTTATTCTTTAGCCATCCCCAATGGTTTAAAGATGGACATGTAATTGAAACAAAGGAAGTTTCTAGCAGAGATGTTTTATTAATATCGAGATTTTTTGGTACTATGCGGTTTTAATTTTTAATAATGGGTACATTATCGATATAGTCTTATGCGTTTATAATATAATTCAATTATTCATGAAAATTAGATTTTCGATTTTGAAAAGCGAACTACAGCATGGTTCGTAGAAACACAATACTGGTGTACGGGGAACATTTAAACGTACCACTCTCCATTTCTAGGATCTCACTTTCCTCGCACAATACATAATTTACGAATTACTATCATACACCCATGGGTGAACCCATGTTGATACCGTGCATGACAGCAGAATGTTACTCAAACAGGTGAGCGTCGTTACCAAAAATACTCTTTGAATAACCTTCGATTCGGGTTCAATGCGGCTATTAAAAGGTATTAAGCTTTACTCCATTAGCAGTATTATAAGGCAAATCAATTTCCCAAATTGTAAATGGTAGAATGTTTTGTGCAGGTATCGAAAATCAGAACGTTCAACAAGATCCCGCATTAAACTTTGGTAATTTTACAAGAGATAACTAGGTCAAACTTCTTTTATTCATTTTACTGATTTGTTTATTTATTACTTGTTAGGAAAATTATGCAAAGGCTAATTGCTGATTAATAAAGTTTTTATACCTTCATAACTCGATTAATATTATTATGACTAACAAAAAAAATTTGATTAAGACTAATATTTATATTTCGATAGTGATAAACAAAACTAAAACGAGGGAAAATTTTTGTCACAACGAGAAGTTTTATGAAGAGGTCGGATTTTCTGTACCAATCTTCCTCGTCGATATCCACTGGTAGACATCTTCTCTTAGGTTGTCGTGGGGCGGAGTTCGAAGGTGCTCGAGAGAGATTGTTAGCCATTCGGCTGGAATTACCGCGTACCGGTGGTTCAATGACCGAAATGATTTGTGGCGAAGATCTACAACTAGAAGTTTCGGGTATGATGTCTCTATCTGCAGATGTTCGAATAGAAATGGAAATTTGTACATTCGTTGGGATCTACATAGAGCGACTGTCCATTGATATATTGATATGAGGCGGTGTCGGAGCTGACTGTAAGAAATCCGGTAGTCTGGGAGCATAAATTATATTCAAATTTTCGTATTTATGCATAGACATCGATTCTTGCGAAAATGTCTCCAGGGTTCTTCTCAGATTTGGATTTTCTATGGCGCCCAGATTCGCTTGCAGTGCATCATTTTCTGCCCTTCTTTTCTGTCTCCTTCGCCTGTTCTTATTTGGCTTATGTCGACGATTAGGGGCCGACGATGTTTGGATTGTGGTGGCCGCATTAGGGTCCTCGTTGCTTGCTGGATTTGAGAGATTGATTGGCAGGTAATGTGCCATGATGATATTGAGTCGTTGGGCTATGTTTCGACTCGATAGTCGCGCCTGCAGCTCCTTCTCACTGAATATTTGTCTCAAAGCGGCACACTGATCTGAGATTCTAATCCTTTGGCCTCGGTTTTCGATGAAGAGGTCATCGCGGGCTCGAGAAAGCCGCGTTATTTTCTTATACAGCTCCCTTGTGGCCTCTGGGGAAGCACTATGTTCCTTTCAATTTGGCATACTTTTCCTTTAATATTGCGATTCTCGTTTTCCAACTTCGCCAGATATTAAGGTGCGGCGACAGCCGATGACGCTGGAGATATCCTCGGAATTCTTGGAAAGTTAATTATTGTTGGGCATTGATTTTCTGCAGGAGGAAAATTGGTAAGAAATAAGCGATATTGGTTAGAAGTAAATGAGATTATATTTTCCTGAAGGTGACTCGAGTTCACGGTACTATCGACACACACGATAAAAACGAAGAAATGCGATTTTCGCGGAGGTGTTAGGTCTTTCAGAAAATTTTATAAATTTTGTCTAATTATTTATATTAAATGTGAATTTATTGATGCGTAGATCGCGATCATTGCTTAGTTTAAATGATCGGCCTACAAAAATGTTTTAATTGTAGTGGCTGGGCTACGGCAGACTCAAAGTTTGTCGTATTATTACAACTTATTAAAATTATTCATCATACATCGCATACTTATTGATTTATTATTTGTTTTGTCATTTGATGTTAGAAAAAATAAAGACTACTGCACGCGAAGCAATGCACATTGTTGCCCCGGCCCTGAAAGCCGTATGTGTAGACATTGATACACTGTCGCTGTCAACCAGCTCAATCTACAGAGCTCGAAAAATTGTTCACAAATCAATGGCACAAACTCAGAAAAATCTGTTTGTACCAAGCATGCCATTGATTGCTTATTTTGACGGGAAATTGCTACCTGACAATGATGGCAGGACAGAGGAGTTAGTGGATCGAATGCCGATTGTGGTATCTGGTTTGAACACTGAGAAACTCTTGGCCATTCCGAAACTTCCAGTCAGTACCGGTGAGTTAATGGGAAATGCTGTGGTCCATACGCTGCAAGCCTGGAAAGGTGTTCCAGATTGGCTAGCTGGACTGTGTTTCGATACTACCAGCTCGAACACAGGTATCAACACAGGAGCTATTACCGTCATTCAACGGGCATTTGATAAACGTTTACGGTTTATCACCATTACATTCTGGAAATCGTATCGGCTGCAATTTTTTTTTATCAATTCTTCAAGTATTCAGGCCCGCAGATTGCACTTTTTGGCCGCTTCAAAGAGCAGTGGAAGTTCATTGACTTGACAAAACATGCTGCGATTAATGCTTCCGTCAGTGGTGTGAAATCAGACTTGACAAATCCTGAGAAAGATTGACTGGATATGAAGAGAACAGAAGTTATCAGTTTCCTTGAGAACCTGATCAGTAAAGAAATGCAACCGCGACAAGACTATCTGGAGTTTTGTAAGTTGCCACTGATAATGCTGCGTGGAAGTGTCAATGGTGACAGTGATGACTGCCGAATACATTTCAGTCCCCCAGGTGCCTATCACTGTGCAAGGTGGATGATGGCAAAGAGCATTTACTGTCTAAAGATCTAATTTCGAGTTATTTATGGAGTCAATCAGCTATATTACCCTTAACTACCCGGTTTTCATTTGTTCTGACAAGATTTTGATTTAAAAATTTTCCTAAATGATCTACTAGAGATCATTCCTTAGTCCGTTAGGTCATGCCGCACTTCCCGAAATTTTAGTTCTGCTCATTCCGGCCGACATTTTAATCAGCCGCTATGAGTTGTGAAACGACACACCGTGGATAAAGTCCGACGTCTTACGACTAGAACTCGCCGCGGACAGCCGAGTTGTCAGAAGTAGCACGACTAGTATCCGCAACTAACGAAAGTAAACTCGTTAGCCGGACAGCCAGCCTGACCTCCTGAGAGCTATTGCGATACTTACATATATATAATTTTAAAATAAGGGGAACTCGTCAGTGGTGAAAACACCATGACCATCCAAAGCATAAAATGTACTTTATAAAATTTTATTTAACATATAACAATTAGTAATAAATACATGAATCCTTACTTTTAAAGATTCACAAATAAGTTTTGAAAATTGTACAGTAGTTAAGTTCTGTAAAAGTACAGTTTTTTTAAGTTAAAAATTATCAATTTAGCCACTGCTTATATAGTTATTTTGTGCGTGTGTGCAACCAATGTGCGATTTTTCGCCATTTTTGAGGGTTTTTAATAATTTAATTTATTTTAAAATATTTTATAATTTTTGCTTCATTTTTCTTTATTTTTTGATACATCTCTTGTATTTTTCTAACTTTAATTTTAATTATTATTTTTGGTCATTATTCTTTTTGACCATTAAAATTTAGTTTCTTCTGCCCGTTTTTTCTAAACCTTATTTTGCAAGGTTTTGGCAGTTTTATTTATTAAATATGGGGTTTTTTTGCATCTGTAAGCTTTTATCGATTTTATTAATATTTGTTTTAATTAATTTTGTTATATTTTTAATTTGTTAAATTGATGTTTTTTATTTTATTTTTAGTTTCTGCTTGTGGTGCATGTGTATGTGCAGTGACCATTTTTATTATTTTTATTTAAATTAACTTTAAAATTGTTTTGTTTTAATTTTTGCTTTAAGCCCAACAATAATTAGGACTGAATTACAAATTGACAATAAAGACTGCCCTGGGATATTTGGCTTTTATTGTGAGCTCCCATAAAAAAAATTTCCTAGAGGTTAAACTTTTTTTTAATTATTTGTATTTGTTTAAATGAAGTGATTTTTATTAAATTTTTTAAAATACGCCTTGGGCTTGCACTTAAGTCATGAAGTATTTTTGGGTTTAGATAAAATTGTCTAAAAATAAATCCTCGATATAAATGCCTAAATTGTGGTTTAAATTATTGCCCCTTGAAATAAATGGCCTACAACCTTATCCCGTCGCATAAAGTACAAATGATGTCAACATTTTGTTTGTATTAGGAAAAAGAGAGAAATAATATCAAAAAACATATCAATAAATATAATAAGAACAAGAATTTTCAATATTTGATTTAGTTGCAGTAATAGCTGTAGTAACATTTATCGGAACGCTCTTATATCTATTATCCATTAGTGCGACCTTGAAATTTAACAGTGTCAAATTGTAATTTAACCATATTAGTACTGCGATGACATATGATTTGTAATTTTCGCGTTTATAAGGCACTAGGATGGGGTTTATGATTTGTGTTGAAAGGAGTAAACTATGTAAAAAACAATCAGGTCAGATTTTACATACTTTTTTTCACTGGTAAAAAGTCAAATTGAAAAGATAATATAGTATTTTAGTTAAATTGGTTTAGAAAATATCATAAACAATTAATTAACATAATCAATGCTTTAATAAAAATTAATTTTAAATATTTATTAATAATTAAAGTTGTTCATCATTTTTACCTTAGATTTATAATTTGAATGAATTATTGGGAAAAAAAAATTTAAAGTCATATTCAACTCGATTTTTAGTTTATTTTGTTGGGATCTGTACCTTGTAAGAAACTAGGTCGAACTCAATAACTTTGTGATCAGATCCCAGGAACTGGTCACTTTGCCAACAGTCATAAAAAACCACAAATTATTTGACTATATTTAATCAATTATCACTATTGGATGTTATTACAAACTTTAATTGTGTTAACACTTATATTGTGACACATGGAAGTGGTTCATAGGCTTAGTTTTTAATATAATAAATGTATTTATATATTGATGAGGAAGCCTACAAACTCTGGAATCTGGTCACAAAGTTAAACGGTTTGATCCCGAGTAGGAACGCATTTCTTTTATGGTATCGATGACAGTCAAATAAACTATACTGATCCTATCATAGTATATTTTCATTTTGTGTTTTTTAATTAAATAGTGTCTTGAATGTATTTCTATGCATGCGTACGTAAATGGACGCCAAATATTCAAGGAAAGTAGCTAATGTTTGTGATAAAGTAAAATAAACAACTATGAATGACAGATTGTAAAAAGGTTAAAGTGCAAAGTATCTGAATTATAATGTCTATCAATTATTTTTATAACTTCGTACTGACCAAAGTAAACATTCAAAATAGTATTATGAACAACCATTAAAAATGTTGAATAGTTATACTATTTGAAGGTTTTGTATTTAAAAACATTGCATTTTTTTAGATAACTGTCTAGCCTTATCACATATGAACGATCTTGTTACTTTTATGATTTGAATCCTAAATTAGTAACTTCATTCGCAATTATCTATTCTAGAGCCTCAATCCTTATTTTATTTTCAGCTCCACTATACCTCTCATAAGCAGCACTAGTCTAGTAAATTTTGTTTTTATTTTCCTCACATTGATAAAACTTCGATGGGTCGTAAATATAGTTATCACGCGATGAAAAGTATTGCCTGATTTGCAGGGGGTGTTCCTTTGATCTATATATCCTAAAACTTATTTTTTAAATGCAATCGTATAAGTTCTTTTTGGAATATTTATGGGGTGTAAATTTATAAATTAAAAAAGCATTAATGTCGTATTTTCGAATAAAATACTTATAAATTTTATTCATATATATATAGATATTTGGATAAATAAACTTTTCCGCATGAAAAAAGTTAACAATACTATTAGGATAGTGATAGTATTAAAATAGTAACGCTAAAAAATATTGGAAAAGTGATACTATTAAGGGTTATCCGTTATTTATGCTCTTTGAACACTACCCTAAAACTATCACAAGAGCCAGGGCCAGATTGGATTGTGAGACCCTTCAAACTTCAAATAAAAAATTAATTAACAATTAGAATTTACATATTGAAATATAGATTTTAAATATTTATTTAAAACAAAATCCAATTATAAAAATCGTAAGTCATGATCCATAAATTTTATACTCTTAATAATAAAATACCTAGAAATTTAATTTTGTAACATGTACTTATTTGATGTACGGGACTGGGTTCAATTGAGCGCAATCGCTTCAGTCGCCTCATATCTGGCCCTATTAAGAGACATTAAAATAGAAAAATTGAGTGGTTACTAAAACAAAACACAACAAAATTTGCAAAATTGAATGAACTTTTTCTAGTTTTCACCTCTGATTGCTTTTCATTTTGCAATGACATAAAGAATTGTTGTTTATTGACTATGAATCAGATTTTGTATTGATATTCGAGAATTTTCGGCACAGCCTTTTTCAAGTGGTGTAGATCATTATTTATTTTTTATTAAGAAAAATACTCCCGAAATATTATTTTTTTATATTGATATTATTGGTTAAGAAGTAAAATTGATTTAGATTTTAGTTTCAAGTTTTTTTAAAAAATGTATTTTAATTTTAAATCTAAATTTCAATTTTCGAATTAAAAAATCTAATATTTTTGGTTCGAATTTTTAATAATTTATGTTAGTTGAATATTGATGGATGAATTGTGTTTTTTGATGAACGATTCAGAATTTAATCTTTGCGTTTTGTATTATTTGGTATTTTGTATGCTGAAAGGATGGTGCTGATTTATGTGCTTTTACACAATGTTTGTAATAATTACTGGTTGTGTTTTTGATGTTGAATAAGTTGTGTTCTGAATGTCCTGTGTGTTTCCCCAATGTACGTTGCACTGCATTTTGTGCAATTGAGATGATAAACAATGTTTTTCAAAAAGCAAAATCATTGGTTTGGTGATCGGTAAAGAAAATCCAGTTGATAAATTTCTGGTGTTAGAGGTTTTTTGAGATTTAGGGAGTTGTGATTTTAAAAGAGCTGATGTGGTAAAGATCGAGCGAATATGGACTGATAAACCAGTATTGCGGATGAAGAATCTGATAGTATTGCATATTTTGTTATTTATGAAATTGAATCGTAGGTAAATTATTGGTTTTTCATGGTGTTTCTTTTGTGTGTTAAGACAATTGAAACCTTATTCATTTAGAAAGTATTTTTACACAAACTTTATTGAGTATCAATTTTGCCAATAGCGTATTTTGAAGTTTTCGAGAGTTTCTTGTTTTTGTTGTATCAGAACAGTTTCTTATTGGTCTTTTTTATCTCCTCTACTAGTAATGCGATTTTTAGTTGGATTGTAACGGAACTTTCCCAAAGGAGTATATGTCAACTGTATAGAGTTTTGGTGTATAAATCTGTGTTGAATGTGAGCGTTTCTGATTTTTCTGAAGAACTAATCAAGAGATTTTACCTTCCAGGTTGAGTAGTTCTAACGCAAATTGAATATTAGTGTTGTTGGAGCTAGCATGGGATAGGATGACGTTGAGAGGTACCGTGGATGTCGTCAATGCATCTTTTCAAAAATAGAATTTTATTCCCGAAAATGACCTAATCATAGATTTAATGTAGTTCATGTACAGGATGACTAAAATTAGTCAAAGGTAGGTAGATGTGAGCCATCCAGCACAGAGCGTTCTGATTGGCTGGCGGAAAATGATGACTCACTTAGTAGAGGGTGAGTCAATGGTCATATGTGTGTATGACTCATGGTATTTGTCCTATAGCAGTTCAAAGAGCTCATGTCAGGGTATAAGCATGAGTCATATATATTTTTCAAAATTTTTACCATAGATAAACCAATATGACCTTGGGCAAAAGTACGACGTGGAGATTATTAGATTAAAAAAAAAATTTTTTTGGACATGACATTTTTTATTAGCGACAAAAATTATATTTTCCTAAAAAATTCTTTGAATGAATAATAAATTTTTTCAATTTCACTAAGAGCTAAAAATTAGGAAATTATTAAAATTGTCTATTTTAAAAAAAATCTAAACATTTTTTGGCAATTACAAATTTTTTTAATAGAAATTTGTGATTTTTTATTTTTCAAATAGCATTTATTAATAACGTAAACATTTTTAAAATTGATTAATTAATTTGATTTTTTGTATAAGGGACTCAGATTAAATGAAAATTATTTATTATACAATTATTTCAGCAGTTGCCGCCTGTTCCATTATCCGAAATATGTGGATTTTTACGTTTTTAATTCAATTAATTACTTTGCTCTAACAGTATTAATAAAATAATAAATGCCCCTCCCGGCACATCGGGAAAGCATGAGTGCTCATAAATATTTCCCGTCAATAAAACGGGAAATTGATGGCTAAATAAAAAGGCTGAAGGAAAACATAAAAATATATTAAAAAACTAGACAAAACGTCAACAATAATGCCCCTTCACCGGCACATCGGGAACGCATGGGTGCTAATAAATATAAGCAATGAATAGTTTATATGAGTAATTGAGTGAGAAAATTAAAAGTTAAAAAGAAACTCAATAGTAACCAAAAAAGTGACGATATCAATAGAATAATCATTACCCCCCCCCCTCCATCCACCGACTTAGTTACACCTGTAACTGTACATAAATACTTACAGACAATAAATAAGTAGGTAATTGAATATCTAAACATAAGACTAAAGAAGTCCAAAAATAATTAGCATAACTTATATAAAATTATTAAATTACAATATTCATTACACCCCTCCACCTCCACCCCCCCTCAAACATATCCGGTTTCTAACACTCGCCATATATATTTCAAATTGTTCGAAAATTATTGAAAACTAGGAATAAATTGAATAACACAAAAAATGTAAAATAATCTGAATAACAACGAAGATAAAGATTTGGTTACCCTCTCGCCAATATCAATAAGAACGAGTAAAAGGAATAGATCATAAATTTTAAATAAATTAAAAATATAGGGTAAGCTTAATCACATGCATATAACGTACACAAGAATTGCAACATGGACGATTGATCGATGACTGATTGTAAGTAATACAAATATAAACATAAATTCAAGTGCACTAATATATATTGCAATTGGTGGCTACTTAATTCTATTTACCTAATCAATTAGAATCTGAATTAATAAATCACAATATCAAACATCATTCAGTCAAAACTTTATTAAAAATATCATTTTTACCGGATCTAGCATAAAACAATTAACACCGTCCCCGAGAGTGACGACTAGAACTGTTGCACTTCCATATAATGCATATCCGGCTGCAACCAGCTTATTCCCAGGTTGCAGGGCATCGGAAATTGAAGGTTCAGCTTTAGATTTCCGCAAATAAATTGCAAAAATAGATCCAATTGATCCCAAACAATCGATATTAGATGATCCATCCAAAGGATCAAAGCAAACAACATATTTTCCCTAATCATTTTTAACTAATTTAACTTTCTAAAATCGGTTATACTTCTTCTTCCTTTGAAACGTGAATAACTTCGTCATTTTCTTCCGAAACCATTAAACAAGTTTTATATGACGATTTCAACATATTAATAAACAATTCATTTGCTATAACATCCAATTTTTTCACTTCCTCACCTTGTACATTTGTATTTCCAATTAGACCAAATCTGAATGAATTTTATAATAAAATAGTTTTTAAAAAAGTATTATACAATTTAGTGATTCCAGCCTTTCGAACATTGGTAGAAACGGCTTTTACAGCTGTTGCAATAGCAGTCAAAATTTGAGTCAAATCACCAGAAGCATGTGGATGTTTACGCTGCTCATGAAGAATATATCGAGTTATTGTCATGCAATCAGTATCAACTCCAGTCATTCTACTATTTTATAGAAATCAAATCACAAGAAAAATCTTTGATTACAAAAAATATTATTTATATAAGGTTTTATTAAATAAATAGTAATAAGAAAAATTTATGCAAAAAGATAGATGAATATTTAAAAAATAATTTTATGACTATTAATTATTTTAAACACTCGCACTTCACTAACAATTTAAATTTTAAAAATTAATATAGTTCCTATTATTATATTACAGTATTCGCTATTCTTTATAAGCACCATCAATGATCATTCTAGTTTTAAAAGTTTCGTTGCTTTGTTTTCAACAATTTCGAAATTTTTAAAATTACTGTTTGCGATCATGGTTGAGAAGAATCATTACTTGTCATTTTGACTGCTCAAGCAAAATAATTTTTTAGGTGTTGGGCTAGGACTGAATTTTGTTTAAATGAATTGGAAATTGCACGCAAATATAACATGCAGATTTAAAATCAGACCCATAAACATCAAATTGCCAACCTTAAAATGTAAGAAAAACGCAATTAAAATATAAAATCAAAAAATATAAAAGTTTATTAAAATAATAACAAAACGCACCAAGATCAGCACGAAATTAACACAAACACGACAATATAACAAGAAAATTTGACCGAAAATAGATCAATTTATAAAATCAGCATTTTAATTGGAAAGCTGGTTGAAAATAAAATATTTCTAATCGGAAATATTCAATTAAAAATAATCTATTTAACACGTTGACGGACAGTAGGAACAAGCGAAGTTCGAAAATTGACACTATATGTTTTTGTGACTCCCTTCACAACCACGTGCATACTGAATCTGCAACTCGTATAACAGGTGAAATATGAACTTCAACCTAAAAAGATGTTTTCAAAACACGACACTATGCTTCTACGTATACGCCAGTAAGTGCACATTTGTGCTGCTATAGCCGTAGTGTCTAAAAACGACCGTTTCGTTTTGGACGGCTATAGCAGTCATGCCACATTGTGAACTTCGCTTTGACGGCTATAGCCGCAATTGTCCGTCAACGTGTTAATATCAAGAACATAATAAAATTAGAGATAGATGTTACAAGTAGAATCAATGTCAAATTTTGTTAAAATGCATCTAAAAGAACACACAAGGTTAGGGTCACAAAAAAGGTATATATACCAATTCATTTTCACAGAATTTTAATCCATACGCTTTGCGCGCAAAGTCATTTCTTCGTAAGAACTATTCAATCAACTATCGACGTTAAATTTTTTCCATAATACGACTTGTTTTGTCGAAATTTTTCCGGCCCACAGCCGAAACACACTGCAAGTTAGTAAAATTTACATAACAACCCGATATGTGTAAGTGCAGGTTCATCCGCCAATATCTCGTGCCTGTGAAGATTCTGCCGTGCGTAATGCTATAATCCAACCTATATGGGTAGATAGAAGATAGAGGAGCAGTTTTTTGGTTGTCCCTTTGTCATTCATCTCCCGAAAATTCGACATAAATTGATATTAACTCATCGGCTAAAAATCATTTACGCCACGTAGTCCAGTGGGCACTCATAAAATCCTAATATCAACATATCTAACCCTAGGATCAAATAAAGAAGGGGAGTGTGGGAAAAGAGCGAAAATCGTTGCAACGCAAAAATATAGTAAATAAATTGTTTGAGTAAAAAGCTAAATAAAAGACGAAAAATTAATAGAATATCCGACTGAAATCCATAATGAATGACGATCAAATTGCAATTAATCAAAAGTAATAAAATAAACTGAAACTGTAACTAGAATCGACTAGTAGTAATAAAACCAAGGATATGATAAAATAAAATTGTAATGCGGACAGATATATTCCATAACCATACTAAAAGATAGAGTAAACTGAGATTCTAAAGTAATTACAATCGTTTAGTAGTTGAAAATTAGGAGTATTATAAAATAAATTTATAATGTAATCAGGAATATTTTCTTAACAATACAAGGTAGCAAAATAAGTCTCTACACACCGGAGTGAGGAATTATTCGATTTAGGTCCCCACCTAAGATAAATTACGATCAACAATAAAAATAAATATAAACTCAGTTATTAGATTATTAAACAGCATGGAATTCGACAACTCTAGAACCTACAATGGCCCAGTATAGATACCATGATAAGTAAGTTCGTGGCAGAGAGAGTTTTTAATTGACTATCGTTACATTGGTATAGACCCAAATAAGAGAACTTGAAAGACTCTAACTGACCGGTAATACTAGATTTTATGGTAATGATATAGAGCGTTCAAAATCCAATATGAATTGTATCCCTCGACTCGAGACTCTGATCAAATAACGGGAGAGGACCTAACCGACATAAAGGAATAAACAATTACTAGAAATTTCACTTACTGCTGTTTAGGTAAAGCTGTCAAGGTGGCAGATAGTAACTGCTATTCTTGTGATGTTTGCAAATTCCACAGAGGAAGATTTATAATAGGAATCCCATAGAGAGATAAATAATCGCGAACGAGATTGTGATCGAGTGATGAAAATTCAACAAATTATAATAAATCCAAATAAATGAAAATCTCTTAGAATTATTAATAAAAGTCGCAATGAAAAGATCGATTAAACGATCGAGATAAAGATGATGTCTAGATACACCAACAGCGAGTCATAAAGGCCAGTACGATTGTGGTAGCAAAGAAAATGTGGTGCAACGGTGAGAAAATAAATGTTAAAATACCAGGTCAAATAATTGGAAGAAATTTCATTGATTTGCACGATACTAAATGTCATGCATATACCCACGAGCCAGATAGGTATAAATTGGCGATTGTAGAAGAACAGGGCAGTGTATAATACAATCGAGTAAGACGAAATGAACGAGCAACGAGATGAAATTGCAATGGTTCCGAAAGCAAACAATGAAAGCAAGAACCACATCGACCACAACAGACGACGCGAAACCGGATCAAATGAATTGGTGAAGAGACGGAGCGATGAGGGTAAGTATGTAGTTTTATTTATTACAAATTTTTACAAATTTTATACAAGCGACAAATAAACAAGACACTCCCTAAATTTTGTTTTTCACTGAAACACTTATGTTTAAACATCATTTCGCAGTTAATTCAAACGTAATGTTCCCAGATTCCAGTAGCTAACACTCTGTGGAACACAAATTATTAAAATCACATTGTAGTGAAAATAACATTTTAATATCACTCTATTTTTCTTTGGTTATTAATTCGATAGTGCATGCTAAAAGTTTAAGTCAAATTAAGTAAAGATACATCACGAGACGATAAGTTATAAAGTTCCAATGGATTGCTAAAAAAGATAAATCCCCTTATAACCGACCATAATGAAATCCCGACAATGATTATTTCTAGAAATTCATCACTTACATTTCGTAAACGTTGTTAACCGATAAATTCTTTATAGACATGGAATTACTCAGAACTCTGAGTAAAGAATTAGTAAAATCACGGAAAGAAAATACGGAGCGCCACAGCCAGCTTCTCCAAATGAGTCGAAAATATGCAGAAGATTCGCGCGATATGGGTAGAACAGGCCAGAGTGAAAACAATCTACCAACGATAGACCGCCGCTCAACGCGGATGGGCGGAAGAGAAACAATTAGTTCAAAATCAAAGGACCCAAAAGCTTAGAAGTGGCACTGTCGGCTTTCCAGGAGGTCAACGCAGTGACCTATTCGAGATACGAACAATTCTAGTAAACCGGTAGCTGCCAAACGTCCTCAGCGACGTCCAGTGAAGGCGGAGCGAGCGAAACGCTGCGCGCAACAAGCCACGGATCAGGATTAAAAATTTAAATGCCTCGATGATTTAGACATATACTTGTACTGTAAAATAAAATATTCTCTTGTTATTTGGAAACTTTAATAATCTGCTTAAAAATAAATCAGTTAAATCGTAAGAATGTGCGAATAGAATATTGTAATTATTGAGTTCATACAGAAAGGACCAGACAGTAAATCGCGCGTAGACCTTCTATCGGTAGCGCGTTGGACCCACTATGAGGCCGAGTTTTAGCAGTTCTACATCTACAGCTCACCTTTGGCGGTCTCATAACCAATGGTTGCAGTTCCAACATTACCTAGCAACGGGTAACCATTGGCGGACAAGAAAATCTTGTATGTAAAGGGTTCAAGGTTAGTAACCACTAACCCCATAAATATTTGGTGCTCAATAATGACTTTGGTAAAAGCAAATTAGATAAAAAATTTAATAAAAGAAACATTTAAGAGTTAAAATTGTTAGGTAAAAACTAATGTATGAAAAATTGTGTTTATCTAGCACAACATCCGACAAAATTCGGGCGGAAAATTCAAATGAACGAAAAATTATCGAATATCGTCTATTTAGCGTTAAATAAGACAAAAATTAGAAAAAAGTAGAAAAAATACAAAAAGGATGTAAAAAATAAATAAAAACGTTGAAAAAGAATTGAAAAATAATAAAATCTAACAAAGTCATCCAATTTCATCAGATTAGCTCCGAATTCATCAAAAACGCTTATATTTTTAGAAAATAACTATGAAAATTAAGCTTAAGATGTAATTAGAAACTTTAATAATGTTGGGCAAAAACTCAGTTTTGTTTAAATAAATCGGAAACAACACGTAAACACAGCAGTAAAAAATTCAAAATACAACCTATAAACATCAACTAAGCACCCAAAGTATGAGAAAGAGACAGAATTAAATATAAAATCCAAAAACATAAAAGTAAATTAAAATATATACAAAAATGCACCAAGAACCGCATATGGTGATAATATACTATTCGCAACAGCAAGCCATCAAAAGTTAATGGCGATAACAGTATAAGATAATAATATGAGGTTAACAACGTTATAAGGTTCATTTAATAATGTGGACAGTAATCGGTAACAAAAATCGGACGACCATAACGATCTAGAAAAATACCAAAATAATCATAATGATAGATAAGAATTACTATATTGATAATGATAAGAAGAGATACCCACTGATAGCATCGATACGAAATAGGGAGCGAGGTATATTAATATTGTAATGATATCCACAGTAAGTAACACTAAAGCAACGATAACAACATCACGCAGTCATAGTACAGGTACATCAACAATCTCGATAATAATACATTGGAACTAATGACTGGAAATAATGATATATGAAAAGGGCGTATTAGACTTTATAATAGTCAGAAAATAATTAATACAAGTTGCAGTAGGCTTTACCGCTAATAAAATTACAAAAATGATTATCGAGGATCCCTGCTTCAACACATCACGTTGGAACCCGATGACCAACTAGGAAACGGAGCATGCACCATTCAACGAACAAGGAACTCAGGATCCATGATCACCATCTGATTGTCAATCCATCTTGTACCATCCACAGAGATACCCAAGAATTATCATGAAGTCGAATAAGTCAACTTTTCTCAGATCCCGTTGATTAGGGTCGAAGTAATCTCCCCAAAATCAGACAATCAATTTGTCTAATTGAAATTTCGAGAATATATTATGTCAGTCACTATCTATGTACGTATGACGAAAGTTATTAATATTCCGTATTTAAAAAAGAGTGGATTCAACTATGATCATTTCTAGAGCGACGAGAGCCGGATCAAGGTGAGGTTCCCGTCCAAAAACTCGCCTCAATTCCGGCAAGCACTATTGGATTCTGGTTACTTTGTTTCAACTGGCAGATACCATCTAGATAGCGATTTGACGAAGTTGAATTGTCTAGTGTGGCCATTAAACAAGAGCCTCACCAGACCCGGCTAAGAGGCATGCCAACGTACTAAGTTCAGCTTATATCGGTTAGACGATAAATATCCGTTAGAAAAACTGGTCAGGAAGACGCATAGGAAGATCACTATGGCTTGTCGCCACCTAATACTAGTAAATCGGGGCATTGCATCCGATCTTATACCCACCACAGATGGGTACACACCTCCATACGAGGTTGCGTATGAATTGTATGATCCGGCGCTCAGAGAGATGGAGGCGCCCACAAACTTAGTGGTCCCAAACCACTTGCTGTGTACATCAATGATGCAACGATTAAGCGAATGAAGATTTTCGGGCGACGACTCCTATGCTCGCTGACGATCTCAGGACAGGATCACGGTATTTCGTGAGACTTCCCGACCAACCGGGAGACGATGATTCACGCGTTACCATCGGAAAGTTGAAGTAGTTTTAAATATTTTGATTTGCTTTTGTCATCAACACTAATAAAATTTGGCTCTTCAATTCGTTTTGGTGTATTGAGATAGTTCCACTATGAGTGTAAACTTGAATTTGATTGGTAAAAATCAATAAGCCATAATTCTAGACCATGTTGCGAGTTGTGATTAGTTAGACCATCTTTCTGCATTGCTCTTTATGCTTCATCGCGATTTTGAAATGAATGCAAGTCCTCTGGATTGACCGTCAGGAAATCCAACAACTCTCACATCAATCAGCTGCCCCCACTGACCAATATTTCCAAATACTCTGCTCAATGGCTGATCATTAACTGCGTTCGAATCTAAAGTAGTTGCTAATGTTGCAAATCCAACTAGTACTTCTTCTCTTTCATTAATAATTTGTAATACAAGATATGATCGTCTTAAAAAACCATCTTTCCATAGGTCAGTGTCGTCTGCGGCATCAAAAGATTTGTCAATTACTACAGAACTATAAGGGAGTTTAGTTTTATCAGCTACAATCCTTATTTGAGTAATTGGAATTTCCATTTAAAATTTTGCAAAATGAGATAAATAAATTAAATTTTCAAAATATGAATTTCTTTCAAATCTTTCATATAAATTCAAAAACAATTACAAACTAAAGATATATTTTTAAACTTTCGACAAAAAAGTGCCATCAAAAAAATCTAGTTAAACAAATCTACAACCAATGAAAATAAATATTAATTTTTACAATTAAAAGTCCTTCAAACTTTTCCCGGCAATTTCTTCATTTTATTTTTTTTAATATGTTGGGCCAGAACACAAATAGTCTTGAAAATTGTTCAAATGTATCAGTAATATAGCACGAAAACCCAGCACCAAGATAACTTAAAATACAACATACAACATCAAATAAACACTCTAAAATTTGAGATAATATAAATAAATATAAAATCAAAAAACACACATATAAAAGAAAATAAATACAAAATGCATTAAGAACCGCACAAAATTTATATAAAAAATAACATAATAACAAAAAATATTTTGACCGAAAAACGACAATTTATATAAAAGTAAAAAATTAATGAATTAAATGAGTTAAAATAAAATATTTTTGGTTGAAAAAATTCAATTAAAAATTTAAGAAATAAATTGTCAATTTAAATTAAGTGTGGGGTCTCTGGTTGGTGAGGCCTTGACCCCACACATGATAATTTTTTTCTTTGCCCCCAATGGCTGCCCGTTGCTAGGTAACGTTGGAAATGCAACCATTGGTTTTTGAGGTCGCCAAAGGTGAGCGCTACGAAAGAACTCCTCTGGCCCGACCTCAAAGCGGGTTCAACGCACTACCGGTAGAAGGTCTGTGTGCGCTTTACTTATTCTCGTCCCATCTGCATATCTTGGTTGGTCTTGTCACGTAAGATAATTTCCTTTTAATTTATACTTACACTGTCTAAATCTTGACATTATAAATCTTGACTGAGATCAACAATTTAATCAACACCATTTTATTTAGAAATAATAATTTAATCAACACAAATTTATTTACAAATAAAAGAGAATAATGTCCTAATCTGCTAGTTGAGCGGCTCGACGTTTGGCGCGCTCGTTTCGACCAGGTCGGTGTCGGGGCGGTTTACTTGCAGGTTTAGAGTTTGAGGTGGCTTCTTTGTAGGCTAATTGGGCTGGAGCAAAAACCAGCGGGTAAGTCACTGCATTGCCTTCCTGGCATGCAGACAAAGCCACTTCCAACCCGCGGATTTGGGTCTTCTGATTTTGATTCAATTGCTTTTCTTCGGCCCAACCCTTTTGGGCGGCCGTCATTTTTTGGTATAGAACCTTTACTTTCTTTGGCTCCATCCAACTAGATTTGATACGCTGGATTTCAGTCGTCAGTTGTACAACCTGCTGGTGCAATTCTCTATTTAATTTTTGGGCTTTGGCCAATTCTTCTTGTAGAACTCGGTGGGATTCCATATCTGAAAAATGGAATAGATCATTAAACTCTCCTTTATTATAAGGGCTTTCTCATTAGTTCCTAGCTTTTAATTACAAACAAAACCGATTTTTAAATGCACTATAACCTCATTTATCGATCCTTATGAGCAACAAATTAGAATGAAAAATAAAAAAACCTGTTAATTATAGTTCACACGTCTTCGGTCTCTGAATCGCCTCGGAATCTCATGAGCATAGAGTGTTCCTGGTCCTGGTAGGGACGTCTGTCTGCATCCCTCATCTCGCTAGACAACATCCTTCGTTGGACCACCACGTTCATTGCTTCTGTCTCTCCTGCTAAGTACGGGTCATCGAGATTGTAGGATACATTGTACGGAGGGGCGTACCCATCCGTACTAGGAATAGCTCCTGTTGCTATGGCTCTATGGATTTCAGCTAAATGTCGTCTGGCTCGGTCCACTTGTCGGTTGGTTTTAATTTGTTTCCTCCCTCATTAAATTTATTTTTCCTTCATTTCATCGTGATCTCAGTATTTAATCATACTGTCGCGGTTGTTTAATATTCGTATGTGATTATAGTAGTGGGAGTTTAGCTTTACCAACTTATTATACATTCTGCCCGTTATAGTTGTGGTGAGGGAGCTTATTTCTTATCATTTATTCTTACTGATTTTGTCCTTTAAGTACCCCGTCGTGGATATAGTAATGAAATTTTTAGTTCTTGGGTTTTTTCTAATTACAAATCGTGACTTTAAGCGTTGTTTTCGGTTAATCAAGATTTTTATAAAAGCGTGACTATAGCAGTAAAATTCATGATCTTTATTTTACTATGATTGATTTTGTTATTTGATTAAGAATCGAGGTTATAGAAATGAAATTTATCATCCTTACTCTTATGTCCAATGTTGTTATTTGACTAAAATTGAGGCTATAGTAATGCTTTTACGATCTTTATTCTATCATGATTTTATACTTTGATTAAGATTGAGGCTATAACTATATTATTTATAATTTTTCATTATTATAATTTTTTTATTATTTGAATAAAATTTGAGACGATAGCAATGATTTACGACGCCCTTTCCAGTCATTCCCTTTTAATTGATCTTAGGACTAAATATGTTGATATTAGAACGTTACGAGTGTCCACTGAACTAGTCGGTGTGGTGATTTTGAGCCGATTGTCAATTTAGATTTTAGGTCAAAATTTCAGGAAATGGAGTGCGGAGGGGTAGCCAAAAGACCACCTCACCACTTCCCAATTTTACCCTATAACGGATAATATTGACGTTCCAACTACTGCGTTCTCACGCCGTAGCCTTCATGGGCACAAACTATTGGCGGACTTACACCGC
The DNA here is from genome assembly GCA_022537955.1 of Schmidtea mediterranea. Lineage (NCBI taxonomy): Eukaryota > Metazoa > Platyhelminthes > Tricladida > Dugesiidae > Schmidtea > Schmidtea mediterranea. The sequence continues at coordinate 286,239,824 of CM039679.1, forward strand.
ACTTACACAGTTTGGTTGGGGCGTGTAGATTTTATTGACTTGCGGTGACGTGTCGGCTGTGAGCCGGAAAAAATTTCGACATGAGTTTTTCTAAATCAAGCATTTATTGAAATGTAACTGGCATAAATACAGATTCATAATTGGCATAAGTGGTTCGACACATTACATACACAAACCTTTCCCCACACCGACGCTTCAGACAGAGCTCACATGAGGTTGTCTGGGTGCGACGTGGAGAAAGTTTCCGAATATTTCTTCACTCACATTAAAGTGCTGGTTAATGAAATCTGCTTCAAGTTTCAAGACGAGTAAAACTGAGTGTTTTGTTAAAACGAGTTTTTTTATGTGAAAATGAATCGGTATATATACCTATTGTACGACCCTAACCTTGCATGTTAATTTTGATTTAGTAAAACAAAATTTGACATTGTGATTTTCTAGTATATTCTATTCTTTATTTTATTATTTTGTAATTTAATTTGACAATTTTTCTTTTGAATTTTTTAATTGAATTGTTTCCAATTCAAATTATTTGATTTTTATTACATTTTCATGGATTTTCGCATTTTTTTGGTAAATTGTCGAATTTCGGTCAAATTGTTAGGTTTTTGTGTTATTTTTATGTTTATTTCGTTCGGACCTTGTTGCACTTTGTTATTATTTTAATTTATTTTTGTGTTTTATAATTTTATATTTAATTGTTTTCTTTCTCATATTTTATCAGGGTTAGTTGATGTTTTATGGGTCCGATTTTAAATCTGCATGTTGTATTTGCGTGTGCATTACCGATTCATTTAAACGATTCTCAAGGCTGTTTGTGTTCTGGCCCAACATAAGAAAATAATAAAAATTAGATTTAGATTACACAAATAATTTCAAGGTCAAATTTTGTTTTATCGCAATAAAAATAACGCTCAAATTGTAGGTATATATACTGATGTGTTTTGGCAAATTTTCCGTTTTACTTTGCAGTCTTATTTTTCTGAATTTTAGTTGGAGTGCATTACAACTGTGAGCCGCGCATTCAGTCAATTAACACTGGTAAGTGTTTTGTCTGGACACAACAACTCTCAGTTGGTGTGCATTGACTTATGATTTAAAAATGAAGGTGTACCTGCTATATGAATGACTTCACTATGAATTTATTGATCGATAATGATTAAATGACTTGTGATGATGCGAGTGGACAATGATATGCTAATTTATGAACTTTCGACTACTATGTGAGATGTGGCATGCCAAATAAACAATTTTTATGCATCTGAGCTTTTATCCAATTTAGATGGTAATATTTATTTATTTATTTTTCGGCCCACAGTCAAAACATAACGCAAGATAGCAAACTCTACATACAATTCGAGATGTGTAAGTGCCTGTATATCCTCCAATATCTCATGCCCGTGAAGATTCTGCCGTGCGTAACGATGGAATCCAAATGTCAAATCATAAACTAAATAGTGAAAGAAGGAAGCTCGAGAGTGGGTCTTTTGGCTCAACTTTCTTGCACTCAATAAAATCGACATAAAATTTTAAACAACAGTCTGCTCAAAATCACGATCACCGAGTAGTCCAGTGGGCACTCATTCAATACAATGTGAACACAAATAGGTCATAAGGACAAAGAAAGGGACAGGGTACCGGGGAAAATTGCGAAATCGTTGCAACATTTAAATTGGAACGACCAAAATCATAATCTAAATAATATTTAAGAACTAATTAAATTGTTTTGAGCTGAGACGGAAAATATGGGCGGAACACTGCGCAAATTTTCCGAAACAATTAAAATATTGATCAAAAAACTGTAAAATAAAGATGGATCCCTACAAAAGCTTAGTAATAATAATGATAATAGTGATAATGATGGTAATAATAATGATAAGGGTAATAATAATGATAAGGGTAATAATAATGATAATAATAATAGTAATAATGGTAATAATAGTAATAAGGATAAGAATAGAAATGATAGTAATAATAATAGCAGTAACAATTGAAGAAGATAAGACATATAATAGCAACGATGAAAACACTAGTAACAATAATAAGGAACATAATAGTTATAATATGGATAAGGGTAAGAGAGGTCCTGTGAGGATATTTAACATAATAAAGGGTGTACAGGCCAGGGTAAAAATCGATAATGCGAAAAACGATAAGAAGGACTATGGGAATGGGCATAACAATGAATGATATAGCTGTATAGATTAGCATTTGAATGAAATAAGAGAAGAATGAGACCTAATAATCGAAATCGAACACTGGCCTTCTATCGGCAGCTCGTTGGACCCATGAATCGTTCGGTCAATTATAGGATTAGTAATAGCGCTTACGTTTTGCGAACGATCCACCCACTCGAACACAGTTCCAACGTTGCTTAGCAACGGGTGCTGATTGGTAAGCGAAAAATATTTGTATGGGGTTGTCTGGATAACAACCATATAGCTTCAAAATCTCAACACCCATAAACCCACCAAATATTACACTGGATCAACCAAGTAAGGAGAATTTACTCTTCATATAGTTAACTCACAACTAATAAATGTGTTGGGCCAGAACACATACGGCCTTGGAAAATGTTTAAATGGATCGGTAACACACATGCAAACATAACATGCAAATTTAAAATAAACCTATTAAAACATCAATTAATCCCACCAAAATATGAGAGGAAAAACAATAAAATATAAAATAATAAACATAAAAATAAATTAAAATAATAACAAAATGCAACAAGATCCGCACGATACAAACATAAACATAACATGAAAACCCAACAAATTCGACAAAATTTGATAAATTAATAAAAGTTCATGAAAATGAAATTTAAATCAAAGAATTTGAATTAGAAATAATTCAATAAAAATTCTAAATAAAAAATTATTAAAATAAATTAAAAAATAATAAAAATAAAGAATAGAATACACTAGAAAATAACAAAGTCGAATTTTGTTTTACTACATCAAAATTAACATGCGAGGAAAGGGACAGAAAATAGGTATAAATACCGATACATTTTCACATAAAATTTAACCATTTTTGAACCGAAAACCATTTTTTGTTTTAAAATTTTCAATTCTTTGAAAGCTATTTTTAGGTGAGAAGTAGTTTTATTTGGAACTCTCTCTCCACGTCACATCCTCGCAACCTCGGTAGAGCTCTGCTTGGACGTCGGCGTGGGGGGAGAGGTATTTATTTTGTTATGAAAATTTTATTGGAATGGATTGATATGGTAACTTTGTATTTTACTTTTAATATACATCAATAAATTTGGATAATGTTAAAATTTGTTTTTTTTTATAAAATTAATTAATCTTTTGTCGAAATTTTTCCGGCCCACAGCCAAAACACATCGCAAGGTCAGTAAAATCAACATATAACTCAGACTCGTGTAAGCGCGTGGAATATCACCAATGATCTGTGCCCGTGAAGACCCAGCGTGCGGAACGCAGGGGTTGGAACGTCAATATTATTCCGTATAGAAGAAGCTAGAAATAAGGAAGAAGTCTTTCGGCTACTTCCTCGCTTCTCGCTTTTTGTAAATTCGACCTAAATTATTCTACACACGGCTCAAAATCATCACACCGAGTAGTCCAGTGGGCACTCATTAACTGTAATATAAACATAAAAGGCGTCTAAGGCTTATTAAAGGGAAAAGGTACGGGGAATAAATTAACATGAAATCGTTGATATGAATAAATTAATTCGTTGTTACGAAATAAATTAAAATCGGTGATATAAATTTACTTAATAAATTTAACGTGACTATAATGTTTTAGTTGTTAATCACTATGGTATAAACTACTGATAAAACACTAAAATTAATCCTAAACCCGAGACTCGACGCGACTATTGCCCATAAATCTAAAATCGATGAAAAATTAAAAGGAAAGACCATAAATTTATATTGATATAACAAATTTTTCATAAATCGATTAAATACATAATAGCAAGTTACCACTGATTTGCCCTGAATCTATGATAGCGACTTTGAGTAAACTTTAGATTAAAATACATTCTCCAATTATAGCAAGCGCAATGTAAATATATTTTTCAGCGGATAGCCCGATCAATAATTGGACCCATTGTTGAAATTCATCAGTATAAAGATAATGAAATACGATGCCCTAAATCACGAAAAGCCCTCGAACAAACGGGTAATCTCCAAGAGTTATGGATAGAGTTATAAAGCATCTCTAACATTTCGATAAAAATCATATAGAGTAATTGAATCACTAACCTATTCGAAAAACTAAAATTGATAACTAATCCCCAAGCACGAATACGAAAATCTGATTCAAATAAAGTCCGGATTGACAAACCTCCCAAACGAAATAAGCATATGTAAATCCACAAGACACTAAGTCCAGGTTGAACCAACCATTAAATTCCCTTAAATAAATTAATAACGACTCAACCAAATAGAACAAACCTACCCAAATTCCAACGCAGAAAAATTAAGAAAAATCGGTAGCCTACTAAATAAAATGAAAATATCAATTACAAACCAAACAAAATTAAAACCTGATAAATCAATAACGACTATGACCAACCGGAAATCGTAAAACCTAATTCGTGAATTGTTCTGATCTTCGAGATTGGATTAATATAAACAAATTTTCGTACGAATGTGTTATATAACAGCAGAAGCTCGCGCATCTATCTTAATTTGTATAGTTGGATTTACATATAAACAATTATTGATTCTAAATTATCATCATCGTCGGAATATGGATCGAACAATAGGAGGAAATTTACTAGGGTAATCAAGTCCGCCATACCAAGGTAGTTTGTAGAATTTCATTTAAATTATTTTGCTAATTTATAAATCTTTAAAAAAGGGGGGGGGGGTGGCCATTGAAAATTTTTCATAAATTCATACATGAGTTAAAATTAAATACTTGAAAATGCAACCTATAGTATTCATGAACATTCAGGTACCAGGATCCACAAGTCTTAAACTAATGGTTAATTTTGTTTTCCCACGAACCTCAAAATAAATAATCAGGAGTATTTAGGAATATGAGAATTAAAGATCATGCATTTCAGCAAGAATTATCATCATCTTATGAGCCATAAATCAATAATTGTGGACATCGCTTAGACTAAAGGTTGTTAATTATTATGGAAAATTCTATTGTTAGGCTTCAATCCGCAAGTTGCGATAATCTCCTAGATAACCAGCGGTAATTATTCCTGTTCCCACGAATATCAATGTATATTTTATCTCATTAAATTAAAAAAATCAGGAACTTTCATTATTTAAATATCAATGGATTTGGTACTCATAGTATAGATTTCAAAGCAAATCCACGTCCCCTTTGTCTAAACTCCAGACCGACAAATAAACTTTTGTTTCCTCGTGAACCCTAAGCAGACAGTATTAAATTGCCACGGATGACTTGGATAGGCCTATAGACACGTGTGCAAGGCATAAATAGATCGATAGTTGTATTCAACCTTTCGTTACACCATAAGAGTAGTGTAGACTGCCCATCCACAATAATTACTCGACGAAAAATATTATTTGGACGTTAATACGCCAAGTTACGATTAAACTAAATTAATTTTAGATTACGTTATGTCCAATCACCTAACTATAATGATATTTTAGAAGAGCCAATGCCTCTTGAATGGATACCCACCCATGTGGCAGAAGAATGGCGTCGGGCTTGGAAGAGAGCACGACCGACAACAATCCTCGAGCAGCCTCAATCCAAAGGACCACATCCGACCACCTGGCAGATACTGGGCCTGGAAAACGACCCCCGCAGGGCGAACGAGCGGGTCTGCCAACAATACCCTGTCGAGGAAATCCCAGACCACGCGCGGAACCTCCTCGCCCAGTGGGAGAGGATTCAAGAACAGGTTGATCTGAACGTGGTCAAAGCCCGGATGTACCTTGCCAATGTCGAAGAGGATATCTTCGTCGGGCGCATCGAGGAGACCTATCCGACTCGACCGGTCCGCAATACCAGGCGACCAGTAGCTATCATCCCAGGCTACTCCTCGGAAGAAGGGGTTAGGAAATTCTTTGAGGAACCCTGATTCCTCGGACAAAGGAAGCATAGACAATAATTTGTACCATTAGTTTTATTGAAATTTAAAATTTAAAAAATGTCGTTCGTTTTAATTTTCTTTGTGTGTAAACTCCTTTTTGTAACTATGTTTTGTAGTAATCGGAGTTTTGATTTATTTAAGTCAATAAAGAAATTAAAAGATTTTTAATTGTAGCGATGACAACTACTCAACTGTTACAAACCGAATTAGACCATGCTAGACGGACGAACGCGAATTTCCTCGACGAGATAGTTCAAATAACTTAAGAAGCTCAGCAAATCAAGTCAACCTGGTCGGACCCGAAAAAGACGAAGGCTCTCTATATCAGGCTCACTGCAGCTCAAAAGGGTTGGGCGGAGGAGCGACAACTAAACCAGAGCCTCCGCACACAAATCAGGGGACTAGAAGTCGCCTTGGCAGCCTGTCGTGAAGGGGAAGCGGTAACGTATCCGCTTATCTTCGCCCCGTCACAGTTGCCGGACCGAGATCCCCTCAACAGTGTCGCGCAAACTCCAAATCCACCAACCGTTCCATCAAGTAATCGTCGGCCGGAACGCAAGGAGCGTGCCCGACGCAGAGCCGCACGACCGTCAAGCCAATCACACTAACTCACTGATATTGTATACGTTTTAATCCTTTCTTGTTCGAATAAATAAATTTGTATTTATTGTTGATCAAATCCCAAGTAACAGGCAACATGTTATGATTTGCATGGGATCATCATCATGAGTACTCGCACCGTATTCCCGAACCATCGTTCTATCTATACCGGTTAATATAGATCTGATTTTGAATTTTCTTACACAAGGGACAGAGTAAAGCGAGCATAGGTCTTCCATCGACAGCTCGTTGAACCCGAGGGTTGTCCGAGCAATCACAGTATTAGCAATAATGCTCACTCTTTGCGGACAATCCACCCACTCGAACACATTCCCAACGTTGCCTAGCAACGGGTGCCGGGTGGTGGTTAGAAAACATTTTGTATGGCGTTACTGGGGCAACAATAAGACGATTTAAACCAATAACGAAACCCTGTAACCCACCAAATGTAACGACCACACAAATAAAAAATACAACGGGATGATAGGGCGTCTAAATATTCAACGAAATAGCAGCCAAGGGAACCTATGTGCGAATAATAGCATGAGAATTTAATTCGAATTGTTTTAGGCATGGAAGAAATCTGATCATATTGAAAAGAATTAAAGGCCTTACGGAGAGAAAATGACTCACTCCACCGTCAAATGCTACAAATGAGTTGGGAGATTCAGCAAGTGAAGGGGACCTCGATCGAACCGGCTCGCGCCAAACAGACTTACCAAAGGCTGACGGAAGCACAGCGCGGATGGGAGGAACAAAGACAAATAACACATGTCCAACGGGTCCAGATCCGCAGCCTGGAGACGGCACTAGCAGCTAGTAAAGAGGACAGTGCGGTTACCTACACGTTGTTAATTGATCTTGCACAACTAGCCTACCAGGAAAGAGTGAAATCCAAAAGACCCACTAAACGAAACTGCCTACATTCTTGGAACACTTGTGAAGACGCATGAATGAAAAAATTGACATTATCGAATTATTAATTGACATTATCGAATTGACATTATCATTGTCTGTCAGCATCAATTAATTCTGATTCTTTTTCATTTTTGATTTTCAATATGGACATTTATTGGTATTTATTATTTCCTATTTTAGAGTATTTATTCAATTCAAAGGTTTCAATTTTCCTGTTATCCAACAATAGGTTTGTCGTGATATCTAGTCATATCCGGATGAAACTTATAAAACCTTTGTGTTTTGGGGTTCACAGAACAACCATATAATTACTTTGAATTTACAATTATGGAAATTATTATTAATAAAAACTTCATTCATCATTTTTAAATTGATAATCTTGATTAGGCATCTTGATGATAGATCAAATACAAATTCTCAATAAAAATTCAGTCACATTTATATATAACAGTTGAGTCCTTTTAATTCAAAATATTGGCGGGTTATAAGGTTTAATCTCCATGGCCTTGATTTATGTAGTTAACGCAACCCACATGCACAAATGAATATTGTACAATAAGTAATTATGGTTTGTTGCTTTCTTCTTTAGTTGGTCCAAAATTTGAGCTTTTGTTCCGTGTCAGCGTCTAATGCGTTCTAAACCAGGCTGGCATTGCTTATGTTTCCATGAAAAATTTGTTGGATATTATTTGTTGGCCCGGTAATGCTCTCTATCTGATGGGAACATTTCCATTGATATATTTTTCGGGACGAGTTCTTGGATGAACACATCGTCTTCTATCCGCTGTTTAGGCTCAAACTCGAATTTCTTCAATTGTAATTTGAAGACGAGGATCTCCACTTGGATATGAGCCACAAGTTCCTTTAAAATTGTATTTACTTGATGTAGTTTCTTCATTTGTTTCGACTTGAAGAAGGTAGCCTCCAACACCCGGTACTTCATTTTTAACTGTTCGGCTCATTGGTTCATCTCATTTTTTTCTTTCTGAAGCTGATTGATGCCCTCTCTGAATCCTGCGATTAGTTTTTCCACTAAAATAACAATTTAAAAATGAAAAATTCATTTCTCATCTTTGCAAAATATCGTTAATTTTATAATATACAATTTTAATTTCCTGAGATTTTTAAACATCTTTGTCATGTTTGGAGGGTTCAGTGTCTTTATGGTTTTTCAATATGGCATTATTATGTTTAGGTGGATTGTTACTTAGAGTTCAGACTTTTGAATACCATTCACTATAAACTTCCTTGATACTTTTTCGTGAGCTGAAATCTCTTAATGTATAACAGTTTTTAATCCAGATGATGAGTTGTGTCGCCTGTGTCACTGTCGATGTGAACCGGAATGCAAAGGATTACTTGAAGTTACTTTAAGTTGTGTTTTAGAATGTGATTAATACTGATAAATATTATGAGAAAACTGTTTTCCCCTCAATTTATTTAGTAAAGAAAATAACATTGAAAATTAACGCTATCTAGAAAAACGTGCATTTTTATCTGAGGTCAGCCTGTTGGATCAAACAAACACAACATGACGGAAATCTTTATTATGAATGAATGATGTATTGATACAAGGAGGTTATTTTCCTTTAAAGGATACAGTCTAATTCCGCTAGGGTATAAAACATTTTCTATACTTATCGCTACTGTTTACCTCAAGGTAGGATGTTTATCAAGTTTCCCTTTGTTGTATTGGTTAGACTCTTCGATAACACGACTTCAGCATTTTAATTATTAGACGTTAAACTTATCCATTAATCGTGGTTAACCTACTAATTTCGTATTTAAAAAAATTAAATTTACTAATTTTAAAAAATTATATTTTTACTAAATTTATACTTTAATTTTGGTTGTTCAACATTTTGATGGAATCATCCATTTTTTTAGCTTTGTGTTTTGACGAATTAAATTTACTTATTTAAAAAAAATCAATTCATTTTTATGAAATTAATTTGGTTTTATACGATTTAATAAATTAATACATAGATTTCATTATTTAGACTCGCTGATTACACTGGTCAACAAAAAATTTTCATCAAAGTTAATTTTGAGTTAGTTCGTTTCAAATCATTTGCTTGGATCAATAAGCATGCTTCAAGAATTTAAGAATCACCCAGACAAGTTTTGTTGTGTATGTGGCAATTTTTCAACTAAACTACAACAACGAACTATTGGTACAACCTTATGAAAATATTCAATCTTTGCATTGGTGTCACCTAGGTGACCAAGATAAACCATGGTCGACACATCAAATCTGTTCTGCTTGTTCAAGCGGATTAGGCGATCGGGTGAACAAAAAGAAAGATTCAATGCCGTTTGTAATACCCATGATATGGAAAGAGCAGATAGATCATAATGAAAATTGTTATTTTTGTAGTGTAAACATTACAGGGCTTTCTACAAAGAACAAAAACAAGATTGTTTATAAAGTCATGGATTCAGCACGTAGACCAGTAAAAAGTAAAAGTGTTTCGTAGCTAAAATAATTATTTTAGGTACGAAGCACTTTTACAACCTTAGGTCTATCATCATAATGGTTCACCGTGTAACGACACTACAAAACAAAGATCGAAGTTTATTTATTATTACATTCGTGCAGCCTTCCATTGGGTGGCCTGTGCTTATTTATTTTATTTTCAACCTTTGCCAAGCTACATAAATCAAATTATCGCGATTAATGGCATATTTAAATTAATAAAGAACATATTAATTAGAATAACCAAACATTTAGAATAAATACTAATTTTCTTTAGTGGATCAAAATCAAGCATTCTCAGAAAGATTTAGAAAAGATGTCGCCAAATATCACGAAGAGGCGCTTAAGTAAAATCAACGAGCGGAAGCTCTGATACACCAGTGTTAGTGTATGGAAAAAATCTGGATGCGTCCAGAAGATGCGAAAAAACCAGAAAAACAATAGATGATCTTTGAAACAGGTTAGATAAGGAAAGGTAAATGTTGGATCAGGTGAGAGCGACATTACAAGAAAGGGACGCGGAAATCAAGAAGCTATTCCATACGATATAAACGTTTTTGATTAACACACTTTGTCTGCACATTAAAATGACACAAAGAATTATCTATTACAGTCACATCTTGGTGCTTATTACTACCCTCCGGGAAGAATAGCACTTTTCGGATCAATTGGATTTCACAATCCCTTGACTACTGTAACGGGTTTCTGAGATTACTAAGTCTGATTTAGTTGCTTTGCTTTGACTTGAATTTATTCAATAACTTTAATTGTTTTGATTTCACTTAATTTCTTTTTCACAAATTTGGCTTTGTCTCTTTCTAGCTTTCTTTATTATTTTCGTTCTCGTATCGCCTAATTTCTGCTTCAAACTTCTTTTATCCTTGATTCCAACTGCTTTTTCTATAATTTTCCGTAATTTTCTCCTTTCCAATTCTTCGTCTAATTTTTCTCTCTTGATTCCAGTTGCGCTTCCTTTTTATACCAAATGTCACTTAGTGATATACACTTCGATTTCAATTTCAATATCTTTTCTCGGGAACTACATTTGGTCCTCTTCAATTTTCCGAATATCTCTGACAGCTGTCGAGATATCCCATTTTTCAAGACGTCATCTCTCTGCTTCTCCAGTAATTCATTTTCTTATCTCAACCAGACTATCGAGATGTGTCATTTCATTTTTCATTTTGTCTTTGTTATTATTATTTTTTCTTATTTGCTTCGTACTTCCTAATTAAAATGACCTTGGCATGTTTTATTATTTTATTGTTTGATTTTTTCTATTATTTGTTATTTCCTTTTATTTTCTCATTTCTTCCATTTGTTTCTATTTCTCAGAATTGTGGAATAACAAACCTTTCTTGTCACCCATTTTCGCCAAATTATTACCTTAATTGTGCTAATTCATTTTTATTTTTTATAGGTATCCTCAACATTAAGCACGTACCTGGTGGGAATCCCCTTGAATGTGAGAGCGTCAATAACTTTTCAAAACCAAAAAGTTATCAAAGGGTTTAACCATTACAATAAATGAAAACTTAATACAAACTCATACCTTGAACTAAATAGTATCGATAAGTACAGGAGAATCCTTTTTATCCTCTGGCAGGAATGAAATGTTTTATCTAAAATAAAAAACCCCAGTAAAATCAGACTTTCATTGAAAAGAATTTCTTCATGTCTTGCTTATTAGATCCAACAAGTCGGTGTTACCTCTATAAAGATAAAATCACAAGTTATTCTAGACAGTATTAATTTTCGGTTTTCTCTTCTCTTTGTAAACGAATTAAATGGAAAATATTCACTAATATAACTCAGCGACAATTAAAATCCGAAATATGACTTAACTAAATTTTGAGCGATTTACTCGTTATTTTTATTATTATAAAATTGACGATACTTTACAACTTTTATAATTTGAAAGATGAATTATATCACTATTGATAGAAGAGAAATAAGCAATTTTACATGTAAATTTTACTTAGTGGAAACATTATTAGCAAACGTATGGGAAGATATCCATAGGCTTCTCAAAGAAAAAGATGAGGCGAACCAACAAGCCGAACGACTAAAGATGTAGTGCCGAGAAATGGAGACTACATGATTCAAGCCGAACCAGATGAAGAAGTTGCATTAGGCAAACGAAGCCCTGAAGAAACAAGAAGCTAATTGTTGGGCAAAAACTAAGATTTTAAATTGCGGTTTATCTGGCACAACATTTGAGAAAATCAGGGCGTACAAAATAAAAATGGACGAAAAATCATCAAAAATAGCCTAATTAGCATTAAATAATACAAAAAGTAGAAAAAGTAGCATTTAAAAAGAATCAAAAAAGATTAAATTTTAGCAAAATTAATCTATTTCATCAAATTGGCTCCAAATTCATAGAAAACGCTTATATTCTAGAAAATAACTATGAGAATTAAGCTTAAAATGTAATTTAAAAACTTTAATAAAAAAGAATCATGAAAATCTGACAACTAAGGGAAAAGTGATGAAATATGGTAAAAACGTGTAGGCGTTTTATTTTACCGCATCAAAAAACATGCGTGTAAAACCCCCTTATATAAGTCGATACCAGATCGACACAATGTAATGTAAATGCTAATTTTTGAAAAAGAAGTTAACACTTCTCAACAGAAAATTTTTTGGAACTTTAAGACTAAAGGGTCTTGCATAATTTTTAATTTATTTTTGTTCTTAATTCATATTAAAGTTTGATGGAAGGAATTTTTATAAGACATTTATGAAATAATTGTTTTGAATTTATGAATTTCTAGGCTATGTATAGGCATATTTTTAATAGTAGAATGTTAAAAGCTTTTGTTTAATAATATGTTTTCAATTATTATTATTATTTTTTAAATTTAAATTCAAAATATTCCCTCGTATCGACCAAGTACCATGAAAACTTGGTTTCCATGGAACTTGACCAATACGGGATGCCTCATGATTAAATTCTCACACAATTCATAATAACTGATTAATTTTGTAAAAAACCGAATTTGATTATCATTTATATTATAAATATTATTATTATTAATTTTATTGACCATTATTATCATATGATCACATCCATACAAGTTAGAAAAACTAAATGTTCACCAACTAGTTAAAAGCTAGTACTTCGGTGTGGGAGGTACCCGTAATGAATGGTTGTTCGCCGTATCAGATCTCCTCTCCAAGAACATCAACTTCAGACTCTCTGTAGGGAGCGAAGGATCATGAGGAAGAAGTAAATAGTATATATTTAAATTAAAAGAAGAATATAAAGACTAGAAATTAGAAGAGAAAAATAAAAAGTTATTATTAATGTATCTCAGTAGAAAACGAAGCAGAAAGAAGCGATAAAAGAAAATCCAAAAATCATTATAATTAACTAGAAGCAATAAATCTAAAAATATTCTGGTTTCATTTTATTGGTATTGAATAATAATGTTTAAATAAAAAGGAAGAAAATTTTAAAAACGGATAAAAAGAAAATATTAAAAAATTGAAAATTTTTTTTGTTCATCTATTTTATTTTTAAAAACATCAGCTGGATCAGATTTCTTTTACAAAAGACAATTAGTCGAAAGAATACATAGTGAATAGTCCACTGTTAATATAATACCAAAATTATGCTCATAATAGCAGAGAAGGGAAAAGAAATAAAACTAATATTTCTGTATTGATTTATTTATGAATTTTATGAATTAATTTAGATGAATATTAATCAAAGGTTTCAAAGCTATTACCATCGATACTAAATTTATTTTCAGTCTTAAATAGATTTTATTATAAAAAATCCCAAACTTTGTTTTTAGGATACCTAGACTCAGCCTCATTATGATCCTGATTACATACTTAGGTCAAACCCAAAACAACTAACAGATGTTATGCTCAATTTATACCAACAATTACTATAACGCTTAGGCTTAATCGATCGGATATATAACATTCTGGCTTTTATTTATTATAAAAACATGTTTTTCTTATTATTATATGTTATTATCAATTATCATAACTATAATTTCACCTAAATTTTTTTAAAATTTTATCTTTCATTCGGCCTAGTAGATTAGAATAAAAGCTGAAAGAGGTAACAAGGACTAAACTGTAATGGAAGCCACTTTGCGCAGCAGAAAAGAAAGACAATAAAACGAATGAAATTTTCACCACGAATCCTAACCAAAAATAATTGACTTATCTAATAAATTTTTACTATTCTTTTATTAACTTAATAATTTAAAAAAAGTTCATTATATTACCCTTAAAAAATTATGTAAATCCAATGATTAAGAATTAAATAAAAGAAAAAAACGTAAATACAAAACTATTTATTAAAGAATACAAAGATTCATCAACTTACCATAACTTTGAATATAAAATTCAAATAATAAGAGTCAGATTTCCAACGAAAATTTCCAAAAATTTCTAAAAAATATAATCAATAAAATTCACAATAAATACTAAAATCTTATTTCTCACCGATTCGGTATGCGGAATAATGAATTTCCGTTTAAAATTAGAACGGAATTTCTTGTTTAAATTGACAGTTCTTAAAAGTTTGAAATCTGGGATTTTCAAGGGAAAGGGACCAGAATCTCAAAGTTTTAATCATATATTCGATTAAAAAGCTATTATTAGGATCCCATACATATGTTACTCGACTGGTCTACTCCTGAAATAACTAAAATAAACTAAAAAACTCCTCGAAATTGATGGAATTCTTCGCTTTATAATCTTCAAAAATATTCAATAAACAGCACCTTTAAAACAAAATAAAGTGATCAAAGGATCGATATTATTTCGATTAAATTACCGATAGAGGGACCCATAATTAAAATGAGCATGAATACCTTCTATGGTAGCTCGTGAACCCAAAGGTTTTTTAAAGTATTACCAGTCATGGTAATATGGCTCACATTTTACTAGAAACCGCCAATTGGAATACATTTCCAACGTCATTTTGACGGGTATCCAATGATTATATCTCTTGTGTGCGCATCTGGTGGGAATCACTTAAAAGTCACCGTAAAAAATCTTATATCTTTTATCCATCAAGTGCCAAGCAGTTATTTACGTGCAAATCATTTGGAGTCAGATTGCGTCTGTGTTGGTAGTTACACCCACTAACGAACCCAACAGGTGTTCTAACGAAAGTCCGTGCACCCACATGCATGCCATAGCTGAAGCAGTACAAATAATTGTGCTTATTTCCAACGTATATTAACGACGGATATCAAGTAGCAACAAGATTCATTTTACTTTTGTATGTGGCTTGCGATGACAACACCAATCAAGACCTTAGAAAATAAACCCTGTTACCCACCACCTGTTTATATTTATACACCATTCAACTTGATTTCCTTTAGAAACACTTGAGTAGACAAAATTAAGAATAGGAAATAATTCACTTCTTCCTGTATACAAAACCATAACTATCTTTTTCTACATGTAAAACATACATAGTCCATTCAGATTTAATAATCAAAATCAGGCAAAATTTAATGAAAAAATTTGATTATTTAATCAATTACAGAGCCAAATTTTTAGAGACTCAATTTACATCATTAAATATAACCATTTTTATGATTTTTATGTTAATTTACGAATTTTTTTCATCATTTACTCCTTAAACTATCTTTTATGTTGTAGGTCATTGTTGTTTTATCATAGTAAATATTTATATATAATTTTATTATTTTAATAATAATTGATTATGAATTATATTATCAATGATTGGTTCACTGAATATTCCGATGGATGGGCTGGACAAGCTATGAGTCTGAAAGTAAAAGAAATCATAGAAAGTAAAACCACCAAATTCCAGGATTTATTAATTTTTGAAAGGTAGATTAAATTAAAATTGTTTTCATATTCATTATTTTATAAAACAGCACAAATCATGGAAAAGTTCTAGTATTAGATGGCATTATTCAATTAACAGAAAAAGATGAATTTTTATATCAGGAAATGATATCAATGTTGCCGCTGAATTCTCATCCAAATCCCCAAAATGTATTAATAATCGGTGGTGGTGACGGCGGAGTAATGCGCGATGTAGCTAAGCATCATAAAGTTAAAAAAATTGTCCAATGTGAAATCGACGAAGTAAAAAATTACCTTATAAATTATGAAAATTTCCAACTAACACTATCAATATTTTAGGAAGTCGTTAATTTGAGTAAGAAACATTTGTCATTCATGGCAGTTGGATATGATAGTGACAAAGCAATTTTGACAATTTCTGACGGTTTCGAATTTCTCAAACAACACAAAAATGAATTTGATGTCATCATAACTGACAGTACTGACCCGCAAGGTTTATTGAAAAGATTTCTAAATCTGCTTTTTTATCTTTCCCTAGGCCCAGGTGAAGTCCTTTTTCAATCGAATTATTTTCAGCTGATTTTCGAATCTCTGAAATCCGATGGAATTATGT
Organism: Schmidtea mediterranea; assembly: GCA_022537955.1. NCBI lineage: Eukaryota > Metazoa > Platyhelminthes > Tricladida > Dugesiidae > Schmidtea > Schmidtea mediterranea. The sequence continues at coordinate 286,256,299 of CM039679.1, forward strand.
GTTCTCAAGGTAGATAAACAAGATTTTTAATTCAAATCAACAAAATTCAAGATTGTGACATAATTCTAATAGATTCATGAGATAACAATAGCAAATATAACCTCTAATGATTATCATATTTTAATTTCCACACCACCTTTTAATATAAATTTTATCTGCGATTTTAAGAAATTATAAAATATTTGCATTAATTATTCTTTTCCTACCCCGCCCCAATCACCCCCTTTTAAATCTCGAATTACTATAATTATGACTATCTGAATTTAAATTTTCATTTAACTTTTCCATTGTTTTATAATTGTAGATTTATCAGATTGAAATGACAATTAAAAGTTATTGAAAGCCCATTGTAAAATATTCAGGAAATTGATTAATTCAATTTTATTAATAGTTATTATTATGACTTTACGTTCTCTTAGACTCGTTGTGTATTCTTAATGAGCAAAATTCCATATGAATATTATTAACGGAATTTCATTTAATACAGTTTTTAGCTTCCATTTTAATAATATATCATTAAATATAATTGATTTTAAAATTATTTAAAAATTTATATTTAAATATAATTGATTTTATATATATATATAAAGTTATTTTAATATTTTTATTGACTTAGAAATTTTTTGCAGTTTGTTATTTTGTATCATGAAATTAATAAATTTATATCTCACTTCACATATGTGATTAGAAAAATTAATTTGTAATTAAACAATTTGTAGTAAAAATGAAGAAAAGTATCAAATTATTATTTTAATTCAATATACTTTATTAAACTTCCGCTTCATGTCGAAATATTTACATTTTTATGGTTTTGACTGTCTGTATTAGACACTACTCAACAGAAAATATTATAAAAATATTTTTTAGTTATTTTATTTCACGGAACCCCAACACATTGTCCCAATATGGCTTTTTTGTGGAGCCCGCTCATCTTCCAAGGGAACGTCTTTAATGCATGCTCTTTTAGAAACTAATAACTCAGTCCAATATAATAAGTTAACAGGATAAACAAAATTTTGAGAAAGTCTTTGTTCTAACTGTTTCTTCCACTCGAAATCTTGTGAATACTCTTTTATCTTGTTAACTTGTTTAGGAATTACTTTTTTTATATACTGCTTAATCAGAGTTTCAGCATTCATTAGAAGAATAGTCATCATAAAAACCTTTCTTGTTTCCTCATCAATTACACCGAAAATCCAACGTGAAATAACTAGACATCCTTTATTGTCTTTATTTCAAACTTAAAGACTTTTGGATATTCAAGTACGGTTATTTTTGTCATAATTTTGTGTTGGGTTGGATAGAATATACACTGAGAATTCTTATAATTTACAAACGTATGTTCTGTATTACCGATTAAACGACAGCAGGTCATGATTTCCTCCTACAGATAACTCAAGAAGAACCAGTTTTCGAAAGTGTCATCAAACTCCATTGCGTGCATGAGCCCTTGAGGAAAGAGCCATTTCTTTGTTACATTTAAACACCCTATATATGCAACAATGCTATCTATTGGAGAAATATAATTAACTGTTTCTCCGCTTGTGCCACATTTTCTAATATCTAAAGAGTAATGGTTCTCAAGTTTAACGTTAAATAAAAGTTTTATTACACTTAATGCATTTATAATGTAAGCTTTACACAATATTTTAATATTGATGATATTTACCAAAGTGGTAGAGTGTAGGGAATATGCACAAATTCCAAATTAAAGTTTATAAATATTTTTTTTAATAAAAATAACACAAAAAAACAGAAATATTATACATTAATACAATTAATTTGCATTATTTAAAAAGGAAATCGGTGATAATTTGAATCAGATTATCCGTTTCGAATTATTATATACACGTCATACAACATTTAACATTCGAAATCGTAATCGAATCATTATTATTATTATTATTATTATTATTATTATTATTTATTATTATTATTATTATTATTATTATTATTATTATTATTATTATTATTATTATTATTATTATTATTATTATTATTATTATTATTATTATTATTATTATTATTATTATATTATTATATTATTATTTTTATTAGTAATGAAGTCATTCATATAAACGAATATTAACCTAAAGTTTTTTACCATATGGCGTTATCGACTAGTTTCCAGTATTGTCTAAAAGTAATGCTAAGCATTTGTATAAAGTACTACTGCCTAAACAACATGACATTCATTATCACCAAAGAATACTCACGGAAAATATTTTTATTCCATTTATAAAATTTCCTTTGCGGCGCAAAAATTTTATTTTGAAATATAAAACTATCATTACTTTTCATCTTAATATTTCAATATAAACATGTAGAATACATAGACATTTTTTAATCTTGGACTTTAATCTTGGTTTTTTACATTCATCAATAAAAACAGTAAGCAGCGTGCCCGTGAAAAAAATTTAGATAAAAGATGTGTAATAATCAATATGAGCGTATTGATTTGCATTTTTCCGTTGAACATCAGAAAGTATTTTCCTTATTATTTCACAAAGAAACTCATTGACGTAATTTTTGAAACCTAAACTCAAACAATTATTTTGGAATACACTGGTACTTTTGGAATTTCATGTTTCAGAGGATCGTGTACATTTTTTCAGTTTAAAACAAAGAATATGCTTTTTATTTAATAATATATAATTTTAATAATTCAATTTCAAGAAATAAATGTATATATAGTATTTTCACTTTGCAAATCGTCAATTGTACAAGGAATTAATTATTTTTGACCTTTACTAAATTCGTTAAACATTAAAAGTCTAGCAGGTAACGGGTTACTCCACATGAAATGTCTTATATTTTATAAATGTTGATTATAAAAAATTTTAAATTTCAATACTTTTTAGAAATTTTAATTTGTCTTTCTATTTGTTTGATAAGTACTCATTATTAATTACTGTTGAGCATTCAAGGTTTTATTCAGCTTCCAATTTGAGTTATTGTAACGATATTTTGATGTGAGATCATATTCATTTGTGTTTATTTTTTTATTACTAATCTCTTCCATTTCATCCTATGTACTCACTTTTATTGATTTTATTTGAGAATATTGTAGAAATCGTTTGATGTCAACATTTTTTCAAATTCATATTTAAATCATATAATAAATTACTGACAGAAAAATGTCAGATGTGACATTGGCGATACACAATAATTATTCATTGAACCGAAACGAAAATTGAATGTCGACTACTGGATGTTGTTTAAGTACTTTTGAGATTACCTGAACCAGCTTCATATCATACTGTGGTTTGTTTCCGTAAAAATCAATTATTCAGAGTAAGTACGAATTTAATAAGTCAAAAACCATTTAGGAGTATAATCGAAGAGAACAGGATTTAATATCTCTAATTTACATAGTACCATCGACGCCAATTTTCTTTCGTTGCCGAATATGTGATGACTATTAGTAATGCATAAGTCCAGCTTCCGATTATATTGGAATTGTTCTCAATAGCCCTATCTCGATTTAGGAATCCAAATCAGGTGCAAGGGAATATACTGCCAACATCTCATCAAGGTGATTTGTTTCAAATGTGAAATTTAAAATATCTTTTAAGCTTTGATTATACTTATAGTTAATTATAGTGATATATCATTTAAAATAAAAATGTTGTATAAACTTCTATACTTCCCATCTTCTACAATTGTTGCATGTAGCATAAAAAAACAAAATAAGTAAGCTTCAGTCAGTGAGCATCGAAATAGTAATCATATCATTAATAATTATCAAACCGAATTTTTATTATAATTTTTGTTCAAAAAGATTTTTATTGTATTTGCTAATAAATAATGATTTGATATAAATTATTTGGTTTAGACAAATTAAATCTATTAATATTTTTTTGACTATGTAAAATATGTTATTCTGAAACCAAATAATTCAATGTTGAGATTGAATTAATTTATTAATTTATTAAACTTGTAAGCACAAGTTTAATTCAACAACGCCTAATGTATTTTTTCACTTATAAAAATTAATATTACTTGTATGGTAAGGGTATTAAAATTGTATGTAAATAAATGAAGCCTGCGTTTTTCAAAATAAAGTCCCATTGCTCTATTTGTTAATTTTTTTACTTATATTACCAATTAAAACTGATACCAACCCTACTTAATCACATTTATCTACAATCTATCATATACATAGTTCTTTTTATTTGAAAAATCTCGATATCATTAATATATTCTATTTTAATACATAAATTATAGTTAAATATTTATTATTGATTGGTTTTTTTTTATCACAACAAATTATATCCGTCTTCTTTTTTTTCAATTTTACTTTAGTAGATTTTTAAAATTCCGGGTTATTTCTTTAAAACAGTACCGTAAAATTTTAAGCTTTATGTAAATGGTAAAAATTTTCATTCTTATAAATTTTATACAAGCTGACAAAATGTCACACAATTGTTTCCTGATTTCCTTAATTTCATCTCTTTTTTTGTTTTTTTTCAATAATATTAATAATAATAATCAATCGTTCAATTAACTTTGTGTTAAATTCTGTTAAATTTCAGTGAACGAATGCATACTTTTGTCCTTACTTTATAAAGAAATTTGATTAATAGCACCTTTGTTTTATATCTCGTTAATTAAAGTCCAAATTAGTAATTAATAGTAATATATAACACTTGAACTTTAAATAAACCTATGGCTATCATTATCACAAGGGAAATCGCACTTGAAGCCTATGTTTGAGGGTCCTCAAGTATTAAATATTTTATAAAAACTTCTTCAATAGCAAAAATTACCACCAATTGAAAAAAAACAAAAATTCAATAGAATTAAGTTTTTTTATAAACCTTCTTTTTGAGTTTTATCCAAAAGTTACAGGCAATGAGTTAATTTTAAGAAACTGCTATTCAAACACACTTTTACGGCATGTTTCGACAATTTTCTAGTCATCATCAGCTAGGAATCAGCTAGATAAAACAAAAGATAGATATTTTATAAATTTAATAATCAATTTAGCCAATTTTTTTAATTAAAAAAAATACTTTTTAATTTGATTTAAATACTCAATTATTTTTCAATTTAGACAATTTTCAATAAAAATATTTAAAAATGTATAAAACATTTTATAATAATTTTAACAATCCGTAAACTTAAAAAAATCAAATTATTTAATTTATTAATTTATTAAACCTGAAAACAACAACAAAAATCCACATACTGACAATTTATCACCAAAAATATTGAAAAAAATACAAATGTTTACATCATTTTGCATATCAACTTTCGGTTCCAATCACCACATTACAAGTTCCCAATAATAATAATATATAGATATATTATATATAGATTAAATATTTACAAATCTTATAAATGCGTATGAAAAAACTTAAGTTAATGAAGGAATCCTAATAGATTTAATAATCATTTTCAGTATATCACTGTAAATTCTTTGAGAAACACTGATCTATGGTTTAAAGTACATATAGTAATTACGTAGCGTATCAAGGTTAAGAGGTCCAATTACATACGCCGATAATAAATACCAGCGTATTGAATATGTCACTCAATATAAAGAAATGCAAGAACTTCATAAAGTTAAGTATAAAATATCTTTTGAAATGAAGCAACAGTTTATATCTCAATGAAATGTGACCGTTGAAGTGGCCATAGATCATTCAATTTATGTGAAAATTGAATGTTATTTTTAACAAATGCTATTTTATTTTTTTTCATTTTTGTACACTTAGCGCTTAAAAATTTTGAATAGAATTTAATTTAAATAGAGGCATAACAAATAGAGGCATGACAAATGCGAATGAAATCGGCTGTTGGGCAATTCGATGAAGTTGCTGAGTCGAATTAGTCATTAGGATAGACACAAATTTCCCAGTAAAGATGAAAAATTCTAATGGGAATTTTCAAGGAAACCAGCCAATTGCATTAACAATCTTTCTTATTCGTTTGTTTGTGGAAATATTGTGCCTACTTTTCAAACTTGTTTTTTTCATTTCAGTCAAAATTTGCAATCTTCGACTAGAATGGTAAGTGTGAAGATTTTTGCATGTCACTGAAACTATTAAGTATAATAGAAATCATTTTATGGTGATAGCAAGAGAAATTTCATTTCTATCGTTTTAAATGGAAATATGTTTTGTATTTTGCTTTAAATGTCACAAACTTTCTTTTTGAGTAATTTATAAAATTTATTACATTTAGAGAATGATGGAAATATTTATTTTTAAAGTGATATGTATAATCTATTTTGTAACGATATACGTTTGTAATAATTATAAAGTATTCTCTGAATATAAGAAATAAAAAAAATATTATTAGCTCAATGGCAAGTTTCAATCTTTTAGATAATTATCAAATATTAATTTAAATTTTGTATTAAACAGGTAAAATTAAAAAAACTATTATAAAGAATTAATACAAAATTTCGATGAGTCTAAAATGAGGACTAAAATCAAAACAACATAATTTTCAAATTTGAAATTCCAAAGATAATTTTTCTTTTTTTTCTTTTTACCCAATTTATATTGATGCTTTTCTACAGCAGTCAACCAACAATTTGAATGTCATCCCGATTCAATCTTGTCTGTTTTACTAGAGAAATCCAATTATCTTTACCCATATTTCCCCATTAGTAGCCAGAGGATCCTGACTTTATGGTAGAAGGTAAACCTCAAATGTCCGATAAGGTGAAAATATCTGTATTTAGATATAAAGTAGTAGCATGGGATTAGTGTTCCTAATAGGAACAATAAGATGACACAAAGGATGATAATATTGAATAAGTAACAACTGCTTCTAAAGGAAAGTTGATCCTGCGAGCGACTACCCGAAAATGATTGGGTTTTGCTATTAATATAATTTACTATATCAGTCATACGGTTTTACAGTTATTTTATGATTACACAATTTACTTAAGATTGTTTTATTTAAAAAGTAATTTTTAGTTTTATCAGGAATTTGTTCAGATGAATAGATTAGAGATTATTTCAGATCAGTAGTTCCCAACAAGTTAAACTAGAAGAAATTATTTGATCAAAATAAGTTAATAAATCTAAAGTATTTTATAATGCTTTCTCAAAAATGTCTAAATTTTATCTAAAAATGCTTTGAAGTATTAAAACTTAATGTTAGTATTATCACTATAAAAATTGTTAAAGTTAAACTTGGAAAGGTCGGGTCCCTGCTTTATATTGCTTGAATTGATCAAATTTGCGCTAATATCGACATGTGGCTTGCTCTGTCAATAGAAAATGAATAATATTGAAAGGTTAATATAGTTCATCATTTAATTATGTTAAGAGTGATTAATAATAAATAAATGATGTTTTCAAAGATAAACTTGAAGCTAATTGTCACATAATGGGTTTATGCTATATTCAATTATTTTCATTGTTCCTGTCATTGCTAAATAAAGTACATCTTTTTATTTAATTGAGTATTTTGGTCAAGTTTTTAATACAATAAGAACTTGTATCTTCATCGTGAGGTTCTACGACTGAGTAAGTATACAATTGTTTCTGATTTTGAGATCACTTAAACCAGTCGGTAATTTTGTAGTATTACAATTGTGAAATTTTCTGCAGACATGGTCATGATTTAGTGGCATCATTAAATTCATAGCATATTTAATTCTAGAAAGGAACTAGAATTTTTAAATGTTGATGGAAATATGATTAAATCAGTCCTTTCAAAAATACACTATCTTAACAAGTCGCAAGTGTCTATTGAGGTTTTTGTTTGAATAAATGTTAGAAATTGTTATGGTAATTGCTAGGGATTTACCAAATTAATTAATTAAAAGACAAATAATGATTAATTTTATGGAAACAATGGAAACTAGTGACTATTAATAAAATAAGTGAATGTCAAATGATTTTTTCTTATAGGGGTCCCAGAAGGATAGAATATTCTTTGATTATTAAAATTCTGATAGCAATCAACGGATTCAACATGATAATATAATAAATCAAATACGATTAATAATTTGAGACATTTCTTTCAGTGCCGGTGATAGTTCCAAGGGAGGATTCCGTTTTATTTATTTGGAATGTTGAATGATGCTTCGATTTTTAACTTCTTTTTGAAATGCTTTTTTTATCGTAGTAGCAATGTTAAACCTAACTTAATTTAAAGTTATATTGTTAAGAAATATGTGAGGATTTTGAAAACTTTAATAAAGTCTAAACATTATTGAATCTTAGTAATTCATTAAAGAATCATATAAATGACTTCATTATCGAAAAGTTAATAAATCCAACAAAATAAAAACTTGAAATACTTTCAGAAATTGCAAATGCGTAGAGCACTTTAGACATAAAAGATCTAATGCCGAAAGTTCGATATTATGACAAATTTATACACCGCATAAATATATGACAGTGGATTTTGTGAGCAAATCTTTGATGGAAATCCCAAAACTGGTAATAAAATGCATTTAATTGAACTAAAAATTACACATAATCTTTTATCCACGACACATGTTAAAATTTAATAAAAACGCAAGGTATTATTGATATATAAAGTAGTCATTCGAACAGTAGAACTTCAAACGGTACAAATTTCATTATAGTATGACTTTGTCAATGTATGAATAAATAATCAAAAATCTAGTTACAGTATGCTCTGAAAATTTTTTTTATTTTTATTTTATATATACTTAAATAGGATGATTTTTCGCCGAAAAATGTTCAGGTTGTGCATGTATCTGGGTTTTACTATCTAGATCACCAGTTGTCAACCAGTGTTCGGTGAGTTTTATTTTCAATACATCAAAATTCTAAAAATGGAGAGATTATAAAAGAATCTTGAAATAATTTCTTAGAAAAAAATTGTTTTGTTAAATTTGATTTTCCGAAACTAACTAATTGGCACGTGTCAATAGCAGAAAAATTAAGAATGTGAACTTGTTCATTCTAATAGCGGTAAAATAATTTTAAAAAATCATTTCATTTAAAAATAATTTTTAGTCGAGATATTTTGCTTGGGGCTAATTTAATTTTTCCAATCAATAACTACAAAAATAAGAATCTAAATCTTTTTCAATTCAAATATTTTATACCTATCATAAAAACATTATTTATATTTTTAAATAAAATAAGACAATTTAAATTTTGACTTTAGAACAAACTAAAAATTTGGTACGTTTTTTATTTATAATTTATTTTTCTATAAATTTTATGTTGTGCCATGAAAATTCTAGAATTATTTTTGACAAGTGTTAAAATTTTGTCTAAAACTTTGATTCATGCCGTCACTAGTTTGGAGTTGCCTATTTCACCATACAAATATTTAGTTGAAATTAAAAATGACGTCAAAGTTTAATTTAAAAATCCTATTACTCATTAAATGATTTTAGATTTTCAAACACGCCTATTTATGTGAATTTTGTAAATGGATATTGCATATAATATTGCATATATATGTAAATGAGCAAGTGTATTTTACGCATGGTTTTGAAAAATATTTTAACAAAATGAAAATGCATTCTTGATTTTAGAAATAAATTATTGAAATATTGGTTTTATTGCTATGTAAAATAATTTTGCAATATAAAGTTTATTTAAAATTTGTGCAAATTCTAACCGTTTCAATTTATTTCCGTAAATTTTCAATTATTTTTCAAATTATAAACTTAAATTTTCAAGAAACAAAATCGTTATAATAGAAATGATATTTTTATTTTTATCAAACCCGCAATATATAATCCAATACTTTTTCTCAACAAACTGACAACAATAAGTTAAATTTATATTGTAATTGTTTTGACTTCACTTTCGCAAAAATTTTTATCAAATTAAATTTATTATTATATTATACATTTTCTCAGGTCAAAATATTTGGTTGGAACTAGATATTATTAAAAATCTTCTGAAAACATGTAAATCCATTTTTCCTGTAGTTCAGTATGCTAATGGTTCGGTTCCTACTTATACAAATGGTCAAATCGGATATGTCTTATGCAGTAAAAACCGAGTAAATTTTATTATAATAATACTAATAATAATAATAATAATAATAATAACAATAATAATAATAATAATAATAATAATAATAATAATCATAATAATAATAATAATAATAATAATCATAAATAATAATAATCATAATAATAATAATAATCATAATCAATAATAATCATAATAATAATAATCATAATAATCATAATAATAATATATAATAATAATAATCATAATAATAATAATCATAATAATAATAATCATAATAATAATAATAATAATCATAATAATAATAATAATCATAATAATAATAATAATAATAATAATAATAATAATAATAATAATAATAATAGTAATAATAGTACTAGGGAGTTCTTAGGACATCACCAGCAGCATTTGTCGTTTAAATATTACACAAAATGGATTAATGATTTTTTAAAATTTTTCTATTATCTTTTTATATGGTAAAGTAAGCAGTATTTTTCATGTCGCTATTTTTCTCATTTGATCGTTTTATGTATGTTTTTTTCAATTTTTCAACCAATACTGTGTACTACATGTTGAAATTAAATTTAGCCTATATGCTTATAAATTATTTAAATTTCTTCTATAAATAAAAGATCTATTTTTGGAGGGATGTCTCCGGGGGTGCTCGTGAAAAGGGCAAGGGGAAGGGAAGATTTAAAATTTCTTATTTTTTGGGGGACGTCCTTAATGGATGCTCCTTATTGTATTTTTTATGATATTTTCCCGGAAATTTGCCAGTCACTGAAAAGTGTCGCCCTATGTAGTCACCTATATCGCGTTTAGCTGATGCAAGCACTGAATATTATAATTATAATTCAATTTAATCAAATTAAAATCAATATGTTTTAATTTTGTTATGGTATATAGTAACAGTTATTAAGTGGAAATTTATATTTAACCTACCGCTATTCAAAGTTTAACAACGTTAAAAAATTAAATTTTTTAGGAATAATTAATGTATATTAACCCTTTGTAACTCTGTCGGGGACTTATAGGTCGCGATAATGTATTGTTTATCCTTAAAAAGTCTAGATACTTTTTACTGCAGGTCTAAACAAGATTTATCAGCTTTGAAAAGTAATATTTACCAACGGAGTTACTAAAGAATTTACAATGTCTACATATTGTCGCCAACAACGAGTTAATAATTTCTCTTTCAAATCTGAATTTCTGAAATATATCAATATATATATATATATATATGTGCATTTAATTATATGCTGCAACATTACCAGAATACAAATTTCAAAGAGCCCATTGAAACAAACTTGCCATTTCAAGATAAATTAAGGCATTACACGCCCGAAGTCCATAGAGCCTCATTTGCACTGCCATATTGCATTAAAAAAGTAAAATTTTGTCCATATGTTTATAATTCATTAATTATTTTATTTAGGAGTTGGAACTAATTATTGAATAGTTTTTATTTATTTATATTTAAAGTTTAATAAAGTTCTCATGAAATGTAGTTTGACCATTGAATGCGGGATTTTTATTATTTTTTTATATTAGATAAACAATTTTCTATAAATAATTTTGCCGGTCTTAGAATTTATTTAGATAAAAGGATTTGAATTTGTTTACAATTATCTATTTGTGATTATTAATTGACATATTTTTCGGGTAAATCGATTAAATTGCACATTTTGTTTATATCTTTGTTTTGTGTGTATATATATAAATAGTAAACGAAAATTCTGTGAAAGCCGTGTATTCTTTGTCAGGATCGTGTATATAGATGTCTACTGACTGAATTGGGCCTAGTACCAGATGGCGCCTTTCTGTAGTTACTGCATTTTTTATAGGAGTATATATGAGCATCTTGAAATTTTGATGGCAAAATGAATGAAGGATGATTCAAAAAAGTAGATTCAAACATAATTTTGAGCTTCAACTATTAACAATTTACGGGCCCATTATTTCGCATATTCGAATTTTCGAGTAGTGAAGAGGATCTACTTTATATAGCTTCTATAAAAAAATCGAGGATTATTTCTAATTCTGAAACCGAAAAAGAATTAGATGCTATTAATACATCTTTCCATGAAGAAATTTCCACCTAAAAATCCTGTTGATGGGACTTTATGGAAAATATTGAAAGAAGGTAGATATGTTGGTAGATTACCAGGTTATACCGTATTCAAAATGGTCTCGGGTCCAACTACCTATGCTAAAAGGCATATTAGGCTTGGTTCAGTGAGTAGTGATTTCAACTTGATTATTGATGTATGCATCAATACGCCCATTACTATCTTGTGAACTACAACTTAAAGAGGTGCTGCTTTTCTTGGTTGAAAAACAGATGGTGCCAGGACTTCCCAATTTGGCAATTCTCTATAAAATATACTTGACTCTTCCTGTTACATCTGCTACTGCTGAAAGAAGTTTCAGTAGACTGAAAATCATCAAAAATTATTTGCGATCAACAATGACAAACGAACATCTCTCTCTGGATTAGTATTAATTTCAATAGAACGCGAACTGGCTGAGAACAATGACTTTGAATCGACTATAAATAGTTTTGCTTCAATGAAATCACGCCGAAAGCAATTTAAATAATAAATAAAGTGGTATGTTTGTTACATCAATAAATTTACTAGAATAAATTTACTGAATCTAATGCTTTATAATAATATTGGTATTCACTCATTACTCGGGAAAATGAGTAGTACCATCTTCATAATTTGTGGCGCTCCCTGAAAATTTTGCTCGCCCCCCCAACACGCACCAAAATCTAAATCCACCACAACTGTTGAGCCACACTGCATTATTTCCGTAGTAATGACAATAAAGTTCGACATGATACATTTTTATAATAATTGAATTTTTTATTAGTACGCGAGTTGAAAAAATAGTTTTTTCTTGAAATAAAATATTATTTTAAATAACCTAAACTTTGGATAAAAGTAAGTTAAAGTTTGAATATTCATAAAAATTGAAAAAAAATAATAAAAACAAAAATTTCGTTTATACCAATTGAAATAGAGCTACAAATGTGAAAGATTATTTGAAATAAAAATTGAAGAATGTTTAATGATAAATGTAGAAAATTGTAATCACAGGAACATTTTGTAAAATAATCAAAAGATAAAAAATGAAGCATGTAAAATATACATCTTTAAAAGACTTTGAATATTTTTCTAGTAGTGATATAAATAAATATGAGTTTGATATGTTCAAAAACTTTTAGCATATTAGAAAAATAGTAAAGTATAATTAAAAACTCAAAGGTGACATCATGAAATTACAGAAAAGAAAGCATTTAAAGAGGATGATGGCTGACTTGGATATTATTGAAATGGTGGGTTTCTGGGTTTTGATATTTTGAAACTATATGGTTGTTACCCAAGTACCCCATACAAATATTCTTTCGCTTGCCACTCGGCACCCGTTGCTAAGCAACGTTGGAACTGTGTTCGAGTGGGTAGATCGTCCGCACAAAGTGAGCGCTATTGCTAATGCTATAATTGACCGAACGATCCATGGGTCCAACGAGCTGACGATAGAAGGCCTGTGCTCGATTTCGAATCTTAGGTCCCATTATTCTCCTATCTCTTTCAAATGTTAACCTATACTCTCATATCATCTATCTTTATGTCCATTCGCTTGGTCCTTCTTATTATTGTCCATGTTGATGATTATTTTATGGTCTGTAAACCCTTGGTTATGTTAAGTAAACACAGTACATCTCTTACCCTTATCCCTATTATAACTACTATGTTCCCTATTATTATTACTAGCATCATCATTGTTACTATTAATTATATTACCTTTCTTAATTGTTACTACTATTACCTTTATTATTATTTTTATTATTATAACTACCATTATATTTATTGTTATTACTACTATGATTATTGCTACTATTATTATTATCATCATTACTACAAATACCATGATTATTATTATTATTATCATTATTATTATTATTATTATTATTATTATTATTATTATTATTATTATTATTATTATTATTATTATTATTATTATTATTATTATTATTATTATTATTATTATTATTATTATTATTATTATTATTATTATTATTATTATTATAATTATTATTATTATTATAATTACCATTACCCTTATCATTATCGTTATTATTATTAAGATTTTGTAGGGATCCATCCTTATTCCTCAGCGTTAATATTTTTTTATTGATATACAACATTAGCGGTAATAATCTGTTTTTTTCGGTTTTCGATAAAGTATTTTTGTAAATTCGAAAATTTTAGCAGCGTTCCGCCCTTATTTTACGCGTTCCATTTTTACGTTACTATTTTTGTTAAGTATTTGAATTAATTCGGAAAATCTGAGCAGCGTCCCGCCCATATTTTCCGCCTCAACTCAAATTAATTTATTTAATTCTTATTTAAAAACATTATTTTTCATGATTTTGGTCGTTCGGATTAATCTTTTTCCGATGGTTATTCATTTTAACTGTTGCAACGATTTCGCAATTTTTCCCGCTACCCATTCCATCTTTTTGTCCTTAAGATCTATGTTAGATATTTTGAGCCGCTTGTTGTTAAAATTCATGTCAATTTTTTAGGAAACGGATGATGAAGGAGTAGCCAATGGACTACTCATTTACCTTCCAATTTCCCCTATTACGGATAATATTAACGTTCCAGCTCCTGCGTTCCGCACGCCAGAGCCTTCATGGGCACGAATTATTGGCGAGTTTACACGCACTTACACTTTTCGATAGTGTGTTTTATTTTTCTATCTTGCGTTATGTTTTGGCTGTGGGACACCAAAAATAAAATAATAAAAAAAATAAATTACCACATGAATTAGGCAAAAGTCTCGACGCATAAACTGTATATTTGGCATTCATATAAACAAATTTTAAATCGGGCATCGATGTAAATAAACCAAAATAACATAACTGTAGATTAACAATCTGAAAATATTGCTGCAAAACATAACTGTAGATTAACAACCTGAAAATATTGCTGCAAAACATAACTGTAGATTAATAACCTGAAAATATTGCTACAAAACATAACTGTAGATTAATAACCTGAAAATATTGCTGCAAAACATAACTGTAGATTAATAACCTGAAAATGTTGCTACAAAACATAAATGTAGATTAATAACCTGAAAATATTGCTACAAAAACAATAAAACTGTAGATTAATAACCCTGAAAATATTGCTACAAAACATAACTGTAGATTAATAACCTGAAAATATGATACAAAACATAACTGTAGATTAATAACCTGAAAATATACAAAACATAACTGTAATAAAACTGAAAATATGTAAAAAAAATAACTGTAGATAATAACCTGAAAATATTGATGCAAAACATAACTGTAGATTAATAACCTGAAAATATTGCTACAAAACATAACTGTAGATTAATAACCTGAAAATATTGCTACAAAACATAACTGTAGATTAATAACCTGAAAATATTGCTACAAAACATAACTGTAGATTTATAACCTGAAAATATTGCTGCAAAACATAACTGTAGATTAATAAGCTGAAAATGTTGCTACAAAACATAACTATAGATTAACAACCTGAAAATATTGCTGCAAAACATAACTGTAGATTAATAACCTGAAAATGTTGCTACAAAACATAACTGTAGAATAATAACCTGAAAATATTGCTGCACAATAGTTGAAAAGCACACAGTAAAACAAGATAAAAAGTGTGCAACTTAATTTTGGTTGAAATCAATACTGCAAAGTAGTTGAAAATTTGTGAAAACACATCAGTATTTATACCTATAATTTGGCCTTAACCTTGCATGTTAGTTTTACTGCGATTAAACAAAATTCTACTTTGAAATTATTTGTGTTATCTAAATTAAATTTTTATTTATTTCTTAATTTAAATTGGTAATTTATTTTTAACATTTTTAAATAAATTTATTCAGCTAAAAATATTTTATTTTTATTCATTTAATTCATTAATTTTACTTTTATATAAATGGTCATTTTACGGTCAAATTTTCTTGTTATTATGTTATTTTTTATGTAAATTTCGTGCGGTTCTTGATGCATTTTGTATTTATTTTATTTTACTTTTATGTTTTTGATTTTATGTTTATTTACATTCTCTCAGATTTTAAAGTGTTTAGTTGGTGTTGTATATTGTATTTTAAGTTATCTTGGTGCTGGGTTTTCGTGCTGTATTACTGATGCATTTAAACAATTCTCAAGGCTATTTGTGTTCTGGCCCAACAGAAATATATTTGATTTATGAGCAAATGAGTTTATCATTTATTTTTCGAGAACATACCTTTGTAATGATGTATGAATATAACGCTCTTTACAGCCAAAATTATATAAATTAATGATCTACTAATAATTGTCAGTAGCAATAATAATAATAAATAATAAAAGAATAAATAAATAAAAATAAGTTTGGATATTTTTAAAAAATAAAAATAACTAATTAATGCAAATCTAAACTTCAAACATAAAAAGTATGTCATTTTTGATGGGTTACAGCTAGTAATAATAATAATAATAATAATAATAATAATAATAATAATAATAATAATAATAATAATAATAATAATAATAATAATAATAATAATAGAAATAATAATAATAATACATATAATATAATAAATAAATAATAAAACAGCAAGTATAATTTAATGTGTAATCTAATCTAAATGTTAATAACTGTATAATGTTACTAAAGAAATTATCTAATCAAAAAGTCAAAACGTTTAGTAAATTTAAATGCTAAAATTTTCAATTGTGATATTTATTTTGACAGATTTGTTTTTTTTCTTTTAAATATGCAGAGGAACAATTGCGTAAAAATACTTTTTCAGAAGAAAATGATATTGGAGCGAATGAATATGATATTCGATATCGGATTCTAGGAAAAGATTTAGTTGATCCACAAAACGAGCCATTCGAGAATGTGCTAGCTGAACATGAATTCTCCCAACCTTATGAGTATTATGAAAAATATTGGTCTGACAAAAACTTTTTCAGTCGTAAAAGTCCTACCGTAAACATCATGTTAAATCGTTAAATCAAGTTAAACGATTTTTTAATGAATTATGAATTTTTGCCTTCAGTATTTTTTTTCCAATTTGTTAGTAATATGCCAACTTTTATTTTTTAAATTTCCTACATTGGGAATTAATTCAAAAATTAATTTTATTTATTCAAAAATTCATATCTAGATTCTGTTTTTATTAAAATTGAATTGAATTTAAATGACTTGAGTTATAAAAATGACATTAATTAAAGACATTTAAACATAATCGGTTTCATTAATTAACACATAATTCAACACTTAATAATTAATTATTAATTTTTTTAATTAATGAAAAAAAACAAATCCATTGTTATATTTACTTGTGAATACTGATAATCCATACACAGTGAATAATTCATTGATTAATAACTGAACAACAATCACTAGGTACTGTATACAAATAACTGAGTACTGTACAACTCTCTATATACATACTAGGCATTGAATAATTAACTTATTCATTAAAATGTCATATTTAAATAATATTTACTCTTTGAACACAGATATTCAACCAACTAAACCAACTTAAAAATAAAATTTTCTCTCAATAATTTCCCCTTAAAATACATGGTTATTCACACACTCACAATATGTTATCAATAACTAGTTACCAACCAAATCAATATCAAAAAATTTTTACTGACCAAGAAATCTTTAAATAAAAGCACATAAAAATTTGAACAATCAAAAGAAATACAAGTTGAAATTTTATTAACTTCTCCACTCTTTTATCGATCATTGATGTCTCCAAATTGTTTGGTTGCTTAGTTACCTGATTGCTATCAAGAAACTATTAATCATTGAAGTCCAATCAAGTGTTTTATTTTCTCTGAATAAAATTTATTGCTTTACAAGTTTTGTATGTGATTTATTGACATTTTGTAAAACTAAGTTAAAAGACTTTGAAATTTTTCTAATATTTTTGTAATATTTTTAATTGCGTCCAACAATGAACAATTACTTAAAGTTATTTTCAAAGATAAATGTCAACCTTTTCATTTAATTTTCACATGTCCCTAAATAAATTAATTGCTAACTCATCAAATAATTACTTAAATTTATTTTTATAGATTTTCTGATCTTTTCACCCCCAACTCTTATTGTTGACTGAATGATAAATTAATTAGTAAGTACAAGTAGTGGTTAATCTAAATGCTAGTGAAAAGAAACTTAATTAGAAAAATATTCTTAAATTAATTTCTCAAAACATATATTGCTTTCATTGTACATGGAATAAATTTTCATATATTTATTGAAAATCATTCAACTCTTAAAATTATTAACTCAAAGATGCTAAAGGTTTGAATAAAACTGATATTAAAAAAATAATATCTACCACATTACTAGAAATTAAATGATTATCGACCAACCACTAAATAAGTTGAATTTCTAACAAAGCTTAAAAAACTAGACGAAACAGGTACTACTAAAAATCTACTAAAAATCCAAATATGTATGTTTAATTGTTGTAAAATATTTGTTTTTGTAAAAATAACACTTATCCTTAAATTATGATTATCATGTGATTAGAATTTGATTAAAGTTGTGAGAAATATTTTAAGTTGTTAAATTTTAGATAAAACTGCTTAATTTGTAAATAATGTTAGTACTTTGAAGAAATTTTAAAATAAGACCTTCAGCAAATTGGTAATAAAATATTAGTTATTGAGTAATACTTATTAAAGTTACTAAAGTTTTATAATTTTGTCAAGTTTTGATAGATCTTTAATAAAATTTGTTAGTACTTTGAATAAAAATTTTAAAAAAGTTTCAACATAGTAGCAAATTGTAAAGAAAATAGTAATTATCAATTAAAAAAAATTAATTAAATTAACTAAGTTGTAAAATAATTGAAAAAATTTGTTAGATCATTTTTTAAAATTTTATAAGTTTGTTAGGCAATTTTTCTAGATACTTGTTGAATGAAAATTAATTGTACAATTTCTCTTCATTCGTAGAAATAATCATATATATTTAAATTATTCAGAAAATTGTCAATAACAACATAAGTAATGGGTAACATAAATTTTTTAAATGCTAGTCAATTTTAATTTTTAATTAAATTACAAATAATAAAATCAAATAAATACTTGAATACAAATAATAACATGAATCAAACATTTTTTTAGAACCGAACACGTATAGTATATTTTATTCAGATTCCAATAATATCATTAAAATTAACCAAAACCTTACTGATATATTTTGATCACCTTTACTCTCAACCAATCATTTCTCTTTAAATGACAATAATCCCAGCTATATTCATTTTTTGGGATAAAAATCACCAACTTATTTCGTTATTGAACCGAATAAATTTCTAGAAATCCCCTTAAAATAAAATTCATCTCTCGACCAATCATTTCCCTTAAAAATATCATAAAATTTACTTTCAACCAATCATTTCTCTTTAAATGACAATGTTTCTACTCTCAGCTATATTCATTATTTTCATAAAAACACCGATTTATATCGATATTCAACCGAATAAATTTCTTGAAATTCCCTTAAATAAAATTCATCTTTTATCCAATCATTTCCCTTTAAAATACATTTTTGATTAGATAATTTCTTTAGTAACGTTATACAGTTATTAACATTTAGATTAGATTACACATTAAATTATATTTGCTGTTTTATTATTTATTTATTATATTATATGTATTATTCTTATTATTTCTATTATTATTATTATTATTATTATTACTAACTGTAACCCATCAAAAATGACATACTTTTTATGTTTGAAGTTTAGATTTGCATTAATTAGTTATTTTTATTTTTTTAAAAATATCCAAACTTATTTTTATTTATTTATTCTTTTATTATTTATTATTATTATTGCTACTGACAATTATTAGTAGATCATTAATTTATATAATTTTGGCTGTAAAGAGCGTTATATTCATACATCATTACAAAGGTATGTTCTCGAAAAATAAATGATAAACTCATTTGCTCATAAATCAAATATATTTCTGTTGGGCCAGAACACAAAATAGCCTTGAGAATTGTTTAAATGCATCACTAATACAGCACGAAAACCCAGCACCAAAATAACTTAAAATACAATATACAACACCAACTAAACACTTTAAAATCTGAGAGAATGTAAATAAACATAAAATCAAAAACATAAAAGTAAAATAAAATAAATACAAAATGCATCAAGAACCGCACGAAATTTACATAAAAAATAACATAATAACAAGAAAATTTGACCGTAAAATGACCATTTATATAAAAGTAAAAATTAATGAATTAAATGAATAAAAATAAAATATTTTTAGCTGAATAAATTTATTTAAAAATGTTAAAAATAAATTACCAATTTAAATTAAGAAATAAATAAAAATTTAATTTAGATAACACAAATAATTTCAAGGTCGAATTTTGTTTAATCGCAGTAAAACTAACACGCAAGGTTAAGGCCAAATTATAGGTATAAATACTGATGTGTTTTCACAAATTTTCAACTACTTTGCAGTATTGATTTCAACCAAAATTAAGTTGCACACTTTTTATCTTGTTTTACTGTGTGCTTTTCAACTATTGTGCAGCAATATTTTCAGGTTATTAATCTACAGTTATGTTTTGTAGCAACATTTTCAGGTTATTAATCTACAGTTATGTTTTGTAGCAATATTTTCAGGTTATTAATCTACAGTTATGTTTTGTAGCAATATTTTCAGGTTATTAATCTACAGTTATGTTTTGTAGCAATATTTTCAGGTTATTAATCTACAGTTATGTTTTGCAGCAATATTTTCAGGTTGTTAATCTACAGTTATGTTTTGCAGCTATATTTTCAAGTTATTAATCTACAGTTATGTTATTTTGGTTTATTTACATCGATGCCCGATTTAAAATTTGTTTATATGAATGCCAAATATACAGTTTATGCGTCGAGACTTTTGCCTAATTCATGTGGTAATTTATTTTTTTTATTATTTTATTTTTGGTGTCCCACAGCCAAAACATAACGCAAGATAGAAAAATAAAACACACTATCGAAAAGTGTAAGTGCGTGTAAACTCGCCAATAATTCGTGCCCATGAAGGCTCTGGCGTGCGGAACGCAGGAGCTGGAACGTTAATATTATCCGTAATAGGGGAAATTGGAAGGTAAATGAGTAGTCCATTGGCTACTCCTTCATCATCCGTTTCCTAAAAAATTGACATGAATTTTAACAACAAGCGGCTCAAAATATCTAACATAGATCTTAAGGACAAAAAGATGGAATGGGTAGCGGGAAAAATTGCGAAATCGTTGCAACAGTTAAAATGAATAACCATCGGAAAAAGATTAATCCGAACGACCAAAATCATGAAAAATAATGTTTTTAAATAAGAATTAAATAAATTAATTTGAGTTGAGGCGGAAAATATGGGCGGGACGCTGCTCAGATTTTCCGAATTAATTCAAATACTTAACAAAAATAGTAACGTAAAAATGGAACGCGTAAAATAAGGGTGGAACGCTGCTCAAATTTTCCGAGTCAATGAAAATACTTTGTCGAAAACGGTAAAATAGGGATGAACCGTAAAATAAGGGCGGAACGCTGCTAAAATTTTCGAATTTACAAAAATAATTTATCGAAAACCGAAAAATACAGATGGATTACGGCTAATGTTGTATATCAATAAAAAATTTTAACGCTGAAGAATAAGGACGGATCCCTACAAAATCTTAATAATAATAACGTAATGATAAGGGTAATGGTAATTATAATAATAATAATAATAATAATAATAATAATAATAATAATAATAATAATAATAATAATAATAATAATAATGATAATAATAATAATAATAATAATAATAATAATAATAATAATAATAATAATAATAATAATAACAATAATAATAATAATAATGATAATAATAATAATAATCATGGTATTTGTAGTAATGATGATAATAATAATAGTAGCAATAATCATAGTAGTAATAACAATAAATATAATGGTAGTTATAATAATAAAAATAATAATAAAGGTAATAGTAGTAACAATTAAGAAAGGTAATATATATAATAGTAACAATGATGATGCTAGTAATAATAATAGGGAACATTGTAGTTATAATAGGGATAAGGGTAAGAGATGTACTGTGTTTACTTAAAATAACCAAGGGTTTACATACCATAAAATAATCATCAACATGGACAATAATAAGAAGGACCAAGCGAATGGACATAAAGATAGATGATATGAGAGTATAGGTTAACATTTGAAAGAGATAGGAGAATAATGGGACCTAAGATTCGAAATCGAGCACAGGCCTTCTATCGTCAGCTCGTTGGACCCATGGATCGTTCGGTCAATTATAGCATTAGCAATAGCGCTCACTTTGTGCGGACGATCTACCCACTCGAACACAGTTCCAACGTTGCTTAGCAACGGGTGCCGAGTGGCAAGCGAAAGAATATTTGTATGGGGTACTTGGGTAACAACCATATAGTTTCAAAATATCAAAACCCAGAAACCCACCATTTCAATAATATCCAAGCCAGCCATCATCCTCTTTAAATGCTTTCTTTTCTGTAATTTCATGATGTCACCTTTGAGTTTTTAATTATATTTTCATAAAAACACCGATTTATATCGATATTCAACCGAATAAATTTCTTGAAATTCCATTAAATCAAAATTCATCTTTTATCCAATCATTTCCCTTTAAAATAACAAAATTCAAGTGACACAACCTCTTAA
This sequence comes from Schmidtea mediterranea, assembly GCA_022537955.1. Taxonomy (NCBI): domain Eukaryota; kingdom Metazoa; phylum Platyhelminthes; order Tricladida; family Dugesiidae; genus Schmidtea; species Schmidtea mediterranea. The sequence continues at coordinate 286,279,017 of CM039679.1, forward strand.
AAATATCAACAAACCTGTTCTTATTCGATAATTTCCTCTTAAAAAATCAAAAATTCTATTCGTAACCAATCATTTCCCCCTAAAATAAAATAAAATGTACTCTCAACCAATCATTTCTCTTTAAATGACAATACTTCAAGCTATATTCATTATTTTCATAAAAAATCACGACATATCGATATTTAAGCAAATAAATTTCTTGAAATCCCCTTAAAATAAAATTCCTCTCTTGACCAATCAAATTACCTTAAAATTATCATAAATTCTCGCTTAACCAATCATTTCTCTTTAAATGACAATAATCCCAGCTATATTCATTATTTTCATAAAAAATCACCGACATATCGATATTCAACCGAATAAATTTGTTGAAATCCCTTTAAAATAAAATCCGTGACCAATTATTTCCCCTTAAAAGATCATAAATTCTCTTCTTAACCAATCATTTCTCTTTAAATGACAATATTTTCACTCTCACAAAAGATTTATCCACATATTGATATCTATCTGAACAAAGCCCCCTAAAAATATTATAAATTACTCCTCTATATTCTCCATTTAGAAAATATTTACCCTTTGAACACAGATATTCAACCAACTCAACCCCTTTAAAAATGACAACAAACTTGTTCTTAATCGAGTATTTCTCCTTAAAAAATATTGTTGGGCTTAGAGCCACCATTTAAACAAAATAAAAAATAAAATCTAAGGTTAAAGAGCGAGATTAATGAAAGGAATCACTGCACATAAACATGCACCGCACCAAGATATTAAAAATCAATAAATAACATAATAACTAAAACAAAATAAAACATAACAAAAATTAAATAAAACAAATAATTAATTAAAAAATTCGAAAATGCCTACAGAAGCAAGGAAAGAAACATATGGAAAATAAAATAAACTGCCAAAACCTTGCAAAATAAGGTTTAGAAAAAACATAGGCAGAAGAGGCGACCAGAAAACAAAATATTAGGGCTTAAAAACAATATTGTAAGAAAATAATAATAAAAATAAAATCTAACAATAAAATATTAATAAATCAAAAAATAAAGAAAAATATTTTAAAATAAATAAAATAATTAAAAAGCCCTAAAAATGGCGAAAAATCGCCCATTGGTCGCACACAAGCACAAAAACACTATAAATATAGTGATGAATTTCATTAAATTTAATCTTATGCTTTACTGAAAATTTTGACTGTGAACTGAAATCAAATTGAGTAAGGGATTTTCATTTGTATATGTCGTAATGAATTTTTATGTTTTATATGCCTATTAAAACTTTAAGATGCCATAATCTTTCGTTTCATTTATCTGTTATATTTAATTATATGTTCGGACCCTCTAAAATCTTATTATACGTATCGTAATAGATTGGTTCATGGGACCGACCGTGTGCCGGCTAGTGAGTGAAAACCCTTAGTTGAGCTCGTGGGTCATGCCTCGTGAACCCCTTGGCAGTTCGCAGTCGGTTCCGGCTTTACGCACGGGACCGCTACGCAGGGCGCCATTGTATGCTCGGGGCGGCTGCTGAAAATGTGGCCGGAACGAGCCGTCTAAAATCATGGGAAGAGCGAAGAGATCTCAGTTAAGGGGAAATTAGGGCAGATCATACGTTGGTCGAAAGTATTTTTGAACATTCCGAACTAGAAAAATAAAGATAAATTGGGTAGCACGGATAGGAGTCAGATCGAGAGCGACAGAATTGTTTCATTTAATCGAAAATAATAAAGTAAATAGAGAGTTGCCGGATAATTTGTCATAAATAATTAGTTTAGAAAACTTATCTTACCAATAGGTGCCTCACAGGAGAGCAGCACAGTTGTCCACTCTTAATTTGTTCCTTGAAAATAGGCTCCGGAAGATAGTGGACCTACAATAATCCCGAGGAAGAAAATCACTATCGTAACTCCAATTAAATATCCATCGGATACCTAGATAGGCGGTCAGGCTAACGACCCACGAAATTCACGACCCATAGGGACAAACAACTAAGAAACGTATAATTCGATTTCCAGAACCAGATGGTTAGAAACAAAATCGATAGGTCTCGGATCGATAACCAGATTGACTGAAAATTCTATAATCTAGATAGACCGTAACCACTATCGTAGGCTGGTTTAAGCAAATTAGATAGACCGATAAAATCAAGTCAACAAAATTTTCAACGTTTTGGATATAACTAAAAGTTAGACCCTTTTTCTCGAGAATAGGACGCCCATAAGAAAAGATTTTAGGTTAGCACTTATTATTAAAAGCCAGTTTTTTTTTGAATAATATAAACTTTAATATTAATTATTGAAAAATTTAAATTATTAATGCTTACGAGGGTACCATAATATTTGAATCATAACCCGCAAAAATCACGGTTCTAAACATTTAAATTTATAACGCAGAGTTAAACATTGTCTGAATTGAATTTAGGCCGTTAATATTAACGTTTCCGATCGCAAATCCAAATACTAAATAGAAAATTTTTATCTCTAACAAATTTATGATAATGCTATTAATCTCAATTCGATCTACCATGATTTAAATCCGTAACCAATTAGGAATTTACTAGGAAACCCAACATAACTCGCCTCCTAATAATACCATGAAGATTCGCGATCGGAATAGAAGTGTTAACCACCTAGAATTGAAGACAGTACTATCTAGGGTCTTAATGTAAACGTGAAATCTTAATCACCTTAAATCAAAGCCCGTGCGGCTTACGAACACGATCTAAAGCCACCCAACAGGCCCATTTCCCATAAGGTGAATACTCACGACGACCCTAACGTTTAAAATCCACCTATCCAGGGTAAACCGCTAACCGTACCGGGTTGCGTTTTGTTGTTTTGCTACCCAGGGGAAATGGTCCGAAGACCCCGATTGCCACTGATACTCCAGTTCGTCAACCTCGTTTTCATCTCCTGCTACCAGTTTCTTTTGTTGTTTTCCTTTTGTTTGTGTATTTCCGTCTGTATCATCTATCCCATTTTGAACCAAATTTTTATTGCAACAGCATGCCAGAAAATGAGCCATCAATCTCTTCGACAAGAATCCCTCGTCTGCCTCCATCAATTGTGGCCCTCCGCCACAAATATGAAGACCTCAAGATCCAACACCGGGATCTTCAGGCGAAACACGACCGAATCAAGGGAACCTGGGCTCCGCCGGAAGTCGTCCGGGGGCTCCGACAAAAAATCATTCGCCTAACGCAAGCGCGTGACGAACTAATCGCCGAATCGCGCGCCCAGTGTCTTCTGATTAGGGAGCAGTCCGTGGCACTGCACAGGGCATATTCGGATGCGGAACTCCGAATCCAAGTTCCCGGCAACATTCGGGCGGAACAACTCGACGTTGTTCCAGCTCACCACCTACCGTCAATTGAAGATCAGCATCAATCAATCACAACCGTCCCCGCGCCGAACGAAAATCTCGTTTGCTTGCAACCTCCCAGGGCTGCAGAAAACCGGGAAAATTCATCTGCCACTACGGCCCGTCACCGGCCGAATCGCAACAAACGACGTAGGGATCGTCGTCGACAGGAAGAGGCCCGTCTACGGGGCACCCAACCAACAGAAAGGGGGAATCCCTTAGAGGATTTGCCACCCCCCTATCGAGAATTCGACATCTCTGGGTTCGATCCAGAGATATGCTATGCTCCGCGGATCGTATTCTCCTCCCCTCCGGCCTCTATCCACATAAACCTAGTGGAGGAGGAGAACGAACAATCTACACCGATCCGAGTCTTGAGTGACCTCGATTTAGATCTCGAGGAAATTGCCATTCTCACCGGGGAGGTCCCTAACGTAGGCCCCCGGGGCGAGATTGCTGGCCCGTCTTCCCGGAGAGATGAGGACTCTCGAGGCGACCCGCCGCCATACAGGCCCCCCAAAAGGAAATGGTTCCAAACCGACATCGATGCGGAAGAAGATTGAGCCGGAACGATTCAGCATCATTCACGTCCGTCTAATCGAGCTGACACTATTCTATGTTTAATTAGTGATGACCATTTTTCTGCTATTCTTGGATGTGTAGTTTCATTGAAACTATTTTCTTTGTTGTTGCTTAATTCGACTCCTTTGCTATGGTAATGTAGTAAACTTTCTCTTCTTCTAAACCGAACTCGGAGTATAGGAGGTAAAGAGTTACATATATGTATGTGGACGCCGGAACGATGATTTCCTCTCACGATTTCTTACGATGGGTTAAGTGCGATTTGCGAAGATGAGGAGAGATTTAGAGACGATAGCGTAAGTCCTTCTATCGGCCGCTGAAATCCGGGAGAAAGACGAAGGTCCTTCGAGGAGTAGTGTTAGTAATGGCACTCACCTGCTCGAATGGCATTCGGCTATTTTGCACAATTCCAACGTGATTCTCAATCACGGGTGCATAATAGTAGTTAAAATTATGTGGCGTAAGGAGGAGTTGCCCCTAGGGATAGAAAGCGACATCTTGGGATCAAGGTGACTCAAGGGTTTAATACTCGACACTCCCCTACGACCAACAATATCATAAAATTTCCTCTTAACCAATCATTTCCCTTGAAATGACATTTGCCCCCAATGCACCAACAATATACATATTTTTTGTAAAATTTCTTTAGAAATCTATATTTAACCGAATAAGATCCTTAAAAATTCATCATTCGGATCATATTTACTCTATGTATTCAACCAATCAAATTCCCTTAAAATTATCATAAAAATCTGAATTTTACCAATAAAAATAAATTTTCTTTAAAGTATTTGGCTTTTAATCGATAAAATATTTCTAAGCTTTTTTATTGATAGACGATTCAAGCCAATTTTATCTCAGGCTTTTTATCGAGAGTCAAAAATACCCCCTGACTATAGTGCGACCAAAAAAAAAGGAAAGGGGGTATTTTTGACTCTCGATAAAAAGCCTAAGATAAAAATTGGCTTGAATCGTCTACGATAGCCAAAGAGGGTATTTTTCATCTACAAAATATTTTCAATCACACTATAGTCAGGGGGTATTTTTTATTCTTGATAAAAAGCCTAAGATAAAATTGGCTTAAATCGTCTATCAATAAAAAAGCATAGAAATATTTTATCGATTAAAAGCCAAAAAAATATTTCTTTGATTAAAAAGCATAAAAATATTTTCTCACTTTAATTATTAATTTCCTCTTCGATGTATATTTTCTCCATTCAAAGTATATTAAAGTATATTTAATATATCAATTGATATTTCATCTATTTAGTAGATACCTTTAGCTATCCCACTTTTTTCAGTAATTTCAACAATTTTAGTCACTTAATGTACTCTCTCACCAATATTACTTCTTCACTGAAAATTTTCTTTATAGAATACAATCTCTACTAATTAAAATTCCATTTGTTGACTTATTATTGACTTGTCATTTTCAATGAAAATTTAATTAACTTTTAATAAATTTAATTACACCCTTCAGTAGATTAGGTTGTACTCGACAAAAATAAAATAATTTTAGTCTATGTAAATCAATTATACTTTAGGAGAATTTTATGATAATTTTAATAATATCTAGATTTACTAGGTATTTATTTTAGTAAATTTTAATCATCTATGTGAATTTTATGTTTTCTGTTGAATTTGAATGGATTTAGGTTTTGATTATGTTTTTAATAACATTATTGAAGAAATGAGGGTAAATCTATAATTTTAGAAACAGATAATTTATTAGATTTAACTTGATTTTAGGATTATTTTAAATAAAAGTTTATTTTAGGAACAAAATGTTTATGAAACATATATTTATGATAATTACTTACCAATTAGATTCCAATTTGACTGATAGATTTTGAATAATAAATGATATTTTAATTTTAATTTTATGATCTATTAAAAAAGTTGATTAAATCAGTTGATTTTTAAAAATATTTTAGTGAAACCAAAAGTTTTAATTGATTTTACAGTAAAAAAAAGTAGTATAATTTAGAAATTTTTAAAAGGATGCTCAGTAAGATTATCAGTGGTGGGTTTCTGGGTTTTGATATTTTGAAACTATATGGTTGTTACCCAGACAACCCCATACAAATATTTCCTTTGCTTACCACTCGGCACCCGTTGCTGAACAACGTTGGAACTGTGTTCGAGTGGGTAGATCGTCCGCACAAAGTGAGCGCTATTGCTAATGCTATAATTGACCGAACGATCCATGGGCCCAACGAGCTGCCGATAGGAGGCCTGTGCTCGATTTTGATTTTTAGGTCCCATTATTCTCCTATCTCTTTCAAATGTTAACGTATACTCTCATATCATTCATTGTTATGTCCATTCACATAGTCCTTCTTATCGTTGTCCATGTCGAAGATTATTCTTTGGTCGGTACACCCTTGGTTATGTTAAGTATTCACACACTAGTTCTCTTATCCCTATCATAACTACAATGTTCCTTATTATTATTACTAGCATTATCATTGTTGCTATTATATGTATTACCTTTATTAATTGTTACTACTATTACCTTTATTATTATTTTTATTACTATAACTGCCATTATATTTATTGTTATTACCACTATGATTATTACTACTATTATTATTATCATAATTATTATCATCATTACTACTAATACCATGATTATTATTATTACCATTATTATTATTATTATTATTATTATTATTATTATTATTATTATTATTATTATTATTTTTTTATTATTATTATTATTATTATTATTATTATTATTATTATTATTATTATTATTATTATTATTATTATTATTATTATTATTATTATTATTATTATTATTATTATTATTATTGTTATTATTATAATTACCATTACCCTTATCATTATCGTTATTATTATTAAGGTTTTGTAGGGATCCGTCCTTATTCTTCAGCGTTAAAATTTTTTATTGGTATACAACATTAGCCGTAGTCCATCTATATTTTTCGGTTTTCGATAAATTATTTTTGTAAATTCGAAAATTTTAGCAGCGTTCCGCCCTTATTTTACGGTTCATCCCTATTCTACCGTTTTCGACAAAGTATTTTCATTGACTCAGAAAATTTGAGCAGCGTTCCACCCTTATTTTACGCGTTCCATTTTTACGTTACTATTTTTGTTAAGTATTTGAATTAGTTCGGAAAATTTGAGCAGCGTCCCGCCCATATTTTCCGCCTCAACTCAAATTAATTTATTTAATTCTTATTTAAAAACATTATTTTTCATGATTTTGGTCGTTCGGATTAATCTTTTTCCGATGGTTATTCATTTTAACTGTTGCAACGATTTCGCAATTTTTCCCGCTACCCATTCCATCTCTTTGTCCTTAAGATCTATGTATGTTCATATTATATTTAATGAGTGCAAACTGGACTACTCGGTGTTAGAGATTTTGAGCCGATTGTTGTTAAAAATTATGTCAATTTTACAGGAAACGGATGATGAAGGAGTAGCCAATGGACTACTCATTTACCCTCCAATTTCCCCTATGTACGGATAATATTGACGTTCCGATCCCTGCGTTCTACACGCCGGGTCTTCACGGGCACAGATCATCGGCGGTATTCCACGCACTTACACGAATCTGAATACTGTATATGATTTTATTAACTTGTGATGTGTCTTTGGCTGTTGGCCGGAAAAATTTCGACAATTAGAAAAAAAAAATTTAAGCATTATAATAATTTATTAAAACCAAAATTAAATTACCGGACACATCCATTAAAATTCAAAATACATCCATCCAAATTAAAAAGCCATTGAATTAAACTTCCTAAATAAATCGAATACATCCATAAAAATTCATAAATATACTAATTCAAAGTAAAACTGTTGACAACCAGTGTCAAAATACGATTTAAAATCAATGCTGAAAATTAAGATTAGATATTTGTCAAATCATATCAGTATATATACCTATAATTCGGCCTAAACCTTGCGTGTTAGTTTTATTGCGATTGAACAAAATTCGACTTTGAAATTATTTATGTTATCTAAATTAAATTTTTATTTATTTCTTAATATAAATTGGTAATTTATTTTTAACATTTTTAAATAAATTCATTCAGCTAAAAATATTTTATTTTTATTCATTTAATTCATTAATTTTTAATTTTATATAAATGGTCATTTTACGGTCAAATTTTCTTGTTATTATGTTATTTTTTATGTAAATTTCGTGCGGTTCTTGATGCATTTTGTATTTATTTTATTTTACTTTTTATGTTTTTGATTTTAAATTTATTTATATTCTCTCAGATTTTAAAATGTTTAATTGGTGTTGTATATTATATTTTAAGTTATCTTGGTGTTAGGTTTTCGTGCTGTATTACTGATACATTTAAACAATTCTCAAGGCTATTGGTGTGCTGGCCCAACATCAGTATACATATGAAAATCGTTGAATTATATCTATGGGTTGACTGGTAATTTTTATTGAATTTATACTTGATTCACTGATTTATTTTAATTATTTGAGCAACATGATATATATTTTATGATTGTACAATAATTTAGTGAAATTTAATTTATGTGGGAAACATAAACTTTATTCGATTTTAGTCATTTTTTGATGAATATTTTTATTTGATAGAATTTGTTGACAGGATCAAATTGTGGTGATTTTCGACGGAAAATGTTGGGTATAACAATTATGTAATACTTTAAAGAAAATTTATTTTTATTGGTAAAATTCAGATTTTTATGATAATTTTAAGGGAATTTGATTGGTTGAATACATATAGTAAATATGATCCGAATGATGAATTTTTATAGATCTTATTCGGTTAAATATAGATTTCTAAAGAAATTTTACAAAAAATATGTATATTGTTGGTGCATTGGGGGAAAATGTCATTTCAAGGGAAATGATTGGTTAAGAGGAAATTTTATGATATTTTAAAGGGAAATGATTGGTCGAGAGATGAATTTTATTTTAAGGGGATTTCTAGAAATTTATTCGGTTCAATAACGAAATAAGTCGGTGATTTTTATCCCAAAAAATGAATATAGCTGGGATTATTGTCATTTAAAGAGAAATGATTGGTTGAGAGTAAAGGTGATCAAAATATATCAGTAAGGTTTTGGTTAATTTTAATGATATTATTGGAATCTGAATAAAATATACTATACGTGTTCGGTTCTAAAAAAATGTTTGATTCATGTTATTATTTGTATTCAAGTATTTATTTGATTTTATTATTTGTAATTTAATTAAAAATTAAAATTGACTAGCATTTAAAAAATTTATGTTACCCATTACTTATGTTGTTATTGACAATTTTCTGAATAATTTAAATATATATGATTATTTCTACGAATGAAGAGAAATTGTACAATTAATTTTCATTCAACAAGTATCTAGAAAAATTGCCTAACAAACTTATAAAATTTTAAAAAATGATCTAACAAATTTTTTCAATTATTTTACAACTTAGTTAATTTAATTAATTTTTTTTAATTGATAATTACTATTTTCTTTACAATTTGCTACTATGTTGAAACTTTTTTAAAATTTTTATTCAAAGTACTAACAAATTTTATTAAAGATCTATCAAAACTTGACAAAAATTATAAAACTTTAGTAACTTTAATAAGTATTACTCAATAACTAATATTTTATTACCAATTTGCTGAAGGTCTTATTTTAAAATTTCTTCAAAGTACTAACATTATTTACAAATTAAGCAGTTTTATTTAAAATTTAACAACTTAAAATATTTCTCACAACTTTAATCAAATTCTAATCACATGATAATCATAATTTAAGGATAAGTGTTATTTTTACAAAAACAAATATTTTACAACAATTAAACATACATATTTGGATTTTTAGTAGATTTTTAGTAGTACCTGTTTCGTCTAGTTTTTTAAGCTTTGTTAGAAATTCAACTTATTTAGTGGTTGGTCGATAATCATTTAATTTCTAGTAATGTGGTAGATATTATTTTTTTAATATCAGTTTTATTCAAACCTTTAGCATCTTTGAGTTAATAATTTTAAGAGTTGAATGATTTTCAATAAATATATGAAAATTTATTCCATGTACAATGAAAGTAATATATGTTTTGAGAAATTAATTTAAGAATATTTTTCTAATTAAGTTTCTTTTCACTAGCATTTAGATTAACCACTACTTGTACTTACTAATTAATTTATCATTCAGTCAACAATAAGAGTTGGGGGTGAAAAGATCAGAAAATCTATAAAAATAAATTTAAGTAATTATTTGATGAGTTAGCAATTAATTTATTTAGGGACATGTGAAAATTAAATGAAAAGGTTGACATTTATCTTTGAAAATAACTTTAAGTAATTGTTCATTGTTGGACGCAATTAAAAATATTACAAAAATATTAGAAAAATTTCAAAGTCTTTTAACTTAGTTTTACAAAATGTCAATAAATCACATACAAGACTTGTAAAGCAATAAATTTTATTCAGAGAAAATAAAACACTTGATTGGACTTCAATGATTAATAGTTTCTTGATAGCAATCAGGTAACTAAGCAACCAAACAATTTGGAGACATCAATGATCGATAAAAGAGTGGAGAAGTTAATAAAATTTCAACTTGTATTTCTTTTGTTCAACCTTTTATGTGTTTTATTTCAAAACTTGTTGGTCAGTAACCGATCATGCTTATTTATTGGTTCAGTAACTAGTTATTGGTAACATTCTGGGTTTATAGTCGATAACCATGTATTTTAAGGGGAGATTATCGATGAGGAACAAGTTTATTGATATTTTTAAGGGGTTGAGTCGGTTGAATATTGTTATTTAAAGGGTAAATACTATCTAAATGAATATTTTTATGAAAAATAACATTAAATAGAAGAATAATTGTTCAAAATTGAATACATTTAAAAAAAATAATTGAAAACTGTTTGACTTTTACAAAATAATTTCAATAAAATACAATAATCAAATACAAAATTTTATTCAGAAACGAGGTCTTGCTAACTACTCAGTAACTAAACAACCAAGTGATTTACAGATATAGATACATTAATGTTGTGAAAGAGAGTGAAGAAAATTTTTTTAAATAAATTTATATTTTTACTTGTATTTCATGTTATTGATTTTCTTTAATTTAAAGTTTTGTTGGTAAGTAACCAAATATTTATTTGTTCAGTAACTAGTTATCAGTTACCTAATATGTATACAAGTAGTCGGAATGAAGTTCCCAACCGGAAAACCTCAACATGTAGTGGATAGAAGTGGAAAATATCCAATCTTATTCTTCAAGAACGGAAATGCAGAATAATGGGTTGCAAGAGACCGTCACAGGAAAGGGATCCTAAATATCAGATTCAAGATTTACAAATTCAATCCTTATCTTTGAATATTGACATGATGTGTCGAATCAACTTGTACGAATTGTCTACCAAAACACAGAACATTTACGAACCGGAACTGTTTCCTGCATTAAGACTTGTCAAGTATAATCCACTTTGTGTGAATGTATTTGCAAGCAGAAAAGTTATTGTCATGGGGATAAAAACACTGGAATACAACAGTCTAGTACAAGAAATATTTAATTTCATAAAACTTTTAATTAATAATCTTAATACCAACGAAGAAATACTAGATTATTTATTAAGCACTGATTGTGTTTAAATAGATATAGACGATTGTAAAAATTAAAAATGATCGACGAGCAAGAAGCATACGTATTCGAAACAATTCTGATGAAGATGGAAGAACTGTTTCCGAATATGAAGAACAAACTTTCCTATTGTGCTCCTGAATACTTGGCTACACGGATCTATCAAATGACAGGAATCAACATCGAAGAAATTGTACGGATGCACTACGAATCAGTTCAAGGATCTGGTTTGAAATGTTTAGATGACTGCATTGTTTGTGCAGATCCCTCAATGTTGACTTGTCGATTAAGAAGCAGATGCTGCAGGGACTACAAAAAGAAGGAAGCTGTACATATTTTATTGGCTGAACTAAGAAGAACTTACTATAAGCAGATTTGTGATGATGTAAATAAATTTTGATCTTTTACGAGTTTATTTTATGTGTTTATTGTTTTTTATAAAGATTTTAATTGGTTGAATTAATATTATTAATATTATTAATATTATTATTATTATTATTATTATTATTATTATTATTATTATTATTATTATTATTATTATTATTATTATTATTATTATTATTATTATTATTATTATTATTATTATTATTATTATTATTATTATTATTATTATTATTATTATTATTATTATTACTATTTTATGGTAACAATATCATTTTTTATTCAATTATAAAAGTTTTATGTATAAAATTTTAAATCATTTAAAACATTATATATTTTATCATAAAAATTTAATAATTATTTTGTTAAAAATTTTATTAAAAAAATAATTTCAAAATCAAACTAAAATTTTCATATAAAATATTTTAATTAAAAATATGTAATGCTTAAAAAATAAATTTTAAAATACACTTAAAATTTAATCTTAAAAATACATTTAAAATTTTCGAAAAAAAACACATTATTATCTTAAAATTATCGAAAAAAAATACACATTATCATCTTAAAAATTTTGGAAAAAATACACAACTTAAAAATGTTCGAAAAAAAATACACAAAAAAAATTAATTGCACACAGAAAAAAATTACATCATTAAGTAATCAATACACACAGAAAATAATCACGAGAACCGCCCCCCCTATATTATTATGCAATGGTGTGTGGGCGCAGAGTGCTCATAACTACCTACTATGATAGAGGAAATAGGAGATAACAAGTATAACTTTTATATATCAGATAAGGGAATAATAAAATAAGCCCTGGTTGGGAAGTAATAGTTATTTTGAAAAAGTTTCGATTATTAAATTATCCTCTTCAGTTTCTTTTAGAATAGCCAATTTCAATGACAAAGTATCAAAATACGTTCTGATTTTCATTTAAAATTTATTTTTTGTTTTTTGATTTGTTTAAATTTTAAATTAAAATTCTTAAATTTTAATTTTCTTTCTTTTAAAATTTTAAACTTTTTTTAACCTTCCCAAATATGAAAATTTTTCGAATTAAATATTTTTAAAACTTTTAAAATATTTAAATAGCTTCTTTTAAAACTATTTTTCTTTCATAAAATCTCTTTTTTTACAAATTTGTAATATAAAAATAAATTTTTTAAAATTAATTATCCCTAACATAACGGTAAGTTAAGTTATTAAATATAATAATTTTAGTATAGACCGGGGATCACCTTATCTTTCATCGTAAATTTAAAACATTAATATGATTTTCGTTTAATTTTTAATGAATATTTATATAATTCAAATTTCAAATTATTATTCTAAATGTTTGATCAACCTTGGGTGGAGATTTACCACGGACTAAGGTAACTAGGAGGTCGACGAACGGTGAGATCGGTATATAGAACATTCCAGATATTTTCCGCTGAAATTTCATCGCTAGACCTCCATTATCTTACTTTCTAGTCCTGGAAAAGGATAATTATAACATTTCAAGGGAAGGAAATGTAGAGTTAGCATCAGAAAAAAGAGAGATATTAATGAATTCTAACAAACAGTAGATGCGACGAAATCAAATGTTAACTAAAATGTCAAATGTAAAATAAAATGTTATATATTAGCAAATTGAAAAAACAGATTGAAATCGATATAAATATATTTGGAAAATGATGCATGAATATTTGAAAAGAAGTAGAAAATCAAATTAAAATGATCCAAAAAGAAAGAAAAAGAGGAAATGGACGAAGAACAAAGATTTTTGAATGAATTACTATATCAGTATGAAAAATTTGTCTAAAATCGTAAGGTATCCCTTTAATTTTCCAATTATTATAAAGTTACGAAACGAAAACAAAACTACATTTGATCGTATAAACGGTTGATAAATGCAACCCATTGATTTGCTCGTATTACTGTCATATAATTTAATTATTCTCATATTAATGTTGAATTAATGAACGGCATAATAAAATTATTTTTTTATTTTTTTGATTAAAATTATTATTGAAAGAGTTCAATGAACAAAACAAACTCAAGGTGAAAAAATATATTGGAGAATAAGTAAGTTCCAAAATATTCAATTTTGTATCATGGAAAATCTAGCGAACTATTGTCGTTTGAATTTTTCTGAATTGTTAGGATATTCTCTGCTTATATTTTACCCAAATTGACAATAAAAGTTGTAATAAATATTACCTAATTATTTTTGATTTTCTGGAAGATTCACTAGAGAAGCACGGTATTGAGGATTTACTTTCTCAACTTTGGTCACTTATAAACGCACAAAGATAACTCGGATTTAAAGATTTATTTGTGTAAATAAAAATTTTTATTCAAAAATCAATTTACCTTCACCAAAAGCTTTGTGTCAATACAAATATTTAATGTAATTTTGTTATCAAATGCAGTTTTCAAGTTAGGCTATATACTGTTATGCCATAATTTAAACTTAGAGACTTAGAAACCTAAGTTATGATTTTATTTGTCATTTGACCGAGAATTTTCTCAGTTTATATAGTAAAATGTTTTGCTTTTATTGACACTTAAAGTGTCTTTTTCATGCATTTAATGAGAAAGAGATTAATTATAGAAATTATTTTTTAAGATATTTTGGTGTTTTTTAAAATTTAATTGTTTACATAGGGGTTAAAGTTAATAAATTTTTTTGTTGGACGGAGTAAAAATATTTGTTCCTGACTCAATAATTTGTAAGATTATCAAAACAAATGTACGTCAAACTTAAAACTTTAAAATTATTATCAATATATAGCCAACTACCGTCAAAATAAAATATAACGATCCCAAATTACATTTTCAACATTTGAAATATGGTTAAAAATCACAATTGGATTCATCATTTGATTGTCAGGATCACAGATTGTTATTTTATATAGATTTAAATAATCTAATTTACTTATAAACCACATCAAATATAATTACATCAAAATAAAATAGTATAATAAAATCAATAAACATATCAAATTGTCATTATCCTTGTCTGTCAGCATCAATTAATTCTGCTTGTTTTCAGTTTCTTTACTTTTGATTTTCGATAAAAACATTTATTCGATATTAATTATTTCCAATTTTGTAGTATTTATTTAATGCAAATATTTCAATTTTCTTGTTATTGGTGGGTTTCTGGGTGTTGATATTTTGAACTATATGGTTGTTACCCAGACAACCCCATACAAATATTTTTCACCTGCCACTCGGCACCCGTTGCTAAGCAAAGTTGGAACTGTGTTCGAGTGGGTAGATCGTCCGCAAAAAGTGAGCACTATTGCTAATGCTATAATTGACCGAACGATCCATGGGTCCAACGACCTGCCGATAGAAGGCCTGTGCTTGATTTCAATTTTTTGGTCCCATTATTCTCCTATCGCTTTCAAAGGTTAACCTATACTCTCATATCATTCATTGTTATGTCCATTCCCATAGTCTTTCTTATCGTCGTCCGTGTCGAAGATTATTCTTTGGTCGGTACACCCTTGGTTATGTTAAGTATTCACACACTAGTTCTCTTATCCCTATCATAACTACAATGTTCCTTATTATTATTACTAGCATTATCATTGTTGCTATTATATGTATTACCTTTATTAATTGTTACTACTATTACCTTTATTATTATTTTTATTACTATAACTATAATCCAATATAATTACATTACTATAATCCAAAACTCAAAAACTGCGTGGCTATCAAGCCAGTTATAGAAATCCAACGAATTGCTGAATTGAAATTAACATTATTATTCACAGTTTTGTCTTATTCTATATAATTTCAACAATTAAATATTGCATATAATCTGCGTTTCGATATTTCAATTATATTAATTTATTTGTAAAAATGATTACCTATCGTTCCAATTGTATAATAGCAAATAGTGGACCTTAGAATGGTTAGAACACGAAACCTTCTACGGTAGTTCATGAACCCATAAGATTGTTAGAGTATTAACAGTCTAGACAGAAAGACTTACCTTTTACTAACATTCACTTGCTAGAGCACTTTACCAACGTCACCTGTGATGGGTGTCTAGTGGTAACGTCTTTTGCGCATTCTTGATAGGGATTCTGTCGTATATGTCTGTACAAAAATTTATTTTTGTCTCCTATCTGTACTAAGAATGGGTACTTGGATTGAGATTAATAACTTTCTGTCGAGTGTATAAATGTTGATCCTGTATTTGTTCGACCATCGTCACCCAACACTACACCTGGGATACAAATTTACATAAAAAAATCTCATCGTGACAAAAGTTACCTATGTAAACTAAACAAAAGAAGATTCAAAAAAATTTCAGAGAGAAGCTTAGTCTGATTATGTGTTTCAAAAATACGGTATGTCGATAAAAAAAACCCAATCATGGTTGCTAAGTAAGCAGGCTGAATTCTTTGAAAAATAAGTTCTATCATCTACTCCTTTGGACTGATTCAATTGTCTCAAGTATCACCTTTGTCTAACATGAGAATTTCAACGGCAAGCCTTTTCTTTAAAAATCTTACTATTATCAAAATGCAATATTCCCATCACTTATTTCGATGTCTATACTTATCGGTTCGTATACCCTCTGAATTTATCTAGGTGGTATACCCTGTGAGTTGGAAATTACCCCACTACAAAATGCACTCTTTTACTATACAAATGTGACTATTCACATTACCGTTGTAGAGTAAATGATTGAGACATTCACATACACATATATATATTAGGGTTAGGGGATTTTCAAAAAAAATCATAATAAATAAAATAATTTGAAAAAATAAAATAAATAATTAAAAATAATCAAAAAATTAAAATCAATATTTTCCGGGGAAATGGGCATGTGCCGATACCAATTAACGAGACGAGTACGAAAATAATAATATAAAATTAATTTGGGACCCCTAGAAAAAGTTATTAAGAAAATACAAATTTATTAATTAAAATGACGAAAACAAATAAAATTAATTAGGGAGAAATTCTCAGATTTCGGATAAATTTGGATAAACGAAGGGAACTAATTATTCTTCTCCCGGGGAACGGCCGAAACGGCCAAAAGATGTAAGTAAATTGTTTAACTAGTTCCCCGGGAGTCCAATTCAGATTTCCGTCAATCAAATTAGTTGTTGAGAAGAAATTCCCTATATAAGGAGTCTTAAATCAAAAACGGGGACACAAAACAGTTTAGAAAATTTGCGAGTAAAAGAAAAGTTGAAAAAAATTCATGAGATCGGAAAAGAAAACTAATCAGACCTGTCAAGGATATTTTAGTAGTAATTAGAAAAGACGGCTTCTTGTGGGGATTCCTGCCAATATTGTAAAAAAAACTTTGAATCGTTGTGAAATTGTTAGTCGAATAAAAGTTTTCCTGTGTTGAGTTATTCCAGTATCATTTAAAGAGCACGTGGAGTCAGAGCAAACAGTTCCTACCGAACCAAATAAAATTATAATTCAACATATATATATATATATATATATATATATATATATATATATACTACTCATTGTCCCATGACAGTACTCATCAGAGAATCGTTTTAGATAGAACAATATTGTTTCATTTATCAATGAACATTAAAGAAGGATCTGATGATTATAATGGCAATAGAAGATTTAGTTAACACAGGAGGTAATGTAATGAGTCACTTTTAACTATGTCTGAGGAATTGATGACTGTTTTTATAAGGAAAGGTACATAAGATGCAAAGAATAATGTCCTTTGAAAATGCTGGCTGGTCAAAGTACATATTTAAAGTCGTCAGGAATGGTCGACGCATCCTCAGTTCTTTGCACTTTGTATGAAGAGATTTAAACAGCGATATTGTGCAGGGTGATGTAGGGTGGAGGCAATGTGATGAGTAATTTTTTACTGTAAACAATAGAGATACACATGGATATTCAGACACATACACTACTCTTACAGACAGCTTTCACAGACACGTATATAACGACAGATATTTAGTTGCCATTCATAATTTGATTATTGGCCATACCATGTCTAAACGTCAACTTCCCAAACGCTACGCTTGTACTGTGGCAAATGCTTTAATTTATAGCGTTCCTGTTGAAGAGAAAGATGAGTTTGAAAATGAATTAGAAGTAGATAATTACGTAAATGAAGTAATTGCTCCGCAACAAGATGACAGTACAGTTGATGATGTTGAAGAATAAGATGATGTGCTTGATGAAGAAAACATAAACGTTGAATCCAGTAGTGATAATGATTCAGTGGAGGAGAATGATAATAGCGATCTTCTTGCACCATCTGGATATTTCTGGACAACAACTCGATCAAATCAAGGCAGACAAGCTGCTCACAATGTTTTCCTTTCTCGGCAGGTATTTCGAACTGGATTGCATCCATAAACTCGATTAGAAGGATTTCTGGTCTTATTCGAGCAAATAATCGATATCACAGTTCGTTTACAAACCTACAAGACAGGCGTGCTGGACATCGCCTTGGTACTCAATGGTACACAACTGGCAAACATGATATTTTAGCCTTTATTGGCCTTCACGTTCTCTGAGGTAAATTTCCAAAATTTGTATGTATTGATGTGGTTTGAATATTTGTAGTTTTAATCCATATTTATTATATTATTCGTTTAGGAATTAACAAGACATATCATCATGCGTCTAGTGAATTATGGAGTCAGAGATGGGCAGCCAGTGTTTCGTGCTACCATGAGTTATAAACGATTCGCCCAGTTTAAAGAAGTTTTACGATTCGACGATGTTACTCGCAGTGATCGCGATGATGTTTAGAGTCTAATCCGCGAAATTGTTGGCATTATCAATCGCAAGTTGTACGAGTTCTACCGACCCGGACCTCATCTTTGTATCGACGAAATTTTGGTTGAATTTCATGGACGTGTCCGTTTTCGCCAATAAATCCTATCAAAACAAGGTATATATATATATATATATATGCGTGTGTGCGTTTTGCTGAATATGCCATTCACTGATGACTACTTTATCTATTTGCGGCAGGCAAGTTTTGCATCAAAATCTTCTGGCTCACGGACACTGAAAATGCTATGCCTCTACATTGCCTTGTTTACATTTGCCCATGGCGTGATCGAAAAATATACATCATTTTGCAAAGCTGTTACGATGGAGTTGGCTCATTCGTATTTAGAGAAAGCCCATAACATCATAATGGACAATTATTTTAGAACCTTCGCATTGGCTGACCCCTTCTTAATAAAAAAAATACCACAATGGTTGGTATTTTGAGACAATAAAAGAGAGATACTGCTTGCTGAAAAATGTGTAAAAAATCGAAATCGAGGAGACAGCAAGCAATACTACCAGGGTAATCGAACTATTTGTTCATTTTTGGACAAGTCCAACAAGCCGGTTCTGTTGCTATGAACGATGCATGTATGTCAGGTGGACAGAGGTGATGGCAAACCAGATATTGCGTCATACTATAATTCAATGAAGTTTTGCGTCGACACACTTGATAAACTTGTACCATGTTTCGGTCAAAGCACAAATGTAGGTGGTCTTATTCCATTTTTTCACATGCTTGGATGTCGCTATTATTTCCAATATGAAACTGTTTGGAGAACAACATTAATATTTCAAGCGAGAGCTTGGATATGAAAAGGTGTTGCCACATATTCAAATAATCAATCGTAATTTTTAATTTACTAAAAATTAAACCGATATTTATAACTAACAAAATTTTATATATTTTGAAGAACACGTAAAATATGAACTAATAAATTAGATAATAATAATAATTAATAAGAATAATAATAATAAAAACAATAATAATCATAAAACAATAATAATAAAATTCTACAGCCTGTAAATGAGAGAAAACCTAAGCATGCTGCCTATTGATAAAGATATTAACGTTTTATATTGAACAACCATCTATCAAAAAATTTACGGATTTCTGAGAAAGCAATTAAATAAAAAGCGAAAGGTAAAGGAAGAAGAATAAATACAAACCTAAAAAATCCAATAAATTAATATTGAAAAAAATTTAAATTACTCCATGGGACAAAGTTCCACTATTTTCAAACTGGACGCACCATAAATCATAAGGAAAATCAATAAAACGCTCGATAAAAAGAGAATAATCAAGCGATACTTGCGAGCAAAATTAGAAAAAATTGACTGATAATTATTTGCTGAGACAATCATTGCAAAAATCTGCAACACACAAATTGTATAAAACACTGATGTGGAAACCAGAATGTTTAGCTTCATGCGCTGATTGTAAGTCTAAATATTAATTAATATTTAACTATATATATAAATAATTAAAGATTGAGATTGTACCCATTCCTGTCCATAGGAATCCGATATATCATTCAATTCTTCAGAGTACCATCGATTCTTTATCATAAAAAGTCTACTAGGCCAAAATCCATGAAGTGACATTACTGCGATATAAGTAAACATAGCACCTGCCATTTGAATACATCCAACTTGAATTATTAGCCCGTAATTGATAAGTTTTTGTTTTTGAAAAATTGAATCAGTATTGTGAAACAATTCAAAATTAATAAAGATCAATGGCAACTAAATCAAAGATGAATATAAACCTTTTCCAATCAGTATTGCAGTAATAAAAATGTTCCTCACAGAAAAATGATAATTCCTTATTGAAGAAAGAGGATTATCAGCACTTACATGATTTAAGAGGCAGTAAATTTTCATCTTTAAACAATAGATACAAAAAAGTGATAACTGAATAAATACAAATGAAAGATTAAAATTTTTCAAAACCTTAAACATGTAAATAACAACTAAAGAATCAAAATTTAAAGATTATTGAGGAGACCTACTAAGTCAAATTAATAATTTAAATAAGAATTATTTAATAACAACCATATTCAAATATAAAGAGTATGGAGGGGTCCAAGTTCTTAGGACATTCCAAGCAGCATTTGTCGTTTAAATATTACACATAATGGATTAATGATTTTTTAAAATTTTTCTATTATCTTTTTATATATACTATATATGGTAGGTAAGTAAGCGGCATGTTTCATGTCGCCTATTTTTCTCATTTGATTATTTTAATTGTGTATGCATGTTTTTCTCTATTTGTCAACCAATATTGTGTACTATTACATATAATGTTGAAATTAAATTTAGCTTATATTCTTATAAATTATTTAAATTTCGTACAAAAACAAAAATATTTATTTTTGGAAGGATGTCTCCGAGGTGGTCGTGAAAAGGGACAATAGGAAAGGGATCAAAAATTGCTTATTTTTGGGGGACGTCTTTAATGGATGGTACCTTACCAAATTTCGTAAGATCAATTGATAAGCATTGATCCCAACTTGTAATTATTTCCGAGATTTCTTTACCAACATTTAGTAATCCCTTTTCCAGAGCTAAGAATTGCATTCAACCTACCAACTCTAATACTATTTCAATAGTGATGGAACATACATTGAAACATTTTTTTTCAAGCAAAAGATTCTTTGATATCTTTGAAAAATTCTATCTGGAAAAGCATTCAACTTGTAGATTAATTTTTGTTGACTGCAACTCTTTCGTATCTATAGAAAGTATGAAAAAAACGATTTTTTTCAGTTAGACTATATACTACTTTAAATTTGAAAGTATAAAAGACATTTTTTTGAGTGATAATATATTATTGATTTTTAGTGCAATAAAGTGAACATGATGCTTACATTTATCATTGTTGAGACTTTTGATGAAACTTGGATGCAATCAAATCACAGTATTTATCGACAAATGAATAATCATTAAATAATTATAAAACCCAAAAATGATCCAAATTTCGTCAAAATAAGATAATCGATTCTAATAATAACCTCTAAAATCTATCATTAAATTCTTTGAAAATTATCAGAATTCCATAAAATTATCGTAAATTAGACAAATTTTAATAATTTTAATGTCTGAAGTAAATCATGAAGTGGAGACTCTAGTAACTACTCGTAAATCAATGAGAAATTACTTTTGAATAAAATTTTAATTAAATTAATAAAAAAAATTTAAATAATGAATATAAAATAAGAAATAAACTCGCTTACCAGAAAACACAATTCCAAAGACAGAACGAAGCTGAAGTTGACTATTAGCGGAATTCCTAACCAAGAAGAAAATAAAAATCCCAATAATAAAAAGGTTTTGGGAAAACAGATGAAATTAAAAATTGCTGCAAAAATTTTAAAAATATCTTTCGATTTCTGAATTGCATCAATTAGAGTTATAAATTGATCATCAATTACAGAAACATCTGCCAGTTGTTTACAGAGATTATTGCACTTGACTTGCGGCACAATTCCTATACATACATATATTTATTTTCCTAAACATTTACAATAAATATTATTACCAACATCAGCTGATAATAAGTTTACTAGGCGGTTTACATTGGATTCAATGACACCAACTGATTGGCGCTTGTTTTGACAACTTTTTATCAGTTTTTGATGGATTTTTGTGTCTGCATCAGTGATAATTAAATTTGATTCGTTTAATATGTTTGCAAGATGATTCTGTGACCAAGAATCAGCAACGGAAGCACTTATTGTTTTGAATTCATCAAAATTCAACTCCTAATGGTTATTTCATTTAAAAAGGTTCAATATTATCTTTTTGTAACTTGTAATAAAAAATAATAGCAATTTGAAATATTTATATTAATGTATAATAAATGTGTCGAAAAAATTTTCGGGACTCAGGATAGTCTAGATCACGTTGCTCAACTTTTTAAAAGTATTTGAAACTTCGGACTTTTTTAAAATAAATTACTTTTTTTCATTTTCAGATATGTTTAGCAAACTGGCAATAAAACCTTCAATTTTATTCTAATGTTTTTAAATACAGTATTTGTCAATATTGGTCTATCTTTTGAATTTTTTGCCAAGCATTTAACATTTTATTGAAAATTTATTTTAAGGCATTTTTATTAAAGAAAAGTTTTAAGGACACCAAACCTAAACAAACAATAAAAACCTAATTTAAACATTGAATAAAAATACAATAAAAATAGCTTCAATTAAGTAAGTAATAAAAATAAATTAAAAATAGCTTCTATTAAGCAAATTATAAAAATTAAATAAAAAAAGCTTCATTTAAACAAAAATTAAAATACCTTATTTAAACAAACTATTAAAAAATTAAATAAAAATAGCTTCATTTAAACAAAAATTAAAACATCTTATTTAAACAAATAATAAAGATTAATTCATTTAAAAAAATAAAATATGCTATTTAAACAAATGATAAAAATTAAATAAAAATAGCTTCATTTAAACAAAAATTAAAATATCTTATTTAAACAAATAATAAAAATTATATAAAAATGATATAAGCAAATAATAACAATTAATTCATTTAAAAAAATAAAATATGCTAATTAAACAAATGATAAAAATTAAATAAAAATATCTTCAATTAAGCTAATAAAAATTAAATAAAAATAGCTTCATTTAAACAAAAAATAAAAATAGCTTTATTTAAAAATTAAAATATCTTATTTATTTAAAAAATAAAATAAAACTAACTTTGTTTAAAATAAAATACCATAATTAAACAAATAATAAAAATTAATTCATTTAAACAAAAACTAAAATATCTTATTTAAACAATTAATAAAAATTAAAAATAGCTTCATTTAAACAAATTTCATATCACAAAAAATTTAGTTCCCCTCCAAAAAACCACAACTAAAATGTTGTCTTTATTGTGCAAACTCAATATTTATTGACGTTCAATTCGTTGTTGCACATTTGATATTTTAATTAGCGAAAATTAATAATAGAAATGAATTATAATTTCGATGATATTCTAATTACCGGTTTTCATAAATGAACTCAACTAAACTCCCAGTAGGTGAAATAAATGTTTTTATAAAAGTATAAATATATAAATGCACAAAATTTATCTGTTACATCTATTACTTGAGTAATTGAATAGAATGAAGTTTCATTTCTTTCAAACGTAAAAACAATTCCCAGTCCTAATTTTTTGCATTTTTCCAAAGATTCCACGAAAGAAGGACTCAAAACTTCTCTTAACGATATTATTCCAATAAATCTAAGTCCTTTTCTAGGAATAGATTGTTCCAAATCAGAATTGATTTCTTTGAGACTAGATGAAAACGAAAATACTAAAAATCTTTAAATGATTAATATAATACTTTGGAGTAAATAAATCTGGATTCAATCTAAAATCACAAAATGCTCTAATAGTTGAATTATATTTAGCAATCTCTTCAAAATATTCTAAAATATTTGCTTTCCATAATTCAATGTTTTTCTCTATTCCATCAATCAAAATTGTATCGGAACATTGAAGAATATCCATAATATTTCCTTGTAGCACCAAAAGAAGTCTAGAATCTCCATCATTTAATTTGTGTATCGACATCTAATAAATGTTATTATTCATTTAGAATAATTTCTTTTTTACCTTACCTTACACTTAGTTAGAGGATCATATTTTACTCCATATAGACAGACATTATTGTGAATATAGTTTGGCAGGGATCCACCCCATTTTTGAATACAATCACTATTATGAAATAAATCAAGAATGCTGTGGTCAGTGTCCCCATGGGAATTTGTTTCTGGTTCCAATTTCACAGTTCCGATAACAGGATTATCGATAGAATATGCTTCATTACATAACACAGAAGCGCGTGCTATCGCTGTCCATGATGAACTCCGTATAAATTTACTTTCTAAACGTTTTATTATGCATAACAATGTATTAACACAATAATTTATAAACTTATTTATTAAAAAGAAATCAAATCCTATCAAGTTTAGCGCATCTTGAGAAAATATATTAGCGTGGAAATAGTATTTATAGCATCATATTTCTAAACTAATAAAGAAATGTGACGTTTTCACGAAATTATCTAAAATGATATAATATGACATTGTATTTATAAAAAATACTTGACTACTAATCAAAAAACATCGATATATTTACTGATTCATAGTCAAATATTTTTTATATAATGTCATTTGAAAATATAATAGCCAAGATCTATCAGCCATTAGAAGCGATGAAATACAAAATAGTCTACTTATATTTATCAGTAACTAATTATTGCAAAATTTAGAATTTTTAATTATAATTATAACTATACATATAATAGCCCGAATTTGTCCGTCATCAATCTGACAGTGGTGTACTACACTGTGCGCTGCTGATTTAGTTGTCGTCCTGTGAAATGTTACCTACACCCAAGAATGATTGCTATTCGAGCTCACGGAGGTATGAAAGAAAAATCATGAGTTGTCCCAAACTACCATTTAAGTTTGCGTTCTGCATAAATTCATAAATTTTCTAAGTTTAAGGTGTGCATATGAGCATTTTGGGGTCTATGAAGTGGTTATCCTGAACAACTATAGAATTTGCATAGATTCAACTGACAAAGCATGTATCAGAATAGATGATTCAATGAGTGAGGCTCTATCGATCATGCCGAAGATCCAATGTCTTTTTCCACATATACACCAATGATACTTTCTATCGAAGTAATTTGTTTCATCAATTTCAACAATTATCGGTTCTCCTGCTTTATTAAATTCACCTGTTTGTTTGGTATGTCTCACAACAAAAGTTGAATGAATAAACAATTGTCTTTCAGTGTTCGACTCCAGCTGAGTGATGTTTTGTAAGTAGTGATGGGTTAAAAAATACAACAAAATTACAGTCTGCTCCAGATTTAGCTGGCTATGGACGAAGAAAAACCTCTTTCTTAACCTTGTAAATTGTACAAGACTAACGCTTGTGATTTGCACATTCCCCGTCAGCACTGAGCTGACAAAGTTATCTCAACGCCGAAATTCAAAGGTTCATCATTAATCTCCTTTCAGCAAGCCAGACCATCGCTATGTCCGATGCTCTAACGATAGTGGTTTACTCATATATTCGCCACGTGCATTCAATATGTGGCAAACCGGGATTATTATTTGGAAGTTGATTGTTGGACGTCCAGCCATTTTTAATATTGATATCCTTATTATAAAATTATATACCTTTTAAATTTTTTCGAATTAATAAATTCCACTGAAACTATATTCTAAGATCTATCAAATAATACATTCCGTTAAATCGAAAGATAACCGAAATAAGCGCTTATGTTTATTTTCATTAGCAATAAAAAAACGTAAAAAAATTAAAAAATAAATTAAATTGAACTCACTTTCAAAGTCTTCAGTAATACTTTTATAATTTATAGAATTTCCATCGATCCAAACATTTGAAATATTGAGCTTATTTTGATAGAACATTGAAAGATCGTTTATTACAATTACATTCAACTGCCCTAATGTTATCGAAAACTCTGGATTACTTAACTTGCACTTTTTGAAATGTCTTTGATTTATGATAATACTAGTCTAGCAATTATTAAATATAATAAATTTATATATTTTTTAATAACAAATATATTGTCTCGAATGCCATGGCACTGAAAAGAAATATTTTAAAATAAATCCAAACAGAAATATGATTATCTACTGAGGATATAATGTAATTCTGCAAGAAACTGAAGAGGATAATTTAATAATCGAAACTTTTTCAACAATATAATTATTACTTCGCAGAAAAGGCTATTTTTGTTATTCACTTAGCTGATATATTATTTATGCTGCTATCAAGGAATTTTATACTTAAAAATAATAATAATAATAATAATAATAATAATAATAATAATTAAAAGATTACGCCAATAAAAAGCTCTTAAAACGATATATTTCGACAGCATCACTGTCATCTTCAGGTAAACAAAATCAGCTAAAAATATTATGAATTAACATTTAATTTAAACAAATTAATTTTTATTAATTTAATTTTGTAATAAATAAATATTTAAAAAATATATTCAAATAACTTTAAACTTATTTAAAATTTTATTTATATAAATATTATAATTTTTATTTATATTAAAACTTTTAAAAATAATATAATTTAAAAATTCAATTATTTTAATAATATTAAAAAAAGTTTTTTTAAAAAAACAATACATAGACATGATTTAACATACGTAAACTATTTAAAAACATTCAAAACATTCGTAGTCACAGCACTTTGCACATTAATCTTTGAATCAAATGACCTTATCAACAATGCTTCACATAATTATTAAAACTTTTCATCAAAATTCTAAAATCAGACATTCCTATTTCACTTTTACAGCCTCTATTGTGATGACAGTTATGCTGTCGAAATATATCGTACGAAAAGTTTTTTATTGGCGTTATCTTTTAATAAAAATAATAATAATAATAATAAATAATAACAATAAATAATAAAATTAATAATAATAATAATATAAAAATAAAAAAAATAATAATAACAATAATAATAATAATAATATTAATAATAATAATAATAACAATAATAATAATAATAATAATAATAATAATAATAAATAATAATAAAAAAATAATAATAATAATAAAATAAAAAATAATAATAATAATAATAATAAAATAATAATAAATAAAAATAATAATAATAATAATAATAATAATAATAATAATAATAATAATAATAATAATAATAATAATAATAATAATAATAATAATAATAATAATAATAATAATAATAACAATAATAATAATAATAATAAAATAATAATAATAATAATAATAATAATAATAATAATAATAATAAATAACAATAAAAAATAATATTAATAATAATAAAATAAAAAATAATAATAATAATAATAATAATAATAATAGTAATTATTTTACTATTCCCCTTCGGTCCAGAATAGAACTAATCTTTGTCAAACATAAACTAGCCAAATATTTGTGAATAGAAAATCATTCAAATCACAAGGTTCCGTATCAATTTTTAAAAATATTAAAAGCGAAAAAAGTTATTAAATTTTATATTTATTATTACATAATATTATGTTTATTTAATTTTTCCGCCAAACCTTAAATGATTTTTCGGTTTTGTGCTTT
The DNA here is from genome assembly GCA_022537955.1 of Schmidtea mediterranea. Taxonomy (NCBI): domain Eukaryota; kingdom Metazoa; phylum Platyhelminthes; order Tricladida; family Dugesiidae; genus Schmidtea; species Schmidtea mediterranea. Next base: position 286,306,889 of record CM039679.1, read on the forward strand.
TCGAAAATTATGGAACGTATTAAACAAAATTATATTTTAATAATTTTATATTAATTATCATTATTATTATTACAATTATTAGATTTAGTATATCTTACCAATAAATAAGTAAAAATTGAATACTTTATTCTTGAAATAAGTGAGAAAAGCCCAATTAAAAGAAATTGAAAACCTTGTTTTAAAAAGCTTCAATATTTATTCAAAATTTTTATTATATTGTTCATGTTTAAAATGAAATAGTAAATAAATAATCCTTACTAAAGCAATAATCAGTAACGTTGGAGTTGAAATAGATAATGCGATGCCAATAGAAGTATACAATAGTCGTGCTTGAATACAGCCCTGATATATCAGAACAATTAGGCAATAAAATGTTATTCCTATCCAGAAATAGATTAATAAACCAGTGATTGATGAAAACAATTTATTGGTGAATGGATATTTATGTGAAAGACCATCTTTGCGGAAATAATGGATTATTTGATTTAGAGCGTGAGCTAGACATGTGTGATTGGCCTGATTAATTACTGTACCCGTGACAGTTCCTGGACAGATCAACATTAAAATACAAAATCTATTGATTTTAATAATTAATAAAATGCTCATAGAAATAAGTTTATATTAACTTTTTGAAATTAAAAGTACAATTTAGGCTGATTAATTTAGTTTGTAATTCATTGTCTTATTTGTAATTTGTCTTATTCATCCAAAACATACACGAAAAACTTAATCTACTGGCGGATATGATACAACTTAAGGTCTAATTTAAGATTTGCCTAAAATTGTGGCAATTGTCAAATTGATTCAGTTGCTTAGAAGCAGGTCAAAAGACTTGAAATGCTGCTTGGAGATTTATGATTCCTCAATTCGCCCAAGGAAAGCTAACTAATGGAAATAGACAATTTGCCAAGAAGATTATTGCCATGACCAAATATATGTACCGAAATTGGCGAAAATGATTTAAACAACCTATAATATAGTGATTCTCAACCAAAGTTTCGCGAAATTAAAATAAATGCAGATGATTTTTAATGTTTTTGTTATCAACTGTTTATTTAAAATTTAGTTCCTAGCACTTACTGTTACCGTCATTTGTACTCTACATAATAATGGTATCAATGATTTTTCATACATTTTTCAGTTTATAGAACTATTTTATGATTGTTTTGTATTCAAATTTAATTAACGTAAATTTATTGCTTTTAAAAGTTTTCTTTGAAAAAATTCAAGTATTTAATTGTTATTAATCGATTTAGTTGCTTCATTTGCTTGACTTGAAATTACTTTAAACTCTAAACAATGCCTTTAACAACTTCAACTATTTTTTTTATTTTTACAATTTCTTTTCCACAATAATCTCTGGTTTCCCTTTTAGTTGCCTCATTTCACTTTTTGCACTCTTGTTACTCCTTGCGATTTTTTTGTACTGTTTAGTGCACTTTTTTTTGTTAACTTCTTGTTTATTATTTTTCTATGTCCTCTCTAATTTCTGATTCAAGTTGTGTTTTCTATTATAGCTAATATTCTAATGACACTTAATAAAAATGACTTCAATTTCGATAGCTTTTACCGCATATTTTGTTTAGTCCACTCCAATTATTTCACTATCTCTGGCAGCTGTAATTTGAAGACGCCATCTCTCGACTTCTCTGATGTTCCCTTTCCCATATCTCAAACAGGCTTTCGAGATATGCCAAGCTAATTTCGAGATTTTGTTTTACTTTCTTTGCTTTGTACTTTTTAATTAAAATGACCTTATATTCTTTTTTTATTTTATTGTTTGATTTTTTCAATTCTTTGCCATTTCTCATTTGTATTCTAACTTCTTCCATTCACTCCTACTTTTCAAGATCGTAGAGCAACACAGATTTTGTTTAATACATTTCCCCCCAATCGTTTTATTCAATTTAACGATAATTATATGAGTTTCAGTTTTAAGATTTCCTTAACATATATATGCTTCTTTTTGGACTGTTGTTTTTGGAGAATAATCAATTTAATTGACAAAATTCCAGATGACACTGATGTCTTAATAATTGACAATGGGTCTGGTATATCTTTCCTCGTATAATGTTGGTTGACCAATATATTAAGATGTTGTTACGGTTGGAATGGGTCAAAAAGAAACGTAATGAAAAAACTCCAATTTAATAGGCAAAATTTGCAATACTAAACGACCTTGCGTTACCTTCTTAAATCCTTCAATTATTCCATTTTATTACGAAGTTATATAAAAAATAAATAATAAACGGGACTTCTACCGCACCGGTATATTGGAATTGGCTAATGATTCCATGATAGGAAACCTTAGGAAAAATGGAATAACTAAAAACATGAGATTTAACCATCATTAAGTGGGCGAATTCAGATATAAAAATGAAAAACTCTTAATCGCATGTTTATTATACAGTAAACCCTCCAACTGCGCGGTAGATACGTTCCACAAAAACAACGCGCAAACCGAAACCGCGCACTGTGAACCCGATTTTATATGTAATTATGGGGTTAGGTTCCAGATATTACAAAAATATTAAAAAATATAATAAAAAGTCTTTATTCAACGACTAATATCTTATTTGATACCCAATGAACTGGCAGTGAGTTCTTTGATATGCCTTTAAAAGCACGAGGATTTTCTGATTTATAAATTATTAGTGGTTTGTTCTTACAATCGCCAGCTGCATTACCGCAAAACAAAACTGTCAATCTATCTTTGGAAACCTTGAATCCCGGAGCAGATTTCTCCTCTTTAGA